>JBBBDQ010000856.1:2630000-3015000 GCA_037127315.1 Ascarosepion bandense
TCTATTCCAAATTTACTTTGCAAAAGAGTTTCATTGAAAAATAAAATTCAAATAACTAGTTGCTTTCATGACTTCACTAATAAAAGACTGAGAAGAAAACTACATTTAATAAGAAATAAATTTGAAAGAGATCATCAATAACAAAGTCACAAAACTTAAAAATGCTGAAATTGTGCAGAAAAAAAAGAAAAAAAAACTAAAAAACAAACACAAACAGTATATTCAGGACATAAAAGTAACCACTGAATTTCTGGGATAAAGAGTTATTTATATTCAAACTAATAATGTCCTCATCTTTATTATTATCACAACATTTCAACTGCCTCATTCTAACAAGTTTAGTTCTTGTGCCTACAAGCAGCTCTGTAATTCCTTGTCTCTTCATTCAGTTTGATGAGGAATGCCTTGCTAGTAAATTCACTTCAAACTTTGACTCCTCTAAAACGTATTTGCTTGACATTCCACTTAAAACAGAGTCTCTGTTGCATGATATAGATATAACGACATCCATGATTTCTGCTGCCATCTCTAAACTGGATCCCTATAAGATATGTGGACTTGATACTATCCCTGCAATAAATGTGCTCCTGAACTGGTTCCTGTTCTCTCTATATAATAAATGCATTCCTGCTTGTTGGAAACCATTTTCTGTAGTTCCAGTCTAAGAACTGACAAAACTTTGAAACTTTCTAACTACTGGTCTTCTTTTTTTAGCAAAGTACTAAAAGCTCAAATTAACTCTGAATTGGTTAAGAATCTCACATCGCAGGGTTTTCTTTCAAACAAGAAATATAGGTTTTGCTTTTCTAGATAAGTAAACTGTTGATGCATTAATAATTATTGCTGAAAGAGTTTAACAAGTTTTAATAATGGTGAAGCTCAGGCTATGGAACAGGGTTTGGCACGCTGGTTTTCTTCACAAATTGAAGGGTTATGGTATTTCTGGACAAATTTTTGAACAGATTCAGTTTTTCTTATCAAATCCTGAAATAAAAGTTATCTTAAATAGCCACTCTTCTAGATCTTTTTACATTAGTAAATGTGTTCCCCATGGCTCTACCCTTGGACATACATTGTTACTAATTTTCATCAAAAATCTTCCTGATGTCATCAGTTCTCAATTATGTATCTATGTTAGTGACAACTATTTATTCCAGTCTTAATAGTAAGTTCAGTTGGTTCAATGAGGTCAAATTGGCAGCTGATCTCAAAAATAGCTTATAATCTGTTATCTGAGGCAAGGAATGTCTTGTTAATTTTAACGCTTCCAAACAAAACTGCTCTCTTCATTTGAGAAAACCCTTTTTGCCTTCCATCAACACTGCTGATGCTAACTTCCAGGAGGGCAACTCATTTCACCTTCTCAGACTAACCTTTTCCAGTGATATGAAGTAGAGCGATCATATTGAATGAATTGCTAGGTCTGCTGCTAGAAATGTTCGTTCACAGTGTTGTGCTAGATAATTCATATCTGGTGCTCTTATATATTTAAGCATTTTGACCATTTCAGCTATGAATGGCAGAATTTTGTTGAAATCACAATTTAGTAAAATACAAACAGCACAATGAAATTTCAAGATGATCCAGTTTTAAAACTATTAAAAGTTATAGTTCTAATATTTGAGATTTATTAATAAATTTGATCAAGAAACACCTGTAAATTTTCCAAAAGTAAATAGCTGATTTAGGGTGAAACCATCCATATTTTCATTACCTTCAAAGCAATAGCAGATAAAACAGTAATTTAACATTTAAGAGTTCTTTATAGTAGAGGAGTGTGTTTGAGAGAGAGAGAGAGAGAGAAAAACTCAGATTATATGACTAATACAAGAACACACTTTATAATTCAAGTTTTCTCATTTAAAAATGTCAAGAAAAAAATTAAGCCAAATGAAACATTTACCTATAGGGATCCTTTCCACGACAACTCAATAAACGTTGCATAGCTTCTTCACCTATAAAAGAGACAATAATTTAATCATTAAATAAACAAATCCTATATTAATTGTTCTTAACTTCTACTTTTCAGTGTTGCTCCTTTATATGAAAAAACATTTTTTTGCAGTGAAAATAATTACTTATGATTTTTCATTATTTACATGAAGATCTATCAAATTGGCCATTTTTTTAAAACCTCATTTTATTTGCTCAGATCAAGGAACAGCTAAAAAGTATTTAGCATTGAAATGAAGAAATTGGTATAATTAGTTTTTATATAGTGCACAGTCAATTATTTGTAACATAGCTGTCTCCTTTTGGCCATGATTACCAATTCAGTTCCTGAAATTGGTTACTAAATGCATTAATAATTTCAATAACTATTTCAAGAAATAAGTTCAAATATAAAGTTTTAAAATGTCAGTGATTAATATTTCTATCTAAACAGTGCTTCATGCTTGAATGCTATCTTCAGGCTATGTGCAGCCAAACTTCATGCATGAAAAATTTCAGATATATTCTATCTCAAAAAGGAAAAGAACACATCAACTAAGTTTGTGTGTGTGTATTTATAATATAGTAATGACTATAATAGCATACTGCAACTCAATAGCTATAAAGTTCCGGTGTTAAAACACCGTCATCAGGCAGTAAAATGCGGTTAAGTTACTTGAATATATGTATAGATAAGGAGATTAAAAAAAAAAAAGAGAAAAAAATGATAAATAAAAAACACAAGATGAATTAAGTGAGGTGGAGGTTATAACCTTTTAAAGAATGATGTGTGTACAACATCTAGACAGTAGTGTTCAATGTTTTGCCACTGGGAGAAAGGGGGGAGATGGGGGAGACAGACAGAAAAGAAAAAAAAAGAGACAAGATAGAAGAGAAAGAAAAGACTAGCAAAGAAAAATTCAAACATTGTAAATGATAAACTAAAATATCCATAATTCCACTAACTCAAAAGTAGATAGAATCTGCACATATATAGAATACTGAAGAATTTTAATCTTAATACCAACCCCAAAAGGTTGGCTTTATATGTTACACTTGACTTAGTTAATAGTATTTATAAAACAAATAAAATCACCCACTATAAACATATCACATTCACTTGAACACAGAATTAAAAATTCCTCCACTATCAGCATAGTCATTACCATAATACAGTCCTAAAAACAGCCGCTATAATTCCAAGAATATTAAATATCATAAAAGTAATTATAATGCCAAACATAATTGATATAATTTAGTACACACCACCATTTAACCAATGGTCAGTATCAAGTTAGGCAATAAATTTCTTAATTTAGTTCAAAAATACTTCCCAACTAATAATCCACTTAAAAGTTTTAATAAAAATACACCAAAACTTAGTTATAGCTGCACTCGATATGATAAAAATCCTAAAACATATTAATTATAACCAACTTACCATGAATAATGATAACATAAGTTCCTGCAATTTTCATTAACCTAACATATGTCCTTTGCAAAATAAATACCTTACAGATTCCATCGTATACCAAGCTATCTCAACTACTGAAAACCTAATCTTTCCTAACATTATATCAGATGTACTAACAATAACTAAGTCTCAATTTTACAAGCATATCTTTCAATAATAAAGTATATAATAATTATATTTCTCTCACTAAAAACTACTGATAATTGAAAGATACAAATAAAACTCCTATAGTTAAATGAAAAATATTAACTAAAGTTGTTACATGAAATGTTTCCTTTGTTTCCAAAAAATAATTCAAAATAAAATTCCCCAAAACTGACTTAACGTAATGAAATCACTAATTTTTGCCATCATAGAATCTTCCGTACCCTTAAATATATCTGAAATTATCTCAATATTTTTATTATTTGCTTGTTACATAACTTAAAAAAAAAAATTAAAAAAAAAGCTTATTGAACTGGCAATTTTTTTTTTATTTTTATTACTATTATTCTTTCATTTGTACTTATGAACAAATCCCCTTAAGAATTTATCTTCATTTCTATTTTAATTTTTATTTTTTTTTACATCATTCTTTTAGACTTTAATGCCCACCACACCAAGTGGCTGGAGAACTGTCACCGACTCTGCTGGTGTCCACACCATGAATTTTTCAATCACCCAATCCCTCACGCAAGTGGTGGACTTCCCCACGCGTTTCTCCGACAACCCCAATGGAAGGGACTCACTACTAGACCTCTGCTTCACTTCCATCCCAGACTCTTGCACTACCAAACAACTCTACCTGCTCGGGAACTCTGACCACACCGTAGTTTCCGTCAACATTTCATTCCTCTCCCACCCGACCCAAGAAACCCAGACCAGTAAAATATCCTACTGCTACCAAAGGACAGACTGGGATTCGTTCTGAGACTTCCTCTGTGATGTCCCATAGAACAATGTTTTTAGTCTTCCCATCGAAGAATGTGCATCTGAGGTCTCCTCCTGGGTTAAGGCTGGCATCGATGCCTTCATCGCTGCCAGGAAATTTCTGCTTAAGTCTCATTCGTCTCCATGGTTCTCACCCGCTTGCTCGGCCGCCATTGCCCACCAGAATCATTTCTTCCGACTCTACTGTAGATACTCGTCAGACCAAAACAGGCGCTTTTTCACTTCAGCTCGTAATAAGTGTAAAAAGATACTTAACGAAGCTAAGACATTATTTGCTGCCAGAATGAAACAACGCGTAGCATCCGCTAAGTTCGGAACCAAAGACTACTGGCGACTCTGTAAAAGAGTACTTTTAACAAGAGCAAGTCCACAATATCCCCACTAATCAATAATTTTGAGGTCCTCACCTCCTCAGCAGACAAGGCTGAATGCTTTGCACAGAGATTCTCAAACAATTTGAGTCTGGACTCATCTGGGGTTTTTACACCCGACTTCTCACCTAGAACTGAGGCTCAACTGAATGACATCCACATTACACCCTCGCTTGTCTCTAAGATAATCTTAAAACTTGACCCCCACAAAGCCAGTGGAGGGGACGGAATCCCAATCATAGTCTTAAAGAAATGTGCCCTGAACTCTCCTCTGTCCTTTCTAAGCTCTACAACTTCTGCTTCTCTGCTTCCTGCTTTCCTGCCTGTTGGAAATCTTCCTCTGTACTTCCTATATTCAAAAACTCTGGAGAACCCTCGGACCCCGCAAATTACCGCGCTATCAGCCTTCTTCCAATCTTTGGCAAAGTGTTCGAGGCCATTATCAACGCTGAGCTCGTTCAGCACCTCACAGAACACAGGCTCCTCTCGGACAAGCAGTATGGTTTCCGCTTCACCAGGTCTACTGCCAATATGCTAACGACCATCACCAAGTATATATACCAGGCACTCGACCTCTAAAGCGTTCGACAGGGTTTGGCATGCTGGCCTTCTATGCAAACTGCAGAGCTATGGTATAGCTGGACAATTGTTTGAACTAATCCAGTCATTCCTATCTAACCGCATATTGAAAGTGGTCTTAAATGGACATGCCTAACAGAGCTACTATATGAACGCGGGTGTCCCTCAAGGCTCTATCCTAGGTCCTATGCTCTTTCTGATCTACATTAATGATCTCCCTGATACCATAATATCCCAAGTAGGTATGTACACCAATGACACCACAGTTTACTCTCACCTCGATCAAAAATCTGGTGTGGGCGACAAAGCTAACCTTGCAGTCGAGCTTGGAAAGGACCTCCAATCCATAGTGGACTGGGGTAAGAAATGGCTCGTAAATTTTAATGCTTCTAAAACGAAGCTACTATCAATTAACCATCATAGACAACCGCACCTACCTCCCATTAGCATGGACCAGGCTTGCCTCCCAGAGAGTAAAACACTACGCCTCCCTGGTCTCACAATTTCAGCAGACCTCAAGTGGAATGACTATATCGAATCAATTGCTAAATCCGCTACTATGAAAGTCGGTTCTCTGTACGGGGCCCGGTGGTTTTTTCCGTCTGAATCTATCCTGCACATTTATAAATCTACCATCCACCCGTGCATTGAATACTGTTGCCATATCTGGTCGGGTGCCCCTGGTATTCTCCTTGGGCTTCTCGACAAGGTACAGCGGAGGGTCTGTAATGTGATCGATACTGACTTGGCAGACTGCCTGCAGTCTCTTTCACCGGCGCAACGTGGCTTCCCTGTGTCTCTTCTATAAATACTTTCATGGCTTTTGCTCCGATGAACTTAGATCACTGGTGCCTAGGTTCGAATTTGCACGAGATACTAGATTAGCAACTAGATCCCACCCTTTTACAGTGAAACCGATAAAATGCAACCGCAACTTCTACTCCAACAGTTTCTTTTCTCGTACTTCCCGACTGTGGAACTCCCTTCCACATGACTGCTTCCCCGACGGCTACAATCTCCAGGAGTTTAATGTAAAGTCAATAGACATCTAACACATTAACTCATTTCCATTCTTTCAAACACTCTTCCCATCCTCCAAACTATCTATCACCCCCCTTCTGACATTTCCTATATCTAACCACTCTTTCTATTTACCTTCCCCTATGTAGCCCCAAGCGCAATAGTGGCAGGGGAATGCCTTGCTTGGGGTGAAATGATTAAAAAAAATGCTGGTTTTGATTTTTTTTTTTTTTAAATATTTATTTTAGTTTATTTTATCTTTTTCAACGTTTGAATCTTTCTTTGCTATTAAAAACCATTTATTAACCCAATATTTTCCAAGAATTCTTTAAGAAAAATTCCGGTCAATAACACAAAAAATTTTTCAAATCACATTGTCGTAGATATGTTGCTATTTAAGAGACTGTATGTATCAAATCACTTCTCTGCAATTAACCTTACATCGTTTAGTAGTGGAGATGGTGTTTTGAAGGTTTTCTAAAAATAGAAATGTTGCTCATGCCAATTCCAGTCAAGCGGGGCATGTGACTACTGGAAACGAACACTCCTCTTCAGAACCACACAGAGCTGAACTACTATGTAATGGGAAAATAACTAACCCAAGGATAAAAACACCCTTGATAATGGCTATAGAAGTAGCATATATATATATATATTGTAATTTATAAACCTTTGTAACAACTATTACAATATAACGCTCTACATTTGTATCGAGCACTCTTTATAAAAGTAAATGCATGAACAGCAGGTTAAAAAAAACCTACAAGTTCCACAACTTTGTTACAATACAATATATATATATATATATTAGGGTAGGTCAATTTTGGAACTGTAAAAAAAAAAAAAAAATAATCACACTTATAGAAAGTTGCAAAATAATGTCAAGAGTTACAAGAAATATTTTTCTTCAAAACTTTGTATTTATTTGAACAATCAAACAAGACGAAATAAATTGGGATTTTTATCGCAATATAGGTGTCAATAGAAACGTGTCACTTAAATAAAACCTGAGTTTTAACAAAAAGACAAAAATACAATAAGCTTTATAATAGATATTTTTAAGTTTAGTATTCATTTTTTTTTAGAAATTAAATGAAAATATCAAAATTAAAAAGGAATAAAAACACTATGATATTTAGTTTAATATACAAATAACTATTTATGTATACCGTCTTATTGGAATTTTTTATGGTATTCACCTGTTGAAATTACCTTCCCCTAAACGATTGTTTTTTACTTTGTTTACACTTTTAATTATGAATATCTCTTGTAATCTTTTAATAGTTAAGTCTTATTTTAATGAAAAATTCAACTTTTAAAATTATTCTGGTTTGTTTATATTTTTAAAGTTAATATTTATTCATTAAAAAGCCTGTTTACAAACTAATCTTGGAAGTAACTCTACTTTAAGCTAAGTAAACATTACTTTTAATTTAATGTATTTATTTCAAATTTTATCAAACTTATTTTTAAAATATTTGTGGAAATTCATTTCTGATAGTTCATATATTTTTTTCAGATATTTCAGAATCGTGAATACCTAAAGGATCAGAGGAGCAAAATAGGGCCTAAGGGCACTTTCCAGCTTGGACCTGTTGATAAAAGTGCTATAAAAAAAAAAAAAAGTAAAAGGGAAAGAGAGCGATTAAGAAAAAATTTAGATTCATCACCAACAGCTTCCATCAAATGTGCAGGCTAATGTTTCTTCCTCCTCCTACTCATCTTCTTCAAGTGAAAAAAAAGAAGAATATTTGCAGCCAAAGAGTCATCCAAAAGGGTCTTATTTCCAAGATATGCTCCCAAGTTAGTCAGGGTGGACATATCTTCTAATCTTAGAGCCAGCTTTGTCAATGCCTTGCTCTTGGATTTGAAGGTTATGGGCCTTCTTATACCAAATATTAATATGAAAGCTATTATAGACAAATGCAAAGTTGATAGGGCAAAGTCTAAAGTATGATTTCATATGATGAAAGTGTGGAAAACCTTATACGTATTGGAGTTGATTGGAGAATGGATAAGAATTGTGGAGGAAAATGAACAGAAAACTATGAAAAAAAAAACAAACAAACTAAGGAACCAGAATGCCATTTAACTTTTACAAAGGAGACACCACATGAAAGTCAATATTTGATAGTGTTCTCCCTAGTAGTGGTGCAACAGGTGTTGTTCATGCAGAGCAAGTAGTAGATGTTTTGCATGAATTCAACAGTGAGAACACTATCAAGGCTATCCTTGTTGACAACACTAATGCCAACACAGGCTGTGAAGGTAGAATGGTTGAAATTTTAGAAAAAAAAAAAAAAAAAATTAAAGTCTTCACACAATTGGTTGCTCTTTGCACCATAATGAACTACCTTTCAGAGCTCAAAAGGCCCTACAGTATTCAGTGGTCCTCTGGGGAAATTATGCTCAAATGATTGCCATAATTTACCCCAAAAATAATTATCCACTATTAGCAGTCCTCTGCATTCAATTTTGAAAATTGATGAGATACATGATCTTAGTTGTGACCAAAGACTCCTGTATGAATACACAGTGGATATTTCTAGAGGTAAGGTTGACTAGATATGCCTCCTGGAAAATTGGTCCTTTAAACCAGGCAAGAAGATTAACTTTGGCCATCAGGCTTATGGACTCGTGGCGCATACCCACAAAAGCTCACAACAAAACTCTACAGTTTAATAAATTTTATTGTGAATGTGTATGCTACTTGTTGGTTTGAAATTAAAGAAATAAGTTCCACAATCAGCAAGTGCACATTTTTAATATGATCCAGAAGATTAAGAAGCAGCCTCATGAAATCCAACAGATCACATTAAGAAATATACAAGGAAATACATTTTGTTTACTGCCTGAAAACCTATATTCCATGGTCAAATCTGATGAAATTGAAGTAAGAAAAGAAGCTTTTAAAAGAATTTTGGCCATTAGGTAAGTAAATATTTTTATATATATATTTAGTATATCGAGGCAGCAAGTAATTTTCTAAACATATGCTATTAAATATAAGAGACAATGAATGTCTATTATGTTTAATCATGAGCCATTCTAAACGTCGTATTTTTGCTTTAATTTCAGTTGAAAATAAAGACAAAAATTCTCCAACATTTGGATAATTATTTATTGGTTTTCTTCTAAGCTTTCGGCTCACATGAGCCATCTTCAGAGAGGTTGTTTAAACTGAAATATCATAAAATCCACCATCACCGACGATTTTATTTTGTGTTGACAAAACTCCGCTTGGCAACGGCAATAGTTACCAAAGATAAGAAACGAAGTTCTTAAGTTTGCGATGCAGTTTTATGACGTCACACCACGGGATAGCACGAAATGACAACAAAACCATGTAGTCAAATGCAATGTAATATGTTGGAGAATTTTTGTCTTTATTTTCAACTGAAATTAAAGCAAAAATACGACATTTAGAACGGCTCATGATTAAACATAATAGACATTCATTGTCTCTTATATTTAATAGCATATATATATATATATATAGAGAGAGAGAGAGATATCAATGACTATTATTTATTGCAATTTATAGAATCATATCTAATTTCACCATAATTATTAAAATAGTAGAGATTGAAATTTTTTTTAAATGAATCAATAGATAAATTTTTATATTATTTCAGGAGTGGGGAGTCAACCAAGAAAAAATTAAGAATACCAACCATTAATTTTAATGCCACACACTGGACACAATTGATAAATCTATCATTATGTGGCATTTTTGAACCACCATTGACGGAAGATTTTTCTGAGTCTGAACTTCAGGAATCATTGTTAAATGGAACCAAGCTTGACTTGCCAGATTTGCCCTCACATTCCCAAGGCATAGAACGAGCAGTCAAGTTAACAATGGAAGCTTTGGAAACTGTATATGGTTTTGAAGCCAGGCATCAACATACAACCAAAGTTTTGAGTCAGAAATTAAGACCAGCCTAAGGGTTCTTATATGGAGCAATTTGACTATATATATTAAGCTCAATTAAAATAGTGTTTGTTAGTCATATTTTCACTTATAACAGAAAAAAAAAAAAATCATTTAAGGTATTCAAATATCACTGCTTAATTCATAACGTTAAAAGGCAGTTTTTTAAAAGCAGATACTGAAAATAGGGGTTGCAGATTTTCAATTTGAAGATTAGTCATCGTTTCTTTAATATCATTTTTATAAAAAATGACATTCCCTGATTTAAATACTAAAATTATTTGGTTTTCTCACTAATATTCAAGCCAAATCTTGCAGAAACAAGAAATTTTCAGTATATTTTTGTCTGCGATCTTTGATGCCAATTGCTCAAAAAAACGTTTGATCTAATATTTTGTATCAGTACTTAATAGGTCCATACACAACTTTCAGTAAGTGAGATCTTAACATTTTAAAAAAAAGAGAAAAAACAACCAACCCTTTATATATATATATATATATATATATATATATGGAAGTGATTACCAAACCTGGCTAAGATGTTGAAGTAGCCATAAATGCTCAGAGTGAAGGGGGTGGGGGAAACCCTTTAACAGGAAAGAAATTTAATTTTAGTGTAAGAAGTGCTCAATGAAAAATCAACATTCAATTAAACTTATGGATTTTATTAAGGGAAATGTAAAGATTTTCTTTTGCAAGCTGTATCTACAAACAGAATTGAAGTGGAAGAAAAATATTGTTAAGTGTGTAAAATTTTAATATTTTTCTTTAAATTTAATAGGTACTCAGTCAAGAATGTTGAATGTTTCCTTATAAGGAAAGGGTCAATATTACTATTAGCTTTTGTCACATTGCCTTCTTATTCAGATAACCTTTTTCTCAAAACTTAAGATGCTTCATGCCACACAGATCAGTTAAAAGTGGAAAAAAAAAAAATCAAGTGTTGATAACTGAATGCAGACCTGGTTATGTTACACATTTTGTGTAGCATTCTTGTTTGAAGGTCTACTACATTTAAAAATTTTGAATCACACAATTTTTACTGCTACACATTTCAGCTATTTAGACTAATCATTGGTTGTGAAAATTCTTGACTGCTGCACATTTCCTGTGAAGTTAAGTACAATGGTTTTAATGAAAACTACAAATAAAAATGTGTAGTCAAAATGACTACACATTTTAACTACCCCTAGAACTGTTGGCTTTTACTGTACATGGCACAAAATACAATAACATTTTTTTCAGTTAAGTTTAGCCTCAGCTCCACTTTCAATTTGAATATCTCTATAGATTTGTTCTTTGCAAATCTTTGCATGGCATTGAACTTTACAATAAGTGTGAAGTTTTGAGTTTGCTCAGCTTTCTCCACATAGCTGACAGCTGACTTGAGTAAATCTTGTGTGCAAATTTCAACTTGCTTTTTTGGTCTTCAGTTCTTCAATTTCTATAAGCATGGATTTCTGTTTTTGCTCAAATGCTTCTTCCAGACTTTTTCTTCTTCTCAGCCTCAAAGTATTGGTTGTATGCTGTTCTGGCATTGGAAGTACTGCAGAGAAGAGCTATAGTCATGGGAACATTCCCAACACCTCCAACTGTGGTCAAATAGTCCATGATAATGTACTGTGTGACCAGAGTTGAAATTCACATTCGATATTTGCAATAACTTTATGCATGTTTGGTTTGACAAAATTATTACAAATTCATTCAGTTTTGAAAATGTAAACCTTTTTAGTGTTCTCTTTCTTTACAAAGCTTAACAGTTTCATGACTATGCTAAAAAGATCAGCTGTAAAGGACAGGAAGCAACAGTTTATCACCGATATGTTATCAGAAATGGTTCAATGTCTTTTGAAACAGACTCAAAAATCTTAAATGTAACTGGAAATAAAACATCATTCATGTTTGACAGCACCGCAGAGAAGGACTTGGGCTGAGGTCATTTTTTTGGTTGTTTTAATTAAGTTCACAAATTTAATGGCATCTGGCCAAATATCTAAGAGTCATTCACATGTTTGTACATTTTCTAGCCATCTATGGAAGAAATACAAAAGTAAAAGGGACAGGGTTGCTAGATTGAACTTTTAATATAAGGCAAAGTAATAAAAACCAAATAAGTTTTCATAAATTTCATCATTTTTCACACAACAAAAGCTAGGAGATACAGGTCATCATTAGCCAGCAAACTTTAAAAATAACATTTTTTCGAAGATGCATTTTCTATTTTATCATCCTTCCTGTCTACATTTTCTTTTAATCAAATTTGATTCTCAAACTTGTTACTTTTGGCAACAATTTAGACAAATGTAAGTTACACATAGACATTAACGCATAAAGTATCCTATTTCAGTAGGACTCACCCACTGCAAAAAAGACTTTTTACTTTTGAAATTGACATGTGAATGTTTTCAATTGTTCAAATTTAAAAACTGATAAATTTTTTTAAGATTCTACTAAATCTATTTTGTTAGTGTAAAATCGTTTTTTTCTCTCAACTACATATTAAATGAGTTAATTTATCTTTGACAGAGGTTTTTTAATCATCTTAGCCTTTTCTCTTTGCTTTTCCTCTTTTCATGTTGAATAAGGGTAGCAGCTAGAAGATACCTCCACACCCTTTCTTGTCACCTCGATGAGAAAATACAAAAGTAACTACAAGGTCAAACTCGTTCTAATCAAAGAAACAAACTACCATTCACAATAATTGTCAAGTACTGATGACTAAAAAACATTTTTATTAAAGTTACAATTTTAGCTTATAATAAAAAAAAAAATGTCAGGCATTTGGCATTTTGACTTTCATGAATTGAGAAAAAGTATGTGCAGACAGCCCAATTTAGAAAATCCCAAAACTTTCAAGGAACCTTTGGACTCTTATTGTTTTTCTAGTACTTTTTAAGCCAAGAAGCTGGGTGAGAAGTGGATTCATACCTTTGCCAATGGTATTTAAATGTAAGTGAATATAACAAACCCAACATGAAAGTTTGCTCTGCAATTAACAATTCCAAGCCATTATCCCTTACAATATCTGGTATTCCAAGCGGTCACATCTAGATACTGCTCCATTACTATTTTCATGGTAGATCTTTAGGCAAACTACATCTCTTGGTTCCACCAGTTTAGATCTCCACAACTAAGACACACCTGATCACATGCATTCTCTTCATATTCAATTGGCAAAGAAGTTCTACTCAAACAGTAACTGTCCTTGGGAAGAAGCTTTGTGGAACATACTCCCAAAAGACTGCTTCCCTGATCACAACAATCTTAAACTCTTCAAGTCTAGGGTCAACCATTATCTATCCTACATATCCTTAAAACATGCATCTCTTGTTCCTTCCTTCTATAGCCTTAATACAATGTCATTTGGTAACACTACCCGAGTGTTTCTTAGGCTTTGTACTGGGTGAACAAAAACAAAAAATGAAAGCTAGAGACTTACCAGTACTAGGAAGTTTAATGTTTTCATCAAGACCAATTTTGCGGATAGTTTTGTCATCACCTTTTTTCCATTTCCATGCCCGAGAGTACTTCTTCCAAATTCTAGACACAAATACATTCCAGACCTTAGACCCAACCAAAATCATCAAATGCACAAGACCAGTCACACTGAAAAAGAAAAAAATATATATATATCAAAATCTGCTGGATATATATATACATACATATATCTAGAGAGAGAGAGAGGGGGTATGATAGAAAAATTACTCAATCTGTCATTCCTTATTGAAACACTACTAAAAATAATATTCTTGGCAACAACACTAGGCAGTGCTTTTGATCTTCATGGCCATCACATGCCAACATGAGTAAGTTATTAGCCATTCTAATGCATTACAACATTAAACCAGAGTTACTACCCATTTTCTTTATCCCTCAATGCAACAAAGTACTGAACCTAAGTGACAGGTGGGCTCAAAAACAAGTAGTAGCCAACAACCCTAATAGATGACTTTACTCACAAACAAAATCATAGCCAGTTATTACATCCCTGAAATGTATTACTAATACTATAAAAATGTATTTTTATATTTCCATAATGTTTTAACATCAATTTGGGGGTTCACTATTTCCCCAATAGCTGGAACCCTAACAGGGTGAACCTGGAAACAACAGTAATTAAGAGTAATTAATAATCGATAGTAATTAATAATTAACAGTAATTACTCCTAAAAACCTCATCCGAGCTCTTGCTGCTAGATGTACTTTATTGTCATATCCAAGATGGATGTTACATGTAGATATTTTCCTCCAATTACTATTCCTTGACATGCCACAAAAGTAGTTTATTTTATTCCTACTGCTAAGAGGTTACTTTTCTGGTTTTAGGACATACACAATGTTAAAGAATCATTACTTTTCAAACAAACATTGTAACTAGTTTGAGTAATAGATTGTCCAAAGAGATTTCAAATTTAAGTTTCATTAAGTATATTGTTAAACACAATTTAGAAGATTTAGTATGAGAAATAGGAATAAAACATCTAACTATTGAAAATGAAACAGCTGGTGAGTAATGACATTTAAAAACAACCAATATTTTGTGACAAATCCTAGTTTTAAATGATTCAGACAATAAAAAGAGAAAAGGAATCAACAATAATCATTATTATTGACCCAATTTCAGAAAACAAAGAATATGTAATATATTTCCAGCAATAAACCAAATCTTATTTTAAATTGTATGAAAAGAAAAATACTAATATATACTAATCTACATATAAAATTCTGTGACTTCCATCACATCCTCTAAAATAGCCATACACTGACAGATCGAAACCAAATTTTTGTGAGAAGTGCAAACAGGTAAGGGGTGGGGGATACAAAGTACAGTTGGGTTCACTAGCTTAGTACAATTTTCATTGATTTTTTTTTTTAAATTAAGTTTCATTTAACATACAAAACACTCCAACTATTTTAAAAACAATTTAACGACTAAAATACTCATTTAATAAAAATACAATATTGTTTTCTGCATATCTAATTTTTTTATATTTCATTGATGGTTTTGCCAAATTGAACAGAGTTGGTAAATATTGACAAAAAAGTGATAACTTTAACAATACTAAATACTGTGAGGATTTCAACATGTTGCCCAAAAAAATTCTAGGGCTAAAAGATTTTCAATTTATTCAAAAATTTCTGAAAACTTTCACTAAAATTTATATTCATTCAGTGTATGAACCCAAATCATTTGTTGTTTTTCAATTAGAAATAATTAAGCATGAAATAGGAAATTTAATTTCCAGCTATTTTTATCAGTTGAATGTAAAAGACAACTTTGATCAGGTTAGTGCCACTTGTTCATTTGGGATTTTGCAACCTATCTTAATTCTTCAAATTATGTAACATTAAAAATGCAACCTGTTAAAAAAAAACAAACAAACAAATAAAAAAAAAACAAAAAAAAAACGATTGCTTGTAAGAAAAAGTTAGTAGTTCACCAAGTAATGGTATTAAATTGTAAGTATTATTAATTTCCTTGTACTAAACCTGGTAAAGAAACAAAAGCTAAACAATTATATCAGTTTTAATATTGATTGGACAGGGGAGAGGAGGTCATCATTCAGATGACCTATATATGTTGATCTTTGACTCATATTGTTTTAGTTTAGCAACCTATTATCAAAAGAAAAAAAATTAGATACTAAACCCAAAACTAGTGTTATTTCCATAATTCCATAATTCAGTTGAAAATGATTTTTTTTTAACTTCTAAGAAATTTCTAATTATGACTTAAAAAAAAATTTACAATTTTGTTTTACAAAACATTTTTTCAAACAAAATTGTAATTTTTTTTTTTTTTTCCAGAAAAAAAATTTGTAGAAAGATTGAGAATCATTCAGTGCAATTCATATAAATAAATAAGCAAAAAAAATTCTTATCTGACCTATTTTTATGGGAGAGATTACAAAGAGAATTAAAAAAACATTGTTCATAACTACTGAAATAGGAGTAGGCAAAATAGAAAAATTTGAATATATAAAGGAAAGATACTCACACAGCTAGGACTAATACCACAGAAGTAACTGTCATCATCCAGAGTTGATGAATCAGCCATCTCAGCTTAGACTTGACAACCTTGCCATAATCGTCTGTGAAAAACCACATTATAAACTAAATTAACCCATAAGAAAGTGGCAGATAGGTAAAAATAAAAAATAAAAAAAAGGAATGTCAATAAGATCACATGATGTACATTTTTAACCAATTATCTTTAACAATAACAATATAGAACTTGAGAAGTTAAGATAAAAAAAATGCTTTCAAGCTAGGCTGTATCACATCAGCTAAATAAGCTCTTTTATATAAAGCATTCACACAAAAAAATGACAGGTTTTAACATGAAGTAGATCAGACAAGGATAAAAGTTAATTTTTTTTCTATACTTAGAATGCCACACTAAATTTTTTATTTTTAAATTATTTTACAAATATTCTCAACCTCTTAAGAAAAAAAAAGAAAAAAGTGTGAATGTGCAGATGAAATAAATTGATTTTTTTACATTGTCCAAGGAATTTTTAAATATTAAGATTTTTCATTTATAGCTCAATTATAGTATGCAAAGTTAGCAACAATTTGCTAAATTCTTACTATTCATATATTTCTCATCATATATCATTGTCCTTCATTCACTTATTCAATTACAAATAAATTCAGTTTCTTTAGGTCGTTAAGTGATTTTTCTAAGTGGAATATATAATCTAATTATAAAGGATTTCATTCAAAATGTGCAGCACTAAAAATACTTGGTTAATCTCAAAATGAAAGAAGGATATTTGCCCAAACAAAACTAGTTTGTACAAAACAGTAACATATTGACATTTACTAATGCAAGCTGTCATTTTGTTTGCACAAACAAAAGTCAATCATTGTAATTGACAGGGGAGAAATCAAATCAAAAATGATCAGTACTAAGATCTCTCTGGCCAAAATAAAAAGATAACTTTCTATTTTTTTTCTTTTCCATTGTTTCTTTTTGGTGGGAGGGAAGCAAATACTTAATTTTAAAAAAACGCGTTTATGTTAAAACCAGTCTTTATAAATGATTATGTAAAAGATTGTTGGTTAGCTGCTTTTGTCTAGCAGCATATCAACCCCCATGGGTTATTTAATGCCAAAATCTATATATTTTGTACATAGTTTTTTTTTTTGTGTGTGTGTGTGATAATAATGGTTTTAAACAATACAAGTCTTACTAATTATAATTAACCCATAGCTGGTGAGACAAGAGGTGGATTCATACATTTCCCAAGAGTATTTGCACATAAATAAATATAACAAACAGAAGTAAAATTAGAACTCTTTTCTCCAATTAATAATTCCAAGCCATTATCCATTACACCATCCAAGCTTACAGCACCTGGTCTTCCCAAGCAGTTATCTATATAGGTTGTTTAGGCTTGTTGTTTAAATTTGATCATACAGGAACCAATGTTTCAACATGATATGGCTGTAATCTATGTTGAAAAGAGAATTTATGAAAATCTAAGCAGCTTACATTTATTTGGAAGTCAGTCGATCATGCAACCTTGGTTTCAAGATTTCAGTATCTTAAGATATTTTATAACAACTGAGTCTTTTTTTTTTCCAAATGCACAAAAGGGATTTTCGGAACACACAACTGGAACTTTAAAATAACTGAAATTTCAAAATAAGGGAGAAGTTTGTATGATCCTAAAACATATTTTCTTATATGTTTATATCCAGACATTACTTCTGATCTTTCATTTAGTAACCTTTATCAGTCTGGAAATATAGCTAACTTCTATATTTAATCTACAAACTGGTCGTGTCTCCCTATATATGAAACCAAACAAATTTGAGGTATGTGAACACTGCATCTAACCATCCTGCTAACATAATCAAACACATTTTTAAAGGAATAGAATACATCTAGAAATTCCCCTCATAAAACAAGTTTCGATGAAAGGAAAAAGATTATGAAAGGGCCTTAAATGAAAATTATCATAAAAATAAATTAGAATATAAACCTCAGATAAACAAGCAAATAAAAAATAATGCTAGGAAACAAAGCATTTGTTTTAGAATTTAAAATTTAGAAGTAGAGTCCAAAATATAGCAAATATTTTTTCAAATTAATTAATAGACACTTCCCTAAAAACTCAGAATTGCATAAAATAGTCAATAGAAATACAGTTAAATTAATGCAGCAATTGTAATTTAGAAAATTACATAAAAAATGCAAAATGCCAAGAATTAAAGAAGTTATGTGCAGCATTGTATCGTTAATGAAAACTATAACTGCAAAGACAAAAACAAATGCCCACTTGACAGTTTGTAAAACAGAAGGAGTTATTTAAAAAGCAGAAATACAGGATACAGATGAACAGAGAAAAAATATACTTGGTGTATACTGAAGGAAATTTTTAAAATCATTGGTATAATCACTAGTCTACATTCAAGCTAGAAAGCCGTAAAAATTGTATCTAACTGGCTAACCACATGTGGAAATTGAAAGAAAACAGCAGAAACCCCGATATAATATGGAGCATATTAAAAAAAAAAAAAAAAAAAAAAAAAAAACACACACACACACACACACACCAGATCTTACAATGCTGGTGATGCCTGCAGATTGTACCATAGTTAACCATAATATTATTTCCAGAATGAGAAATGTTACTAAATGAAAGATCCAAAATAATGTCCGGGTGTAACATATCAGAAAATATATTTTAGGATCATACAAACCAGGATGAAAGTGTTTACAATTCTTGAAAAGCTCCTCCCTTATTTTGAAATTTCAGTCATTTAAACTTCCAGTTGTGCATCTGAATAAAAATTGGAGAACACTAATGCCTGAAAATACCGAAAGGTTGAAACCAAGATTATGTAATAGACTGACTTCCAAATGAAAATATTTAAAAGCTCTACATTATGTATGTATTGAGCACTTTTTAATACAATCAACTGTATACCAGTTACCAGTCTAATTTCAATTCTGACCAATAACTAGTTAATATATATATATATATATATATATATATATATACACACACACACTTTTGTTAAAGACAATTGACAAGTTACTGCAATTAAACTTTTTATCTAATTTTTCTTTTCTTTGCATAATTGTTTCCTTTTCTAGAAAAAAGTGTGTAAAAACATGCTGACCGTGTTTGGAAAAAACATTCCTATAATTTCAGATACATACATAAAAAAATAAATAAAACAAAGCAACAACAAACAAACACACACACACACACATTTAGTTAAAAATTTAAAAGAAAAAAAAAAAACACTCTTTATAATGGCTAAAAGAATAGCTGAAAGAGCTCAGATACGCAGAACTTTTGGATAGTTTGTACACAATTTGTAGACAGAAAATAAAACAATTACATGGATACAAAAAAATTCAAAAGCTTAATCGCAGTATCTTGCCAGTCATCTTTAAAATTTTACTGCCCATATATAAGTTGTTGAATTATCTTAATTTCAAATCAGACTTCTCTCAAACAAAATGAATGATGCATCAATGACAATCAACATTATTTCTTTCAACTTTCTATGAACCACAGTCCCCATTGGCGATGAAGCACTAGACATTTATATTAAGACATGAAATCTAAGATCTCTTTTTTGTCATTACTACACCTATCCAATCATCACTCACTCTTCATGATCTTTAATCACAAGAGAATTTTCAGAGTGGTGACTTGCGAATAGTTTAGTGGTTAACACATCACTCAATAAATCCTGGAAAAGAACTTTTACGCAAAATTCAACTTTATTCCTCAACAGTCTCCTTCTAGGGTGATACACTGATTTTAACACTTCTCTAACAATTTGATGCCCTTTTTGTAGAACAATTTGTCTTTGGCCTCAAAATACACTTAGTTTCAGATATCACTTTTTCATTTGAGCCAAATCTCTTTCCCTGGAGCACCCCTTTGAGGTCTGCAAACAGCCAGTAGTCTCTGGGAGCCAGATCTGAAGAATAGGGTGGATATGGAAGCAATTTTAAGTGCAATTCATGTAGCTTTGCCATCATTGCAATCAACTTGTGACATGGCACATTGTCTTAGTGAAAGATCACTTTTTCTTCTTGATTTCAGACCATTTTTGGCAATTTCTTCCCTCAAACACACCAATAATGCTATATAATATTTGCTACTGATGGTTCTTCCTTTCTCAAAGTAATCAATGAACAAAATACCTTGCACATCCAAAAATACGGATGCCAAAACCTTGTCTGCTGCTGATGTTTGCATCTTTGGTCACTGAACGGCTTTCACCGGTTGCTGTCCACTCAGCTGACTGCCAATTTGACTCCAAAGTAAAGTGGTGGATCCATGTTTCATCCACTATCACATATTTATGCAAAAACTCCTTGTTGCATTGAAACGGTTGCAAACAACACTGAATCGCCGACACGTTTTTGATAGACTGTGAGCAAATATGGCACCCACTTTGAACACAGCTTCCCTATTGACAAATGTTCATGCAAAATGGTAAATACACTGCCTTCTAATATGTTCAACTCCTCTACTATCTCACATGACTTCAATTTACGATCGGCCAAAACAAGTTTGCAGATTTTTTTTTTTTTTAGTGTTTTCCAGGACAACAACAAATTTTGGGCAACCTGAGAGTTCAGCATCATTTGTGTCTGTACGACCATGTTTAAAGTCAGCATACCACCTCTTAACCATTGTTTCTGACAGAGCAAATTCTAAATAACATTTATCAAGCCATTGCTTTGCTTGAACAGTATTTTCCCTGCCATCAAAAAGCAACACACAAAATTCAGATTTTTCCATTGTTTTGAAAATTTGCAACAGTAGCTTCATTTAAATAACTAATTTATAAACTACCTAGCAGTATAGCCTGGCGTTGCTCAGGTGTAATGAAAGCTTTAAAACTAATCCATGGTCCTGGAGCTAAGACTCTTTGGACGTTGACACGAAAGACTAAAAAGCAATAGTTGTTTCCAGTTAAAGTGAAACCGCAGACTGAAAGTAAAATGAATGGAGATATATATATATATATATATATATATAAATAAAATTTTGATTTCCTGATATCAATATCAAATAAGTTTTTTTTTTTCGCCGTAAACTGAATTTTGAAGGCTAAATAAGTCCACTGCGTAAATGGCCAAGAATAAGAATTACAATTATACCTACTTAGAGCCAAACCTGAAGCAAAAGCTAAAATAAAAGGGGCTGGAAAAAAAAAAAAAAAGAAAAGAAAAAAAAAAATACAGACATACAGGCAGATAAACAGACACACACACACACAAACATCTTGCCTTTATATATATATATATATATATATATATATATATATAATCGATTTTCTGCACTATTGTAAGAACTGTAACCTTAAAACTTCTGAATATCATTTCTTATGTCTTTGTCTATGATTAAAATTGGACCACTCCTTCTATAACCCGATTTTTTCGATTATCGATATTTATCAGGGGGTGCTTCAACACAAAACCTAGCTAAGAATACTCGCAGCGCTTACAGTACAACTGTGTAAATTTTCAGAAAATCGGTTCAGCCATTTCGGAGTCTATAGGTAACGGACACACACAAGGTTCCATTTATAAATAAGTTTAGATAATCCAATTGGGCCCAAATTTTGTCACTTGCTATTTGAAAGTTTAGTACTTCATAAAAATCATATGGATTTTTTATTAGTGGCACCATCTATAAGTCAGATTTGGGACTTATTGAGTGATGTGTTAAGTTATCCTTTTCTTGAAACACTTAAAAACTTTCAGATGGGCCGTTTTTAACCACACCATCAATAGCAGGAAAAGGGATTTTGTTTTAACTACTCAAAAGAAAAATACAAATTTGCATCTATTATTTAGATGATTTACATTTGGACTACTATCCTTATCTTTGTTACTATTACAACTTTTTGGCTGTTATGCTCTCTGGCTTTCATCAGGTCCTGGCTAATCTGGATATTCAAACAGTTAAGTACTATATGTGATACATGCTTGAGCTATCTTATCTCTTGATTTATGACAGACTAAGCAGGAAATTTTTCCCCATAGTAATTTGTTTCTTTCAGCAACAGACTGGATGCCAACCAAGGCTATAGGACCCAATCTTTTCTGCTACTAAACATATAGCTGGAGGTAGTGAAAGGATGGATTCATACCTTTCTCAAAGCTATTTGCATAAGAGAAGGTTACGGACCAGCCTGGAATTCAAAAACATCTCATTACAAGCTGATAGCCATTACCACACCACACATCTTATCAATCTAGGTAATGTTTACAATTCCCTGAAGGTTACCTGAACTGACAAGCACCAGATGAAGGCCAAACAGCACAATAACCAAAAAATACAGTTTTAAATCTTGGAAGATATTATATGGACTAATATCATGAAAGTGTTCTTTCATGTTGGTTGTTTAACTAGGTTGATTTTATTTAGTGGCATATCAAGCTCTATGGGCTATTTAATGTCAAAATTTAACTTGTACATAATTTTATGCTTTCAGATACATATTTTGCAGATCATAAATGTATCATTGTTAATTTTACTATAAAATGTACAGCTGTTTGGGGTTCACTATTTGCCATTGCTGGGACCCTGACAGATACTACCACTCCAAGTCAGGGTGGACATGGAAACAACAGCAATTAAGAGGTGATGCGACACTCAAAACCTCCAATCTCCTCATCAGAGGCCTGGTTGATGGATATAGTTTATCACTATACCCAGGATGACAAAAATGAAAACAATAGTGTAAATAATGAGAATTCCTTGTTACAGAAATTCAGGAATATGCATTGACATCTTCAGTCATTTAAGTGCCATACGAGATATGCTTTGGCAATCATGTCTCAAAAGAGATGTGACTGACTGGATAGAAGATTTTCCCACATCATTACTTTCTGCAGTAGACTGGTTGCCAACCAAGACTATACAATCCAGTCTATCCTGTTATTTAACCTATAGCTGGAGGGAGAAATGATGGATTCATATCTTTCCCCAAAGGTAATTGCATGTATGTGAATGCAACAAATTCAACTAAATCAAACTCAGCTCTCCAATTTCTCGTTCCAAACTGATATTCACTGCACCACAATGCATATACAAGAAAAGAAATCAGAAAAAATAAAATCGTATTTTCTTGCTTTCTAATGCTACCAATTCAAACTAATATAAAAATAAAAAATTAAAAAAAACTACTCACCTAAAGTAGCACGTTCAATACCAAACAGAAATCTGGAATGATGCCTATGGTTAGATCCCCGATCTTGATTTTTCATCTTATTAGACATGCCAGACATCTGGGAGGAAGTAGAAACATTTTTATAAAAGCCACTGTTGCTACTGCCTCCTCCTCCTCTTCCACTATTGTTATTACTAGTAGTACTACTACAACTAGCATTGCTACTATTACAACAATCATCAATGTCATTGTTTTTGTAGTTTGTGTCTCGATAGCCAGATGCCATCGTTGGGTTGGTAGCTGCATTAGTACATTTCTTAAACTCACGAAGGTCATTATTAATGTAACCAGAAGATTGTCTGTGTGTACCATAATGAGTCTTCGCATTTGGAGGAGCTGGAATCCCATTATTTAGAATTGGTGAGGAATTAGCCAGCTTTTCAGCACCAGATGCATGTTGTTGCTTGCTTTTGGCAGCTTTCTTGTTTTGTAATGTTTTTCGAGCTTCATTGCTCTTCTCTTTTTTGTTGTCCTTTTTCTTTGGGGAGTTTAAAGGCACACTTGGCTCCCCTGCATTCAAAGGACATGAGCGTGGTGCCAGTTTTGGCTGGCTCGTTGCTGCTGATGAAGTACGTGGATTCGCTGAAATAATAGGAACATCCTCAATACCACTGAAGGAACTACTGACACTCCCAGAACTTTCTTTGCGCACCGATACTGGTATGTTACCATCAGAGAAAACATAGACAGATGCGTTGTTAACACCCTGGGAGTAATCTTCCCTTTTGATATCAGTCTGCTCAAATTTATCCAAACCATACTTGGAGTCTGGAGAGACAACTGGCACACTGTGGCTCATAAAAGAAGCCGAAAGATTCTTCTGCTTTTTTTGGTTAGAATTCACACGCCTTGGCTTGTGAGAAGGAGACTTTATCAAGTTGTCATGAGGTGACATCTTCTTCTGAAAGTTCTCTATATCTTCTTTAGGAGATGCAGTGCGACTATTGACAACTTTCTTCTCTTTTGACAGCTTAGCTACCTCAGAATAAGTGGGTCTTAAGGATGAAGACGACGATGACGACTGAGTGGTACTTTGAACTTCATAAGTACTTGGACTCTCCAGAAGTCTGGAGTACATGAATGGACCATAGGGCTTATCAGGAATGACATTTATGAACTCCTCCCTTTCTAATTTAAGGCGGTGGGCTCGACTGGCCTCAGCAGACTTCCGCTCACTCCCAATGGCTGTCTTGTTACAACGAAATGATGATGAATCAGCAACACAATCCTTGGCTCGTGGCAATGCATCAACACTGACGCTGAGAGACTGGCCAAGAATGGCCTGAATTTCTTCCGGAGGCAATTCTTCATTGCTACTTAGATGGTTAATGTAGCTGTACATTTCTGGAGCTGAAGAAAGAGGATTGTAGGCGTAACCAAGGTTTGGTTGGGCAGGACCTGGAGGCACACGATCCACGTGATGCCAGCTGTAAGGAGCAATCACAGGGTTAGGGTGGACTGTATGCAAGTGACCAAACAATGGCCAGTTGTTGAGAGGGTTATATTCTTCATCATGTGGTCTTGTTGTGGTAGCAGCAGCTGTATCTCTTCCAGTTGCAGACATTCCAAACCTGAAGCCGTCTTCATTCACAGTGTCAGCCATTTTGGCTTCATCTTAAATACAATACAGAGAACTAAAAAGAAAAAAAATAGCATACAATAAATTTGACAAAAGTTATCACATAAGCAGTAATATATATATATATATATATATATATATATATATAAATAAATAAATGACACACACAAATTTTTTTAAATAATAAATATTTTTAAAACTTCATTTCTTTATTAAATTTTATTTAAAAACTTCCAAATTTATTTTAAACATAAATAGAATTATTGTAAATCTAGTCATTACATGCTTTTGTAAAGGAGGAGGATGGGTCTGATCAACTAAACAAAAATAATTCAATTTACAAGATTGAATAAAGTGTTAAAAAAATAAATAAATAAAATAAATAAATAATAAAGTTCCTCCTCCAAACCAAGTTTCATCAACACATCACATTCTATGGAATATTAAATTTCTTAAGTGTTTGAATTAAATGAAATAAATCAATAGTATGAACAATGTAAATAGTATAATTAATATTCTGAACATTAATTATTAATATTAAACAAAAATTAACTAAGTTGTTAATAACAGAAAAATTTAAACAATTATAAAAATGAGAAATATTAGAATAAGTTACATTAAAAGTAAGAGAAGAGACAACAAACATTACTCATATAGAACTGAGTCACGGCATATCAACTTCTAGGGGTCATTTAATGCCAAAACTTAATTCTCTTGAGAACATTACTAATTTCTTTATCAATTGCTGGTAATATTTTATTTCCCCACCTTACAGAAATGTATTGCTTGTAATTTTTTTTTTAATATGAAAATATATTTCCAGTACTTTTACAACAGAAATACTTATACTTTCATAGTGTTTTAACACCATTTTTTTTTTTTGGGGGGGGGGGGGGGTCACTATGCGTTGTTTACAACTGTTTCAACGCAACAAGGAGTTTTTGCATAAATATGTGATAGTGGATGAAACATGGATCCACCACTTTACTTCGGAGTCAAATCAGCAGTCAGCTGAGTGGACAGCAGCAGGTGGAAGCCGTCCAAAGTGACCAAAGATGCAACCATCAGCAGGCAAGGTTTTGGCATCCATATTTTTAAAATGTGCAAGGTATTTTGCTCATAGATTACCTTGAGAAAAGAACCACCATCAATAGCAGATATTATATAGCAGTACTTATGCGTCTGAAGGAAGAAATCGCAAAAAAAAAAAAAAAGCTACAAATAAAAAAGAAAAGTGATCTTTCGCCAAGACAATGCATGGTGTCACAATGAATTGCACTTCAAATTGGTTTTGCATCCACCCTATTTTCCAGATCTGGCCTCCAGTAACTACTGGCTGTTTGCAGACCTCAAGAGAATGCTCTAGGGAAAAAGCTTTTTGTACATTGTTTCAACACTGAAAGGACGTATCATTACAACTATTAATTCATTAATTATAATTATTAATTCCTCTTTAATTATAAAATACATGAAAAGTGACATATTACTAAATCAAAGGCATAAAACTACAGTAAGTCGTAAACATTAAAGGATTAACTTTACAATCCTGCTAATATTACTAAATCTAAGGTATGAAACTACAGCAAATGTAAACATTTTATAGTATTAACCTTACCATCTTACTAAATCTTTCTAACTATATACTTATTACAATTTGTGATCTATTTATTACCTTAAATATTTCTGTTGCATTCAGTAATTACTGTTAGTATGTTTAGCCATGTATTAGTTTATTGTATTATTTTTCTCTTGCTGTTACATATATATATATATATATATATATATATATACGAGTCATCCACAGACAAATCTGTTTTGCTGTATCACAGCTCATCAGTACGGTTAGACAGCCAATCACCTTTTTTTTACCCAGGATTGAAACCCGACCGAATTGGCATCAGTCGGCAATTCTACCTCTGAGCTACGGGTACTCGGTAGAAGGTAGACTTTTTAGCATGTATATTATCATTATACATGCCCAATAGCTGAGAGTGTTCTAATTCATTATATATATATATATATAGCTCTTTATAGATTTTTTTTTTTTTTTTTTAACTTTAACTTTTTTTATTTTTATTCTAATTTATAATATTATGTCAAATGAATTTTTGTGTATGGGATTTAATTTTTTTTTAAATGCCAAAGGTCTGAGTTGCAACATTGTAACTGTGTTAATATATTTGCAACCCATTTGTTCTAATTTTGAATTCTCCTCTTTAGCTGTTTTCATTGGCTTTTCTATTCAACATTTTCTCATTTATTTTTCTCTTCATTTTCTATTTCTTCTGTATCTTTTCATTTCCTCTTTTTCTTTTGATTTCTCATCTTATTTTCTTCTCTTCCCTCTTTCTTTCTTTATTAAATCCTTTTACCATGTACAGAAAATTTTTCAAAAAATAAAGGCAAGTCTTATTTTCATAAAAATCAAAAACTTTAAATAAAACCATTTATTACCATCATTGTTAACTACTTGATGAGACACTGTTCTTTTAATGTCTAAACAAAATGTACAATTTTGTAGCAGTTTTTTCACATATTCTTATGTCATATATTTTACTCAGTTGAGCCCCCAGTTCTAGATGGGAAATTGGGTGTAGGCACTTCAGACAAGTCAAATGTGGAGTTGGATAGGAATTTGCGAGCAAAGCACTTGACCTTGTCTGCTGTGGATGTGAGAACTTTGAATAGATTGAATAGAGAAAGGATTCTGTTGTTCAGCACAGTCTTGCAAAGGAACCAAACTTGTGCGATGCTATACGCTGCTTCATTTTATCAGTAAACAACAGCTTAGCATCATTTAGGACATGTTTACATTCATTACAACTAGAGATAAAAAGGTGCCTATTTTGATTAGACATGTCACTCCAGTATAGTTGAAAAAAGTGATTCTTGTGGGCAATGGCAGCCAAGTAAGCAGGAGATGAACAAGGTTTAAGTCAAAATTTCCTAGTTGGGATAAAAACCTGCTTTCACCCAGTTGGAGAGTATAGAGGCACACTCTTGAACAGGAAGATTAAAAACTGTGTTTCAAAGAACATTGGAAAGGAAATCTCAGAATGAGTCCCAGTCTGCATGTTGACAGTAGTGAGATATTCTATTGATAAAAGGTTTATTGATGGAGGGGGGGGGTAGAAAGACATTTACAGACACCACCGCATGATTAGAGTTGAAAGAGATAAAAGCTGCATAACATAATAAAAGTCAGGGATAAAAGTAGGGAAGAGATCTAAAAGAGAAATGTGTCCATTTTGGTGACTGGGGAAACTTGTGGGAAAATCCACCTCCTGTATGAGAGAGTTTGGACTCCAGCAAGAGTTTTTTTTCCCCTTTTTATTCAGCCACTTGGCATTATGGGCATCGAAGTCACTGAACACAAATACATTAGCAAATGGGTGAAGGAAAATGGTTTTGTCTATATTTTCTGAAATACTAGATAGTATACAGCAGTCAAGACAAGAGGAGTGGTAAAGAAAGAAGAGGAGACATGTAGGAGTGAACAGGAGATTCAGAAGAGATTTCCCTTGTCAGAAGATGTTCACTAACAAACACCCATGATATGCATGCGGACACTGGAGTCCTTCCTAAATAGAGAAAGGTATCCAGGAATTGAGAAGTCAGAGGAGAGAATTGGAGGATTGAGCTTGGTTTCACAGAGAGATAGGATGTCAGGGGGATCTTTTGTAGAGGAACAATTCCACTCTGCAAGAGTTAGTACAGGCACCATGGACATCAAAGAAAGAAAGGCTGAGGGGGTTTAGGTGTTTTTTCATTTGGTTGGTTTAGCTTTATATCTTTGTGTCATCATGATTTAGAGTAATTTTGGTAAGGAAAAGCTTAGAGTAGCAGTAGCAGTCAGTCATCAAATACAGCATGTGTAAGAAGGAAACTGGCACAGATTGCTATATAATGTGACCTCAGGGTTGCCCACCAGAGACACTTGCAGGGATACTCATCCATGCGTGATACGGCACTACAAGAAACCACAATATTATTCAACTGTTGATTAGAGCAGACTCTAAAGATGCTACACAAGAGTTTGGGCACCTAACTACCAGTTGGAAATACCAAACAGAAAACTGTTAACCTGGTACCCTCAGTATCAAAAGATGTTGCTACCATACACGCACACATATTTGTGACAGCACCACTATTAAGACCTGAGGAGAGGAAAGGAACACGGAACCCCTTCTTAAACAGGAAAACAAGGGATGAGCTCCTACACCTGTTCAAGAGAAGGGAAAGAAGTAATGACCAAGTGATAGGAGAGCCTATCTACTCTTACTGAAAAAAAAAAAAAATTTAGTAAGTTTTAACTTAGTATAAGCCAGAAAAACTTAGTATAATCCTTTACTGATTCAATAAAGGAATGACAAAAAAAATAAAACATAACTCAAAAATAAGGAAATAAAAAGTAAAGAAGTTTACTGTGAATCTTAGAAAAAATTAACTTATGACATTACAAAATTTAACATTCAATTAAAATAAACATTGAGTATTACAAAAAATAAAGTTTAAGACTAAACACTCAGACAAATTTTAAAATGTCCTCATCCAAGTTAAAAATGTTACTTGCAGACATTAAATAAGAAACTTACAGTAAAATATATAATTCAACAAATACACAATATTGAATGTTCTTAATATAATTCTTAAACTTGTGACTTAACACTTATTTAGAAAAAAAAAAAATTTAAATTAACAAAATATGTATATTAATAATTCAAGATTATAAATGTATAATAATGTAACAAAAATATAATAAGCAACAAAAAAAAAAAAGAATCAAACAGTAATTGGATAAAAAAAGTTCTTTCAAAATACGATATCTATATTCAGTTATATAATTCAATGAACTAGTAAAAAATACTTAAGTGTATTTCCAACTAGTATTGCAGTCTTTGTAAGGATAAATGTTTTCCAAGAAATATAAACAACTAATAGACTCTTTAAGGAATAATATAGATAAGAAAACAAGTTGATTAACCAATGAAGAACATTAAAAGAGAAGCAGATACCTTAAATAAAAAAAAATTCATATTTACATTAATGTAATAGTAAAAATAAAAAAAATTTCATTTACGTAAAAAAAAAGTATAGTTTCAGAAGTTTTGAAAAGCCTCATTCTTGTAATTCACAAAACAGTTTGATACTGTCAGTACAATCGGTTGATAAAACATACGGATCAACTTCTGAAACTTCCACACAACTTGGGTGAGATACCAGTGTTTGATATTTTTGTTACAGTTTCTATAGATTCACCACCTCAAGGTACCACAGTCTTTCCACAGTACATTGGAGATCTCTGCAGTTCCTAATGTTTACAAATCAAAGACTTTCACATGCTTTTCTCATTTGGTTGCTACATGGTAAGTATAAATTGATGGGGTTCTTAACAGACTCACTTGTTAAGCGTTAACTTTTCCTAGGACTCCACTGGGTAGAGGTTCTGCATATTACAAAAATATCAAGACACCAGAAAGGCATTTTTTCTACAAAGGCAGCATTTCTTTATCATTCATTTATGCACAAACATTTTAATGAAGAATGCATTGACCATTTTGCTTAGTTATCTTTTTTCATCATTCAGGCAACTTTGAAATTCTACCCTTCTAGAACTTTTTCAGCAAAGTATCACAGGTTTGATTTAACCCAATCATTCCTATCAAATTGCGAAATGAAGATCATTTTGAACAGGCAAACTTCCAGATCATTTCACATGAACACAGGTATCCCTCAAGGCTCTCTTCAAGGTCTTACTGTTTTTGATCTTCATCAATGATCTTCCTGATGTCATCAGTTCCCAAATAGGCATCTATGCAGATGATACCATTATTTACTCCTGTCTCAATAAAAATTTTGCTAAGGCTGACAAAGTAAACCTGGCTGCTGCTATTGAAAGAACTCCAATGAGTGGTTAACTGGTACAGAAAATAACTTCTAAATTTTAATGCCTCCAAAACAAAACTGCTCTTTTTTAACCACCATCAACAAACTTTCCTGCCAGATGGCTGATGCATATCTCCTTGAGAGCAACACACTGCACCTCCTTGGCCTCACTTTTTCAACTGATCTTAAGTAGAATGAATATATTGGATATATAGCTGCATCTACTGCTAGGAAGAGTTGGTCTTTGTCTTGATCCAGAAAGTTTTTGTCAGAATCTAACTTGCACATTTATAAATCTACCATTTGTCTGTGCACTGAATACTGTTGCCATATCAGGTTGGGTGCTCCTGCTATTCATCTTGAAGTTCTCAACATACTCCAAAGGAGGATCTGCAATGTAATTCATCCTGACTTAGCATCTCGACTTCAGTTGTTTTCTGACATGGCTTCCCTGTCTTCTCTACAAATATTTTCATGGCAACTGTTCTGATGAGCCTTTTCTCTCTGAAAAATGTAAATTTAAGTGTGCATCATTGGCATCTAGGTCTCACCCTTTTACCAGTGAATAGTTAAATATCACGGTCACTTCTACTTCAACAGTTTATTTTCTTGCTTCCCTGATCACTACAATCTCCAGAAATTTAAATGCAACATCAATTGCCAGCTTTTATCTTCTTGAATCCCATTCATCTTTCATCCTTTCTTCAATATGCCCTGTACAAAGTCTTTTTTCTCACTAACTTCCCATGCACTAGTGGCAGTCCTGCCTTGCTTGTAGTGAAATGATTTAAAGAGGTGAAGGAGTCTCTCTCTCTCTTTATATATATATATATATATATATATATATATATATAAATAAAGATCCCAACAATTTGTGCTTGGTCAAAGACTCATGTTATCCTAATTATGATATAATGCACTCTTAATTCTAGATTGATGATTTTCTTCATGTGTTGTGTCCTCTCAGAATAGAGTATCTTGACTCCATAACTTCCTGTCTTTTGCATCTCTCAATAAATTTTCTGTTATTTCTCCTAAAACTTGTTCCACCCTCCATTTACTCACTAAGTATGTTATATATTGCTTTCCTGTCTCTCCTTCAATCTGTCCTCTACATATCAGATTTCCTAAGCCTTCTTTTCTCATGTGCCCTAGAAACCTACTCTATCTCTTGCTGATGTTAAGTATAAGTTTTTTTGTTTCCATTTTTACTAAAAGTCCATGGTATCCTCAACATCCTTTTGTAGAACTACAATTCTGTTGGTTCAAGTCAGTTTTTCATCTTTAAGATGTCCAGCGCTCACTGCCATACAGGAAGACATTACATAACAGTTTAGTACTCTTTTCATTGTTTCTAGCAAAGTTTTTATATTTACTAAATTACTCTCCTAAGCTTTTGGAATGCATCTTTGGCTATCCCAAAAGCCTTCACATATCAGTGCCACACTTTCCATCCTCTGTCAAAACACTTCCTTGATGACTTTAGCTTTAGTTGGTCTAATTGGGAACACAGACTTGTTCAAATCAATCAGTTAATTTGCTGGAAGGAGGGTTAGAGTAGATAATTCTTTTTTCAGTCCTAACATATGTACAATATCATCTTTGGATGGAAACCAGTCTTTGGATTGGTTAGTCAAGGATTCATTTTATTTGCTCTGTAATCTCATGTTCCAGTATGATAAAGGTTGTACATCATATATTTAAAAAATAAAGTAAAATTTTCATCATGTTTAGCATTCAAATGCACACACCCACCTCGTAAATATCAGCTCTGTTGGCAGAACTTACAACATTACTGGCAGAGTATACATGGGTCAGGTAGCAAATTACACGCAAAAATAAAATCCAGGAAGTTTATGTGAAAGCCATTACAGGTGAAAATGATGCTTTATTCAGATATTTTGATCACACTATCTCCTGCATCATATAACAGTGGCTTAAGTATCAACTTCAATGGTTCTACTCGCATTCACAATAGTTTCTCTATAAATCCAAATTCTTTTACAGTTAAGTTGCATTTTTATATTCTTAAAAATTTCACTTATTTTCTTCAATTCATAATATCTATTCAGGCTCATTACATTCACTTACATGCAAATTCCTTTGGGAAAGGTTTGAATCTATCTCCTCCCTATCCCAGGATTGGTATATGGAAAAGTCATTGTTATCAAAATCACTAGTAAAAAAAAAAAGAAATCATACAAAAAATAAATATTAGCTTTAAATAATCCACAATAAACTGTAAAAAACAAAACAATCTAATTTTCTTCCTTTTCTATCTTCTTTTTCTCTCCAAGATGTAGACAATCATGGCTTTCCACACCTCATATTTTGTGGCTCTTAACAATGTTCGTCTTTTTAACATCCTTCCCACTATTGTATTCTCGGCATCATTCTGTAGAACCACATCTGTTGCCTCAAGTCAGGAGGACTGATATAACATAGCTGTTCACCATTCTTTTCTTTGCAACAAAATTATCCCATTTCTTAGTACTTTACCTAGCTTTTGAAAGGCATTTTTTGCTATTCCAAGGAACCTTTGAATTTCAGTATCACATTTTTTGTCATCTGTTAAAACACTTTCAAGATATTTAAATTTGAAAATTTGTTTGATTTTGACATCTCCAAAATGAAATCCTAAAAGGTATATTGAGCTGATTTTCTAAGCACCACTTAGATGTAGCACAAGGCCAAGAGTATAGGGGTACCCAGTGAGGATTGAACTCACTAATCAGTTGTAACAGATTCTAGCAAGACAAGCTTGCTAACCATTACACTACATTGAAAGATATATTGAGATAACCAAGGAAGAATCCCAAGGATTCACAGGTTAAGATTGAGACAATGATAAGATAAATATCAAAGATAGTAGGTGCAATCACATAACTGTTTCACAACTGCTTCAAACTGATTCAGAACCATTACAGATTCGGCCATCCCATCATTCAGCCTTAAAATGTACACAAACTTTCTGGTCTGCTAATACATCATCTATAAATCTGCCAAAGAGCTTCACAGAGATCTTTGTGCTGTTCAGTACTTTTCTCTTGAATTTGGCAGGCTGAAAAAATCATATATCATGTCATTCCAACACTTGTTTCGTTGTGAGACTTGGGATACATACCTAAGACACCTCAACATCCTTGAAAAATTTCATAGCAGAAGCCTTAAACGGATCTTGAAAATCAGCTGGGAAGAGAGATGAACAAACGACGTAATAACATAATAGAGGTGGCCAACAGAAATACTAGAAAGATACATTGAAGCACAACCTGAAACAAGAGGACATTTACTCAAACTTGTTTTGTTGGTACAATATTTTTGGGCGACATGGAAATTTTGACAAAGTATCTGCACTTAGTAACACATATTTTGAAATTTGAAAAAAAATATGAATTTTGTTGAAATGTCATGCAGGTGCACAAAAGAAAAACATTTTTGGATCGGGATTTTTATTTTGTCTACTGAGGTCAAATGCCAATTCATGCCCCAGATTCAGGTTTGTACCAGAAGATAGCTGTCAATGGCATGGAAGTTGAAATTTTTAGTAGTAATTTTTAATTTTGAGAGTCTGAGTTCACTCATCAAAGTGGATGGATGTTCTAAAATTGGGGTCTCCTAATGTATGGTGGATGCTGACAACTGTAACAAAAGAATCTTCTCTTACCCCACAGCATGTTTGAAAGGATATCACTATTTATCTGAGATAATGTCTGTATAAAAAAGGAAAATAAAACATATTTCATATTTTATTTACATTTGGATCTGGTCCTATTGTTTTTGACAGGTGTTTGCTACTGACAGTGATGACGAAGGAGACAAATGTGAAACTGATTTTTATGAAGGAGTCAGGTTGAGTGTTCCCTGACAAAATGAAGTATTTATGTGAAGAAGTCAGGTTGAGTGGTCCCCAACAAAGTGATTTATTATTTAAAAAGTTAAATCATCTAAGAAGTTTGAGAATAATTGCTGTAGCAGTCACAGTGAAAACTGCTAAATATATGAGTTTAAATTTTGTCACCAGTCGTCAATCCTTGTTTTAGCAGCATTTGTTCAATTGTCACCGACTGATTCAGACAACATAGGGCCCAAACAGTTGTTTTCCAAAAGAATTATATACTCGAGAAAGTGGTATATAACAACTTGAAGCTCAAGTTCAGAACCGGTTCAGAACCTTTAAAAATAAGCGAACTGAAGCTGTGGCAACTAAATGAGAAGGAAAGTACAGGAAAATAACCCAAACCTGGAATTGCCTCCCTAATACCACCACCTGTCAAATCTGCTAACAGACATGCAGATCAAGAATCAGACTTCTGAGTTACCTTCGGACTCATGATATCACTAACTAAAGTTTCCAGACTGCCATAATCTGCTTCAAGAGTGGTTGCCGACGATGAATTTCATTTGCTGTACAAAAAGTTTAAACTGCCACTGAAGGTGACTGATCTCTGAATTGAATTTGTTTGAATTTCATAGTTGTGCTGTCATATCTTGTCATGGCAACAGAACACTTTTGAGCCAAATTAACAATAAGGTTACTGAATGCAGTGGAAAGGAAGATAATATTAATAATTCAGAGTGCTAAAGCTACCAAAGGTAGATCTATATAAATCTGATAGATGAAAATTTATCAGGGGTTTGCAAACACTACCATCTTTATTTTTAAAATGTAATTTAAAAATTTCTGGTTTTAATTTTTTCAAGTATTTAACAAAAAAAAAAAAAAAATATTTGTAAAAAGTAAATTTTAACATTTTTGTATGTATATTTAAATTTTTAATAAAATTTAAGAGAAATTTTAAGATTTGAAAAAATGCCAAACAATTTACAGAAAATTAAAAGACCATATTCTATTTTAGATTTGCAATTCCTCAATTCTGTTAGGGAAAAAAAAAAAATTTTAAATCATGCTTCTTATATACCGATTTTTACAAGTAATAAAATGAATGAAACTTAGATAAAAAAAAAAAAAAAATAAAAAAAAATGAAATGCTTAGAAATTCAAAATAACAGCAAAAATGTGTTTCATATGCCAAAAATTATTCAAAAAGTTTTTGGTGAAGAATGATTTGAAGATTTTTCTAATCCAGTAACACCTTTACTCATCAGTTAGAATAATTATTGACATTTGTGTTGACAAAAATCTTCATTCAAATTGACAAAGCAAACAGTAAATTACTTTACAAAATATCACGAGAGATTTTTGTTCTCTTTCACACAAGCAATTTCGGCATATTAGCACCAGCAAGTATAATTCAGAGTTAAAGTAAAAGACTCTGCCAAAAGACTTGAGATTTTATCCTAAGGCAGAAGTTACTTTTATAAATATGTATAAAAAGTAAATTACTGCATAAATTAACTAAATTTCTTAAAATTATTTTTCTCATAAGTACCGAAAGAATCACTGAAATGACGCACAAAAAATATAAAAAATAAAATAAAAATAAAAAAATATAAAAATTATTTTAAATCCGACTTAAGAGATACAGACATGCATTTTTTATTGGAACAAGTAGATATATATTTACACTATAAACTTTCTATTGCTTAATTGTAATCTTTACTTTATACAATCTTTTGTACAAAAGAGTGTATAAAGTAAAGATGGCAAATTTAATTACACTTAGTCATAAAAATAGTATTCTTGGTTTTATTTTTGATAAAATGGTGGTAATCCAGTCAGTCAGTATTGGATACAAAGTAAAAAGTACCTTCAATCCTATCTGCAACTGAAGTTCTTTTAGCAAAAATAAAGAACTTCTAGAGTAGGAGATAGTCCAGTAGAATTGAAATTATAAGAATGGTAAATTAATGTCCCAGAAATATGAATTAATCACATTAAAATTTTTGTTCATCTAGGATTACACTGAATTTTACATGACTAATCGTTACTTCACAATCAAATCCCTCTTTACATTCAAAACTCCAAGGTGAGTGCTTAGTTCATTAATTCTTACATGCTAAAAACTTCATAAAAAACAACAACAGTGTACTGTGCCTCATAAGTGTGATAGAAGAGGATAACAGGTGAGCTAGAATGATTAACAGACAATCAAAGATTTAGAAATAGTTTCCAAAAACATATGCAAAAATAAATACAATTTCCAAATTTAAAATATTATTAAGGATTACTTGCAATTGCACGCATGAATCCTGGTAGAAATAGTTATAAATAATTATTGACAGATTTTGATATTTTTGCATTATTAAGAATATAGTAACTAGTGTTTGCAAATTGGAAGAGAGAGTTATCAATGATTATGTTATGACTCCAAATCCATGGTTATCTCTCTTTAACCTACTTACTCTCTCTGGACCTTCTTCACCATAGGAGTATTTACACCTTTTCACTACAACTCCTTTTTGGTGAGGTGCGAGCAAATTTTAATTCTGAAAATGCATCAGAGCCCAGAGGTAAAATGTTTTGGAACCACTGTATTAAAAAGAGCAAAATTTTTCTAGCATCAAACAACAAAATTCCAGAAACCAAACAAAGAAACATTGGTGGACTTTTTACTCAAGGCGGGAGGAGAGATATTTGAACACATAAATCAGTAGTGCCAAATTTAAACAGATTTGATTTGATTCATTTTCTACTGTTTAACCTTTTGCAGGTTATTTAAAGCCAGAAAATATTTTTAGATTGTAATAATTTGTTTTAAAGATAATGTTTTAGTAATACAAGTCTTAATATTTGACTTTATTTGATCCAAAGAGTTGAGAATTCAATACCTGGCTACAGGAGAAATGAACATAAAATTTGAAGAGTTGAGTTACTAAAGAGAAATAAATGAAACTGAGATATCCGGAAGTGATACGGCACATGGATCAATCTACCCCATGAACGAAATAAAGGGTTCAGTTTGAAACTCCAATCACCTGAATAAGGCCAAAGTGCACAATGGCTGAAACATAAATATGACAAAGATGAAGAAAAGTTTGAACAATGTAAAAATAGTGTAAATAGATACAAGCCTTACTACTTAACCCATAGATGGGAGCGAAGCAGAGTCATACCTTTCCCAAAGGTATTTGCACATAAGTGAATATAACAAACACAGCTGAAATTGGAATTTAGCTCTTCAATTAAAAATTCAGAACTATTAACCATTACACTATTCACACATCCAAGTACTCGGTATTCCCAAGTAGTCACCAATCTAGGAACTGAACAAGCTCAATGTTGCTTAACTTTGGTTATCATGCAAGAATTTATGTTTCAATGATATATGGCCCAAATTAAAATAATAGAAACAGTAAATAGATACTGCCAAAACAGATGTACTTTTTCAAAAACAAAATTTACCCCCATTTCTTAAAAATCAAGAAATCATCTGATTTAAAAGAAATTTTTAGCACTATTTCATTATTGAATGAATTGTATAGTAAATAGGTTATTTTATTAGCAAAAATTGTAGAAATATCTGGGAAGGGTGGAGGAGAATAAAATCACCCCCACCCACCCCCAGTTCAATACATTGTGAATACTTTAAAAATTAATAGGTGACAAAATACTTTTATAGTAGTACCAAATTTAAATTGATTGGATTTTTTTTTTTTTTTTACTGAGAGAAAAAAAAAGACAAAAGAAACTTTCAAGAATAAAATTTCCTGAAATGTTTCCAGAGAAAAATTAACAGATTTAAAGTTTAATTAATCAGAATCAAAATAAATATTAGTTTAAATATTAGTTTTTACAGAAAAGCATTTTATGACACAGAAGTGAGTGTTTTTATGATCGGTACCGCCACTTTTTCACTAAAAAAACAGTATCAGTCAGTTAAGTGCCATACGTGATACACGCTTGGGCGATCATGTCTCGAAAGAGACATGACTGACTGGGCAGAAGATTATCTCGCAGTAGGTTGCCACTGCTTTCTGCAGTAGACTGGTTGCTGACCAAGGTTATAGAACCCAATCTGTCCTGTTATTTAACCCATAACTGGAAGGAATAGACGGATTAATACCTTTCCCAAGGATATTTGCATGTAAGTGAATGAAATCAGCTTGAATTCGAACTCGGCTCCCTGATTTCTCATCCCAAGCCGATATCCAATGCACCACAACGCACATCCGCACATCAAAAAAAAAAAAAAAAAAGCACCAAGCTGAATAAAAAAAAGTTTCATTGTCAGATTATCTTATTAAGAGAAAACCAAAAGTATTTTTAATCCTTTTCTATCATGTTCAAAATGATGTGAGTTAAAAATCTTTTTCTTTTTTTTGCATCATTATGAGACCAGAGCTGACTATGGGAACTTTAATGCCTTTGTTTCCAGCAAAAAACACTAATTTGGAAATTATTGTAAAAATCAAAATCTTTTCCAAAATACAAATTTTATTTCTTTGTGAATAAGTCCAGGAAGTTTCATTAAAATCTAACAAATATTTGATTTACAAGGATTTCCAAATCAATGTTTTTTTCCCTGCAAAAAAAGATGCTAAAATTATCTATACTAATCTTTCATCTTCTTAAAATTTTGATAAAGCTTTAAAAACTTGACATTTTATTTATTTTTTTTTTATTATTTCATATTTCGGATATTTTAATCATGTATGCTCAATGTTAGTGAATCCTTTGTTAAAGGTACCTTATTAGTATTACTTTTTGTACAAGAAGGGCCTAATGTGAACAAAAAAAAAAAATTAAAAAAAAAATTAAATTGCTTACAAAGTTAAGCTTACTGACTTCACTTTTTCACAATAATTCACGATACCTAAGTTTTAAAATGAATTTTGAAAAGTTTTTAAGCTTCAATTGAAAACTAAATGATTAAATTTACTATTTCTAGGAATCAAAATACTCTGGTGTATTTCAAACAGAAATTATATTAATTGGAATCTAGAATTTGATTTTTTTTAAAATATTTGCCATTTTTGAGCAATTGACACATTTGTAAACAAAAGTGAATTCTTGGTTTCAAACACCTTGCAAAAATAAAACAGTTCTATGACATGTTATTTTTGGAAAACAAGTATTTTTTATAGCATAAAATTTAGAATAAAAGCATTTTTTAATCATGGAGCATTGGTGCATAATAACAGTCAGATATGAAGATAAGCTAAGTATGGTTGACCATAAAATTGACATAATTGTCCTAATTTTTTTCCTGTAAAGGGAAGAAACCCTGAAACATGACCTTTTAATGCAACACAGAAAATCCCATAGCTGGAAAAAATAAAAATTACTTTTATTTATAAATCTATTGGCTCAATTTTTACCAGGGGCCTCCACTCATTTTTGATATCTATATTATAAATTAAATTTTTGAAAATGAAAAAAATTTTCTTGAAACTTATTTTAATTGAAAGCTAAATGATTAAATTTACTGTTTCTAATAATAAAAATACTCTGGTGTATTTCAAACAAATTATACTGATTGGAATTTTTATTTTTTCAATTTTTCTGCCAATTTTGAATATTTGACACATTTGTAAACAGAGTTTTAAAAATCTTGCAAAAACAAAATATAGATCTGTGACATGTTATTTCTGGAAAATTAAGAAATCTAAAGTTAAATTAATTTGATTTACAAAAGTATTACTTATTTATAGCATGACTTTTAGAATCAAACTATTTCTTAAACAGTGTAGTGATCGTTCTGACCTTTTTCCCTGTATATTTGAAGTGATGACAGCCAGACAGATGCGAGATAAGTGTATGACAATCACAAGTGACACAATTGTACAAAATTTTTCCTGTAAGGGGAAGAAACCGTGAAACACATTACCTTTTGATGTACATAGAAATTAACAAAGACAAAAACTAATTTTAAAATTACGAAGGCACAATTTGTATTAAACTTTTCAATTAGTATATATAGTTTTAACACCGACATATCTTTGAAACATTTTTTTAAATATTTCATAAACTTTATTATTATAATATATATATATATATATATATATAAAACAATTCATTTAAAATTTTATTATTAATCAAAAAGAATTTTTTTTCTTCTGACTATAATGTCCTTAACATATTATTTATTAAAGCAATTAAAAGCTTATCAAATAATGTCATACTTTTATTGCATTTTTTCTTTTACTATGGAAATAAGGCCACATGTTTGGAGAAAAAAAAAAAAAAGATAATTTCTATTTAACTAATAAAACCAATTTTCCCAACAAAATTTAATTTTTTTAAATTTCATAAATTTACATGCAAGTGGGGTAACAGAGGTAACGAGTTATTACACTAAATGTAATATTCAAAAGTTCTACAATATAAATGCATTGAACACTTTAATACAACTGTGTACCTATCTAATTTTATTATGACCAAAAACTAAGTAATTATATATATATATATATATATATATATATATATATTTTTTTTTTTTTTTAAATAATAATTCAAAACTAATTTTATTCATTTGTGCATCAAAATTCGACCATTATTTGATTTTTGCAAGAATTTTCAAATTAATGTGTTTTTCACCAGAAAAACCAAGTTAGGTAATATTTAATTGTCCATCGTAAACTCTCATAATGATTTGGTTACCTGCAAATGAAAATCAAAACAAGATTTTTTTTTACCAAAATTTCAAATGTGTCAGAAAGGATTAAAAAAATTTTTTTAAATTAAAAACTACTCTGATATTTCCTTAATAACTTAAACATTTTGATGAGAAAACTGTTTTTATTCAGTTTGGGGCTTTTTTTCTTCATACTATTCTGTTTTTATTAGCAATTTAGTGGCAGTGTGTGTATATATATATATATATATATATATATATATATAAAAAACAGTTAAAAGCTCATCCAATTAAATAATGTCATAGTTTCATTGCATTTTTTTTTCTATTTTACTACATGGAGCAGATTTTTGGAAAAATGGCCAACTGTTTAGGGGAAAAAAAAAAAAAATTTCCATTCCCCAAGAAGTCCTGCATTTAACTTATAAAAACGAATTTAATATAAAATTTAATTTCTTGAAATTTGATGAAGTTACATGGAGTGAGTGGTAACAGATATAAAAAAAATACATAGTTTTACTAGGATTTTTTAAAAATAATAAATTTGAAAAATTTCATTCATCTGTACACAAGTCCTGAAACTGAAAGTTTCATTAAAATCCAACAACTTGCTTTTTACAAGAATTTCCAAACTAATGTATTTTCCACTGGAAAGAAAGATGAACTGTGTAGGATTTTACCACGTACCACCACTCATTTTCGATATCTAAATTTTAAATTGAATTTTTAAAAATGAAGAAAAAAAAATGTTCTTGAAACTTATTTTTATTTTAATTTAAATTTACTATTTTCAGTAAGCAAAATACTCTGGTATATTCCAAACAGAAATTATACTGATTAGAATCTAAAATTTTTCAATTTTTTAAATCTTAATTTTTCAATAATTTTTAAAGCAATTGACACATTTGGAAACAAAAGTTAATTCTTATCTTACAAAAATAAAATATATGTCTGTGACACATTATGTTTGGAAAATTAGCAAATTTAATGTTAATATAATCTGATTTGCAGAAGTATTACTTATTTATAGTATGAAATTTAGAATAAAACTATTTCTTAAACACATAGTTCAACTTTCTGACCTTTCCACCATATGTAGTGACAGATGCGAAATAAGATAAGTGTATGGCAATCACAAGTGACATAATTGTACAATTTTTTTCCTGTAAGGAGAAAAAACTGACACACAACCTTTTAATTCCCATAGAAATTACCATAAAAAAGTCTTTAATTATTTTAAAAATAAGAAGGCACGATGATTTCTATTAAACTTTAATTTTCAATAGTAAATATAATCTTTGCTTAATAGTTTTTAAACTAACCCTAACAAATCTTAAGTATTTTAAAAATATTTCTGAAACTTTCTAAATAATTATAATAAAAAAATTTTTTAAATTTTATTATTAACCAAAAGAAATTTTTTTTTCAGACTATAATGTGCTTAATTTATATTATTTCTTCAAGCAATTAAAAGCTTATCAAATTAAATAATGTCAGAATGAAACAATAATTATCACAATAAAATTTCATTAATTTACGTAAAGGGGGCGTAGTGGATATTAAAAAAAAATATTTGTACCCAGCTTTTTTTTTAATAACTTCAAAGTTAATTGCATTTTTGTATTTTAGTTACCCGCTATCTAAATATAATCTTTGCTTAAGTTTTTAAACTAACCCCAACAAATCTAAGTATTTTTAAAATATTTTTGAAAGGGATTCAAATAGATACCTCTACTCCATTTTTGATACCTAATTTTTAAACTGAATTTTTAAAAATATAAACTTTTTCTTAAAACTTTACATTTTAGCTTCATTGAAAGTTAAATGATTAAATTTACTATTTCCACTAAGCAAAATAGTCTGGTCTATTTCAAACAGAAATTACGTTCGCTGGAATCTAAAATTTTGAGATTTTTTTTTTCTTAAATTTTTTTGCTATTTTTTTGAGCAATCAACACATTTGTAAACAAAAGTTAATTTTCAGTCTTAAAAATCTTGCAAAAATAAAATATACATCTCTCACTCATTTTTTTTTGGGGAAACTTATCAAATTTAAAGTTAAATCAATTTAATCTGATACAAATATTACTTGTTAATGACATGAAATTTGAAATCAAAGTATTTCTTAATCACAAAGGTCTGACATGTTGACTTTTCAAATCGGCAATGACAGCACCTGTTATCAATCGATCTGGAAGCATGGTGACCAAAAAGTTGACATAACCCAGTTTAACATTTCATCAGGGAAACAACCCTTGAAGAAACATGTCACCTTTTAAGTCTCATAAACCATATAAACCATAGTAAAAGAAAATGTGCAGTTCAAATTTCAAAAAAAAAAAAAAAAAAAAAAAAAAAAAAAATTTTTTTTAAATTTTAATTCTAAATGATTTGTATTAAGCTTTTGAATTTTCGATTTGTAAATAAAGTATTTTTAATGAATTAATAACCGAAGACACTGAGTAACTGGAAGAAATTTTTAAAAAAATGTTTGAAACTTTAATTAGCAAAGAAAAAAATGAAAACAATTCTTATAAAAATTAATTACTCACAAAATTTTTTCTTCAGAATATGATATCCTAAAATTATATTATTTATAAATCAATTAAAATTTTACATTAAAAATAGCATAGTTTTAATGAATTTTTTATTTTATTTTACTATTAGAAGATTTTCAGAAAAATGGTCTTAAATAAATAAAAAAATACATGATTTACATTTTCCAATGAGTCCTGCATTTAACTAATAAATAAAAAAATTAGTATAGATAATGAATGTATTTCTAAAGTTTTATGCTATTCATTGATGTGGGGGGGGGGGGACAGATGTAATATATATTTTTAACCAAAATTTTCTAAAAATAATAATTGCATAAATAATTTCATTCATTTATGAATAATGAATAAGCCCTGAAAGTTTCATTAAAATCAGACAGTTGATTACAAGAATTTTCAAATTAATGTGTCTCAACGCCAAAAAACGACTTGCGTAATATTACGTTTTTTGCTTAAATAGTTATATTATTACGTAAACATAGTTGAATCGCTAACGGAAAGCAAAAAATAAATTTTAACTGAAATTCCCAACGTGTTAGAAAAGATTTTTTTTTTTTAAAATAACATTTGATCTTTCCTCTTAAAGAGAGCCATTAAACATCATGCTATGCTGTTTTTTTTTTCGGCAATTGAATGGAGTACCTAAATTATTTTTTTTTTAAACTTTGATGTGATCTTTCCTCTTAATAATTATAAAAGTTTAGGGCTATTTTTATTCATGCTAGGCTCTGTGTGTGTGCGCGTGTTCATCGATTTAAAAACAGAAAAGACAACAGTAACACTAACAGAGTATTTAAAGGCCCCAAATTAAATAAAAACGAAGTTAAAGAGAAAAAAAATTTTTTTTTTTATCCTTTGTAACTTTCGAAATTTTAGTAAAAAAAAAAATTTTTTTTTTTTCGTCAGCTGGAAACCAAATTATTACCAGAGTTTATGGATAACCCAATTTGTAAGCAATTTAAAAAAAAATTAGGCCAGTCTACCTTTGTGTTCCAATGTAATTAAAAAAAATATATATATATATATATATAAAACTGAAAACTATATTCCTCCTGGGTTTAAAATCCTTCTATTCGAAAAGAAAATGTGTATTATAAGAAAATAAAAATACTTTCAATTTTAGAATATAAATAAAATTAAAAAACGTTATACATTTCAACGGATTATAAATGAAGATATCGTATTCAAGTTCACATTATGTGAACTTGGATACGATATCTTCATTATTTCACTGAAGGTGGTGGTTTGATACTTTTCTCCGTGAATAATTGACAAATGCATATTAGTTTTTTTAATGTTATTTTGTTTCATTATAGAATTCATTAACAGGTTAAAAATAAAAAAAAATGAATGAATTTTATCAACTAAAATGATTTCCGAATAAATTAAAAGCAATAACAAACAGTATTGAAATATAACAAAAACATGTTTTCATTATGGGAGCCTGAAGAGTAAGACATGTTACAAATAGATGACTGAATTGTAGTTACGTATTTTTCTGGAAATGACAGAAAAAGAAAAAAAGATAGAGGGGGGACTCTTTCGAATTTCTTTTAAAAACTACACTTGAAAAACAACTGATTGTGTTTCTTTCAGTGTATATACGATAAAATAAAAATTAATTTATCAATTTTGTTAGCAGCAACAAAATGTCTGGGACAAACAAAGATTAAAATTAAAATAAAAAAAATAAAAAAAAGAAGAGAGAGAGAGAAAGATAGAGACGCCATAAATGTTGATATATTGAGTAAAACTCCCTCGCCTTGTTCTCTCAACTCGTTTTGTCAACAAAATTCTTCGGTTGGAATACAAAGATGATCTTGAAGTCTTAGTAAATCTACATGAATATGGAGGATTATTAAGAGATATTGGATTATCGCTAAGAATTCTTACAACAGAACTAGAACAATAAATTGTTCCCCGATTTTATGACCACCAAGTGCAGGCTTGAAATTACGAGTAAACACGAAACCCAAATAATTTTTTTAAAAATACAAAATAGAAGACAAAACTGAGACTAAATGGAGTAATAATATACGTCAATTATTGAAATAACTACAGAATAAAATTGTAAAATATTGGTTTTACAATTAGACGATTTAAGTACTTTATGCCAATTTATGACAAGCAAGCATTTTTAGCAATTAAGCGCGCACTGGCGCCTGAGGTGTGTCGAGCGTCTTTCCCGACATTATTCTTTCTTTTCCCACATTCGTTACAATGTTTTTTTGGGGTTTTTTTTTCTCCAATAACGCACAAGACAATAAATGCTGTTAGTTATGCTTGCGTTATTTAACGATAAATAAATTAAAATACAATAAATCGATTTGCCTCCTTGCAGTTCCACAATTATTGTGACAATAAGAAAAATCAAAAATGTAACCTTTGATTTTTATTTTTAACAATGTCATTTCATCTTTTTTACATGAGAAAAAAAGCCCCACAAAAACATTATGGTGTCGGTTCTTAAAAAATACAGAACAAATAAAATCTATTTCTACCTTCTTTAATTAGTCGCTTTCAAAATAACGTCATTGAGGAGGGAGAGGAATGTGAATTGTAAAGCCACGTAACCAGCCATGCTGTCATAAACCAGTCTATTCAATAGCCAATCTTTTACAACAGTGCTAACAATTACCCAAATGGTAGCTTTTTTTTCTCTACGATCTAGAGGGTGCAAAAGATAGATAAATGTTCGACTTTAGGATTAACTTAATTTGACCAGTAAAAACAAAATACGAACAATATTGACTATATTTGCAAATTTCCTGACATGCTATTTTTTTTATTTTACCTATATATTTTTTAAGATTGTACTTAATCACTGCACTAAAAAAATTTGATGAATGTGTAAAAAATTAATTTTCCGCTTTCAGCCAATGGCAGCAGTGAAAAATCCATTTCAATTTTTTTTTACCTTACTAGGAAATTATATAGCATTATCAACATAAAAGAATTTCATATAATTTTTAACAAATGCAGTCAATTTATTTTAAAAGTGAATTATTCTCGGATAAAATACGAACTTACTTAGAACTAGAAAAAGAACTCAAATATTTTTAATTTTTAATATACTTTTTATAAATTTTTACAATAGTCACTGCAGTGCAAAGTGTGAATACAGCACCAAACTTTAAACGTTGCAGATTTAACAAAATAAAAAAAATTCTTTTACGAGAAATAAGCGAAGTTTATTTTTAAATTATATCAGAAAAAAAGTTTAATGAAGGATTTTATTTTTACTTTTAATTGCAAAAGAAAATGTTTTTAGTCATGTGTCAATATAAAAGTCAACTCACGAAACGAGTCTCAACTTACCACTTTTCAAAAAAGAAAAATCAAAAGACAAAATAGAAACGATTTTTTAAAGTAATTTCTTATAGACTTATGCTTTACTAAATTTCCTAGTAAAAAAATACAGAACAGACTTACAATATATGTTTGCAAATAACATGCGCATCTTTCTAAGACAAGGGAAATTAACAGCGGTCAAATAAGAGGGGGACCAATTTATAACTAAGACATAATTAGAGAATGAACCCCGATTTAATAACTAAATGTGCTGGTGGTTGTTATTGTTTGCCGCGATGTCACATCAGTTTGTCATTGTCATTTTTGCTTTCGCTTTGCTTCACGGGTTTCGCAGAAATGACAAAGACAAATATACGAATAACTCTAATTGTCAAACTATTAATACAGAAAATAAAAAAAAATTACTAGTAACTTTAAAAAAAAAACTGTTAGAGAACTTTGTTTTTATAATTAAAAACAAGTAATCATCTCAGACAATAATATTTTGTTTAACATGATAGCTTTATTTTTCCTTTTAATTTGAAAAACAAAGCAAGGAACACAATAATTCGGTACGTAAATTACCCCCCCCCCCCCACAAAAATTCCCAATTCCAATCGATCTTTTGTTGTTGTTAGCATTAAGAGATGACCATCTCTAAAGGAGAATACAAGTGGATTTCCTCCTAGCTTTCTCTTTCAGTTTAACAAAAAAACAATATTATTTAAAGAAAAGTTTAACCCATCTCGCTCTTCTTTCGAGACATGCAAGGTCACGTGACAGCGACGGCTGGTCACTCTTAAAATCAAGCAACAATCAATATTCCCCCAGCTAAGCGGCATCGATGTCATTCTCCTTTCCTACTCCGTACGGTTTCTCAGAAAGCTAGAATATTATTTTAAGGACAAAAGAAGTACATCAATGAAAAGGCAGACTTACATTCTAGCTGCAATGGTACCAACAGTGGCCAGTAAAGGTGACATGACGTAGGCAGAAAAATCACTCCTCCTGCTCTACTACGGTGGCCGCCATTATACATTTGCTAAATCTCGGGTGGCTGTCATGTGACTTACAACGTCATTTGAGCGATAATGCGGGTGTACATTTTGCTACGCTTCTTTCATTAAAAAACGAGAGCACGAAAGATTTGGCATTAATCCGATCGCTATATCATTAAAACTAAAAGCATTATTTAATAGTCATGTTCCGAAAAATACTCTACCTAATTTAATATAGTTTTAATAGTTACTTCTATCGCATAAGACAATAAAGGACGAAACTAACACTGATCATTCTAATATTCAATCATTTTGAACAGTAACGTATAAGCAATGATATGAATAAAAAAGAAACGTGGTTGATTTTGTTAATAATTAAAATAAAATATTTATTCATATTCTCAGAAAATTCATAACATTGACTCTCTGAGTACATGAATAGAAATAAAATATCGTTTAAAAGATGGTGTCTAGAAACAATGAATAAGATCCCAAGTGATTAATGTTGGTAGAAAGAACAAGCATTGTCTGGTTAGCCTCTTGAAATGGATTTCAAGAATTCAGCAGATACTGACTTTTCGTTAGAAATTATTGAATATACAAGAAGTTTAAGAATGATACTAATTATTTTTGGTGTGGCTATTTTGTATATATAGAAATCCGGGACAAAATCACAGCCTCTTATCCCAAAAGTGGACATAATCTTATCTCATAAGATTAATTAATAAGATTAAGTATAAAGGCCATTTGCCTATTATTAAGATAACATAATCTTGTCTAAGACAATAGAGGAATCCCTGCAGGATGTTGGAGCATACATTCAATTTAAGTGATCAGTTGTAATTATAGAGCATAATTTGTGAGCATGAAAAAAGTGTATATATTGGAATTGGATATTTTGTTTATTGTCTCAATTTTATATTAGCGTGTATATAACTGGGTATTGTCCATATAAGTGTATATATTGGATATCATTGTTATTGTCTCAACTGACATTAAAATTTAAATTAAAAATTCCTTAAATTTTCAATGCTAAATTTGTTTCTTTTTATACATGAGACTTGTTTAGGAAATTGGGACTTTGTCCACTTTTGATATAAGAGGCTGAGATTTTATCCACTAGGGTTTTTCTGTCCTGTTATATTTGTATCTGAGTATTAGTATAGTATCAGAGTAAAAACATCTTTAAAAAATTAGTGTTCTTGCTGACAGACAATCTACTCCTCAAAAAAGTGATTACTAGTTAACTAATTACTAATTAAAGTATAGGAAACCAGTAGTGAGTCTATAGGAATCTCAGTCATGCTTATTAGATTGGCAGTTTAAAGTTTCTTTTTATCACATTTTGGCAGTGTCATCTCTTGATTTTTGCTTCTATCTGACTGACTGATTTGGCTTTCTTTCTCTTTTTTATAGTAAAAGACTTTTTCACACAGGCTTGTTAACTTCCCTTCTTGTAAAATTGATCCTTTGATTGGTTAGAAAATTAATTTAACATCGGATCAGGAAATTTGGCTTTTCCTTTTTCCTTCAGTACAGGGTCAATCCTTTTTCCTATTTGTCAAAATTAAGATTTCACACAGGATTGCAAAATTTGCAAAAAATGAAGTTACTTTTAATTTCGTATTCACCAATACGCCAATAAGGTTAATGATGGAAGATAATAACAAGGAAACACACAGGTACTTTTAACAAAACAAGAAAATTTATTTACAAATTTACACACTTGAAGTTATGGCAGTAGCTTGTTTCAGGAAAATAAATAAGAAATTTTGAAAGTTCATAGTTTCTATTAATTTTTATGAAAACAAAATGTTCACACACCAGATCAAATCATCTGACACAAAATAATATTAAAACTTGCTTAAAACAAAGGTAGGATAGTTTGTTGCTCACAAGAGAGATGTATGGTTTGCATACATTTAAAAGTAGACAAAGAAAGATAGTTTAAAAAAATAGTTTTCCCTGGATTTAAAAAAAAGGTTCTTTGAAGTGTCAAGTGCTTACTTAAGGCCAATGGCATAATTAGTTAATGAAATTTTTTACATGACTACAGATACTCTTTTCTTGTTGGGTTAATTTTTCTCTTATTTTATATCAAAAAGGATTTTGAATAGGGTCACTATATTTTTTTTTCTTTTTCTGGGTTCAATGGCTAATTCCTGTGAAAACAAGATTTTCATTGGTCCAGAAATTTTCACAGAGGCACAAATTTTTTCCTTCCTTTTACTCAGCTTGCCTGAATTTAAATGGAGTGGGTAAAGGGAGTTGTTATTATTTCCAACTAATCACACTCTGAAATATCACCTAGTTGAAATTGTCTTCCATTTCCTTACACTTGTCATTTACATGTACAAAATATCATTGCCACTGCTTTTGGTCTAACTAGAAACAGTACCTGCAACATTTGGTAACCACAACACAATCTCAATATGCACCTACTGCAACATCATTAAGCAAAAATCATAGTATGATTAAAAAAAATTTAAAATGCTAACAGAATCACGGGATCTTGTTCCCCAGCATAAAGACATTTTCCCCTCAGTGACTAAACTTTATTCTCTCACTCACTCACACTCACTCACTCACTTACACACACACACACACGTCTCTCACATGATTCTAACTTGTAATGTCGTCTTTATTTTGCATGCTTACTCATGGCATTGTCTCTTTTTACTCAGGTATATAAAAGTAATTAAAATATAAATTATTTTCCTCTTTTGCTTTGTGTGCCATGTTCCTTCAGGACATCGGTGATCATGGACTTGGCCCTGTCTTTTGTTGCTCTCAATATTTTTCCTCTTGGTACCTCTCCCAAACCCAGTTCTCCATCCATTTGCTCAAGCCTATCAAATAAGTCTCATGTGAATTACCCCTGTCTCTCTTTACCTCTATCCATCCAATGAGTATTAGATTCTCCAGGCCCTCCTTCTTCATTATGTGTCCCAAGAATTTCATCTGTCTACTTCTGATGTTAAGATAATTGGAGTAGATAGACTAAACTATCGCTCGGTTCACACTCCACCCACATCTATTGAACAGGTGAAGAGACTCATCCCTTGTTTCTTGTTTAGGATGCGGTTTCTGGTTTTCTCTCTTCCAATCTTTTCACTCTTTTCTTTATTTTTTTCAATTAGAGTAGATAGACTAAACTATCGCCAGGTTCACACTCCACCCACATCTATTGAACAGGTGAAGAGGCTCATCCCTTGTTTCCTGTTTAGGATGTGGTTTCCAGCTTTCTCTTTTCCATTCTTTTTACTCTTAAGTAGCCCCCTGTGTATCAGTTGCATTATCGCCTTGCTTGGGGTGATATGATTAAAAAAAAAAAGTATGAGTTTTCTTCTAGTTTGCATCCTTTCCAATACTTTATCATTGCTCACATGCTTCTTCCATGTTATCCTCAGCATCCTTCTGTAAAACCATATTTCTGTTGCCTCAAGCCTTTCCTTCATCCTTGAAGAGATCATCCAACATTCACTGCCATGCAGAAGAACATAGCATAGCAGTTCAGCACTCTCTTCTTTGTTTCCAATGAGATTTTCCTGTCTCTCAGTACTCTGGTTAGCTTTTAAAATGCATCCTTGGCCATGCCAATTCATCTTTGGATCTCAATGTCGTACTTTCCACCCTTTCTCAGAAAGGGTAGAAAGTACGACATCTTTTTCTTTCTCTTTCCTTTCCCAAGTATTTAAATTTATTTACTTGTTTTATTTTAGTTTTTCCAACCTGTAGTTGGCATTTTGGGGTTTTCTTTTTACTGATGATTATACATTCAGTTTTCTTGAAGTTTATGCTCAGTCCTTTCTTCTCGCTTTCTCTTGCTACCTTCTGCAGGAGATCCTGCAGTTTCTTCTCCATGTCTGCTATCAGCACCGTGTCATCCATGTATCCTACATTGTTGAGATTGTGGCTGCCAATAATGAATCCTGGCAAGGATTTTATTTCTCTCAGAATTTTTTTGCTGTATAAGTTGAATTGATCTGGTAAGAAAACACATCCTTGTCTTATGCCACTTTCTATTTTTGTATACCTGCTGAATTCATTTCCTATCCGTATGCAAGCAGTCGGCTGCCACTATAGGTTCTTGATTATCCTAATATCTTTCCTGAAAATGTCGAGGTGGCCAAGCTTCTCAATCAAGTTCTAGTGGCATACTCTGTCAAATGCCTTTTCATAGTATATAAAGCATGGATAAAGGTCCTTACACATTTGTATTGCTCTTTCAGATAGCATTCTGAGCATGAATATCACATTCCTTTTTTTAGTATTTTTAATGAAGCCACACTCTCCTTGTTCTAGCTCTGAGCTGATTCGTCTATGCCTTCTGTTCATCAGAATCCAGATGGTGAGTTTTATTATGTAGCTCATTAAGCTTTTTGTTTGATACAGTTCACCACCTTTGCATCTGGCTTCTAAGGTAAACCTATAAAAATTGATCTGTTTAGGTCCTCTGGTATACTGCCACTGTTGTAAATTTTATTTTATTTATTCTGTGATCACATCTATGCTAAAGCCATCTAAGGATGTATTACAATGCCGTCAGGTCCTACTGCTTTGTTTCTGTTCAATTTGGCCAGTACTGATTCCAATTCGGTTTTCAATATTTCTGTTCCACCCTTATTTTCTATATTTTTGTGTATTGCTTGTTGCTCTCTCTTGTCATGGAAGAGATCTCTGATATACTCATCTAATCTCTGAAGTATTTTTTCTTTTTCTAATGTGTTCCATCTTGTTGCTGAGCATGTCTTTTGTCCTGTTAATTCCTTTATTTATTTTATGCATATCTCCTTTGTTGTGTTCATTCTCTCTATTTCAGCACATTTGTCATTGAGCCATCTTTATTTAGCCTGTCTGCATTTGCTCCTCATTTTCTTGTGTAGTTTCCTGAATTTTATTTCATATCTTGGCACCGTTTTCTGTTTCTTTTGTTGTTGAAATTCACTTCATTTCTTTACACTCATCATATGCTTATGCAGAATATTGTTGCCATTGCCTTTAGTTTAACTAGAAGTTGTACCCTCAACATATGGTGACTTCCCAACATGATTTCAACATGCACCTACTATACAAAGTAAATGAATTCAACATGTGGAGGAGTTTCATACAAATTGTAGGGGGTTTATAACTGAGTAAATAATTATAAATTCTTTAACATATTTATATACAAAAATATACTCATAAAAAGGAGAAATAACAAGACATAGAAACAACAAATTGAGTATTATTTATTATCTGGTTATGTGATTTTGGAGACAAGTGAGACAGTAATACTGAGTACATTTGTGAATTTGGTATCAAATATAGATCAAATATGGATTGGAATCTGACAGAAGGATAAAATAAAGAATAAGTAAAGTGTATACAGATGCTTTCATATGTTTTTTATAGATATGTGCAGTGGCAATCCTCCTTTTGGCTTGCCCTTGGTTGCCTCCTCCCATATTTATAAACTTCAAAAATTTATGAAACTGATCAGTCTCTGATTTTGATAAGATTTGATCTTCACCTTTTTTCCCTCTGCGTTTTCTTTTTCATTTGGCTTTTTAAGGACACATACAGAGACCAGTTTAAAAGAAAAATAAACAAAATAAAACAACCAAATAGATATAAACAGACATGTTGTTAGGGAGGGAAAGAGTCTTAATAGTCATACTTTCATATCTGAAGGAAGACGCTAATTAGAAATAATGTTCTCAAATTTATACGTAGATACATAGACAGTCAGTGGTTTATGGCCAAGTGAGAGAATTGGTCAATAATTTTCTCCAATCTACTGAAGACAATCGGCATCAAATTCCCAAACATTAAGTTTCTATATCTCAAAAGTATGCTCATCCACCACTACATAGAAAGAGCTACACAACCAAGGTCGCTAAGACTCATACACCCTACTGAGATTGCTGACAATGGTGGCATTTGGTAAAAGAATCAAAGAAAAAGTATTGGTAGAAAAACAATTTAGACCTCTTATTTCCCTATTTATAGCAGTAAACACCATCTCATTGACATATATTTACTCTCCCTCTCCTTCTCACATGCTATTTTCCTTTATCTCTTCTTTTTCATCTTCGCCTATTTTCTGTCAACAAAAAAAAAGACGACAACAGCAATAAGACACTTCAGCTGACTCCTAAAAATTAATGTCGATAAGTACAATTTTCCTTTATTGCCTTTTCTTCCTCTTCACTGACTCGACAGTTGATAAAAGAAAGAAAGGTACAAAGATTTTACTACTACAACAAGCTCTGGATTCATTTGACTTTTTTACTATTATTTCTATTTTTACTATTATTTCTCTTAAAACATTTTCCTTGTTAATAATTTTACTTCCTGCAAATTGATGTTATTCTATTCTGTAAATAAATTTTCACTTAAACATACATATGAAACACTTTTATTCTTTCCAAACCTTTGATGATATCTTAACATGTGAAGAGTTTGTCTATGTTTGGCACAAGGCCAATTTAATAAACATGCTCCCTATAGAATAACATTACTATTATGGCCTGTAAAAGGAAAAGTATATGAAATTTTCATGTTAATGACCTATCTGTGTGAACTGCTTGTCTGATAGTGAGAATGTCATGTGTTTGTGCATCTAGAGGAGAAAAGCGGGGTAAATTCTCATTAGTTTTATAATTATTTTATTATAATTATTTTTTAACTATAATTAATTTTTGCTTATTTATTTTTATGAACATGACACAGTGACAGTATAATTAATTTCATACATATATATCTATATATAAAGAACAGCATAGCATACAAAAGAAGAGAAAGAGAAAATTATATTTACAATTATATAGATAGTTAACAAAAAAGGAAAAAAATCATTTACTTAACCAAAATGTGTGAGCACATGTTTGAAATTACCTAGTCAGTTTGCAATTGACAAACAATTTCCAACCCCATTAGGTGGTAGTTTAACAGTAAAAAAAACAACATAAAGAGAAGATGCTTTCTTGATATATGGGTAAAACCCAGCCTCTTGCAACATGATGTGCTCAAATTTTGAGTAATGATAGCTTTTGAACTATCCACTAGATTTCTTTTTCAGGATTGAAGAGAAGGTACAGGGTGCAATGAGTAAATTGTCACCATTTTATATTCTTAATTTTGTGCATGTATGCTGTTTGCTTTTGATTTTGTCAACTTTGCTGTATAGTAGGGTTAGTTAGGAACCCACTGTGAGAAAAAGGGCACCATGATGCAATTCACTCCGCCTGAAATATGAAAATTGCATGCTGTAGTGCTTGGTATTTGCACCGAAAGCTCCAATACAAACATTTTTGAGTGTTTGAGTGTCAATGTGAGGAGAGTGAAGAGGATTCAGAAAGAGTTGTATGAGTCTAATATTGATTACAAATATGTTTAAAGTGATCACTAGTGATGGAGAAATTATGCCTTTGTTCATCTTTCCACAGGGCTTCAGATTCAATATGGAGGTCTCCATCAAGTGCCTTGAGGAAGTAGTGCTGCCATGAGTCAAGAGGGTGGCTTCTGGAAGACCATATGTCTGGCAACAGGACTCTGTACCATGCCTCACAAGCAAGAGAACTCAGTCATGGTTTCAAACAATTTCTGCAACATCATGCCCTACATCTGGCCACCTAACTCCCCATACTGCAACCCCCTTGATTATTATGTGTAAGGCGCAGTTGAGCGAGAGACCAACAAAAAATTTCTAACACCAAAGATAAACTGAACACTAACATTATGGCAGCATTCACCAACTTAACCAGGAAGACTGTCCAGAAGAGATGCTAGAGATTCTGAAGTTGTTTGGAGGTTGTGGTTGAAGCCAATGGTGATTTTATTGAATAGCTTTATTCTTTAATATTTCAAGATATTTTTTGTAATTTTAGTAAATATATCTGTTAGAATGAGATGTCAGTGTTGTTTTATTTTTGCATAATTTAGACAATGTATCCATTGTACCCTGTATATAACATATTTTTATACTTTGGTAGTTCTCTATCTAGAAAATAAAAACTTCATTTACATTGCTCCAAACTCCTTAGACATTTTCATTCTTTTTGTTTTACATGTATTGAGAAATATCTCTCCCACAGCCATTCAAATATATTTGGTAAACCCAAAATTAATTGATAACCATAACACAATATGAACATATAACCTCCTCATAAATCAATTATGGCTAAATAGTGACTTTGATCCTCATTGGGTGCCCCATACTTTTGACTTTTGACTAAGCTATACTTAGAAAATGACCATACATCAAGGCAAACTGAAATAAAATTCTCTGCATATTTGTCTAGGTTACATTATTTACATTGTTTAGACTGTTGTCCTCATCTTTATTGCCTTATTCATATTCACAACATTTTAACCATTGTATGGTCCAGCCTTCTTCAAATGATTGGAATTTTGGGTCAATTCACTGGATCTAACCAACTGGTTAGATCCAGTCACTTGACCTAAAGTGTTGGGAGTGCAATACCTGGCTACAGAAGTGGTGAACAAATAACTTAGAAAATTGAGTTAAAGGGAGATAACTAAGACATCCAGAAATGGCATAGCTCATGGATCAAGAACAATATACCCAAGTGACTGAAATAAAGGGTCTGGTTTAAAATTCCAATCACCTGAAGAAGGCTGGAGTATACAGCTATTGAAATGTCATGAATATAAATATGGCAATAAGATGAGGACAACAGTCTAAACAACGTAAATAATGTAAATACTACTTAACTCAAAGTGGATGTTCCATGGATGGATTACTCCCTTACTCAAGTCCAATAGTCTTTCTAAGAAATATAAGATCACAACTCTCAGCAAGCTAGGTAATGCTAAAGTGGTTTCAATACTCAGTAGTAGATTTTTAAATAACTGTTTGATGGTACAAAACCTGTAAATTACTTTAAAAATCACAAACGGGAACATCTCTCAAGGGATCCCTTTCGCCAACAACACATCAGGAGAGAACCATTGGTAGTGATCAAAGAACGAAAAAATATTCACGTGAGCAAAAATGTGGGGAACGGAGGCATGTAAACAATTAGCGAGGGGGATAAAATTAAGGGGAAATGATTAAATATATACAATTAAATAAAATATGTACAAAAATATGTATAAAAATAGGTGAAAGAGAGGGGATGAGTGTTAAAAAATGTCCCTGAACAAGTCCAAGGTTGGTTTTAAATGTGTAAATTCCATATCTCTCTCTCTCTCTCTCTCTCTCTCTCTCTCTCTCTCTCTCTCTCTCTCTCTCTCTGTGTGTCTGCCTGTTCCTTAAATAACCATTGGTAGGATCCCAGACAGGACCAATGAGGATGTTTCGAGATAATGGTGTCAGTTACTATACAAATGTTTTGGAGACATTTGTGTGCATAAGTCAGAACCAACAAGTTTATAGACTACTAATTATCATCATTACATTGACAGAATGTGAAATTGCAACACTGAATATGAACATTCATTTTAGACAAGATTAAACATACAGGTGATATTGCTAGATTGCAGTAAATGATATGTAGGTAAGCGTAATGTTATAAAATTTATTTTTAATAAAAATGATCATACTAAAATTCCATGTGAAAAAATAATTCAAATGTCATAATTATGAAAAAAATTAATATAGAAACTATTTTTATAAAACAGATAATATTAAAATTGTATGAAAAACTAAAATGTGGAAATGAACAAAAATTAATATAAAAAATTATTTTTGATAAAACATTTAATGTTCAATTGCATGCAAAACCAATTAAGAAATTAGAATGAAGCCAGACAGTTTAAACATTCTATAGCAAAGATTTACAAAATGTGCCTCATCTTTCACCTTGTCAAACATTCCAAATTTAGTTTGCAAGGTGGCATAGCAATTCTCAAGTTTTTAACCAATGGGATCGAACAATATATGCCTCATAAAGAACTGTGTTGTGTTGTGATTGGAGTCACTTGTTTACTATGTAAGAGGGAAAATTTTGACAGCAAAAGTAAAAAGGAAGAGACTATACTCAGGTGAGAAAACTGTGATCTGGGATCAAAATGGATTCAAACACCTGAGCAGAAAAGTTAGGACTTAAGATGATAAAAGATTGCTGCAGTTATGGCTATTGTTGCCATTGAAGACGAAGAAGAAAGAATAAGAATCTTCTAAATTTAATATACAATTGTCTTTTCTAAATCTGAAAGAGTTTATTTTATATTTGAGAATACCTGTTCTGAAACAGTATATTGAATCAATTGGTAATCTTGCAGCTATAAAAGTTAGTTCACTGTGTTGATCTAGACAATTTTTCTTGTCAGAATTCATCTTACACACACACACACACACATATATATGGGCTATACTGCTAGTATATATATATATATATATATATATATATATATATATATACTAGCAGTATATATATATATATATATATATATACTAGCAGTATAGCCCAGCGTTGCTTGGGTGTAATGAAAGCTTTAAAACTAATCCATGGTCCTGGAGCTCAGACTCTTTGGATGTTGGCATGAAAGACTAAAAAGCAATAGTTGTTTCCAGTTAAAGCAAAACCATAGACTGAAAGAAACATGAATGGATGTAAGTCAAATTTTGATTTTCTGGTATCGATATCAAATATGTTTTTTTCGTCATAAACTAAATAAGTCCTCTGAGTAAATGGCATCATGGTTGAGACTAATAACTACAATTATACCTACTTAGAGCCAAACCCAAAGCAAAAACTAAAATAAAAGGGCTGAAAAAAAATACAGACATACAGGCAGATAAACAGACACACAAACAAACATCTTGCCTTTTATATATATATATATATATATATATATATATATATATATATATATATATTATCAATTTTCTGCACTATTGTAAAAACTGCAACCTTGAAACTTCTGAATATAGTTTCTTCTGTCTTTGTCTATGAGTGTATCAAATTTGATTAAAATCGGACCACTCCTTCTATAACCTGATTTTTTCGATTATCGATTTTCGATATTTATCGGGAGTACCTTGACACAAAACCTAGTTGAAAACACTCACAGACGCTTATAGTACAACTGTGTAAATTTTCAAGAAAATCGGTTCAGCCGTTTCGGAGTCTATAGGTAACGGACAAACACACACACACACACACACACAAACATACACACACACATAGACAAAGTTCCATTTATAAATAAGTTTAGATTAGATAGATATATAAGTTTACCATTCTTCCTTGCTTTGAATATTACTGCCACATCTGTTCTGGGGTGTAGGGAGCAATGGCTATGTTTGCAAGATGGCCTTGTGTCAAACATAACCGTGCCCACCATATTTGAAAGTATCAGAAGGTTGAACAAAAGATAAAATTGTCTTATTTGTATAAATAAGCGTAAATTTATTTTTTAAAAAAAGTGATATCAATTTTTGTTGTTTTGAAATAGCATATATGTAGAAAAGTTCTGCATAAAGTTTTTCTTTTTCTTATAATGTTATTTTTCAAAATGTTATGAAAGGAACTTTTGGTAACTTGCTATTAATCAGTTATGATAGTTCAGTATCTTCACTTAAAGTTAGCGTACAAACAAATCCTTTGAATAATACACAAATATGCTCTCAAAATAGTTCTCTCTAGTAATTCACTCAGAAACAAACTCTTCAATGACACACAATAACTAAATGATGCACAGCACACAATACACTCTGACTTCTGTTTGAGTAGTTTATATACCAAATATTAATGGTCACGTTATCTCAATAAGACAATTCATTCAATGGTTATGTTTGTTGCCTGTGTTGAACCTCTGGCGAACATCAATTTCACCAACAACATTCCAGATCTGGTGTTAGGATTTGGCATAACACTGTAAGCACTCAGAAATTGCTGAAGCATTTTCTCATTTGACTCCTCCTTTTTTTTTTTTTTTTTTTTTTTTAATCATCTCACCCCAAGCAAGGCATTCCACTGCCACTATTGCGCATGGGGCTACATAGGGGAAGGTAAAGAGAAGGAGTGGATAGACATAGGGAATGTCAGGAGAAAGGTGATAGATGAGTAAGGATAGCGAGGATGAGTGTCGGGCAGATGGGAAGAGTGTTTGATAGAATGGGAGCAGGTTAGTGTGTTAGGAGGTGTCTATTGACCTTACATTTAAACTCCTGGAGATTGTAGCCGTCGGGGAAGCAATCGTTTGGAAGAGAATTCCACAGTCGGGAAGTGCGAGGAAAGAAACTGTTGGAGTAGAAGTTACAGCTGCATTTTATCGGTTTCACTGTAAAAGGGTGGGATCTAGTTGCTAATCTAGTATCTCGTGCAAATTCGTATTTAGGGGGCACCAGTGATCTAAGTTCATCGGAGCAGAAGCTGTGAAAGTATTTATAGAAGAGACACAGCGAAGCCACGTCTCACCGGTGGGAGAGAGACTGCAGGCGGTCTGCCAAGTCGGTATCTATCACATTACAGACCCTCCTCTGAACCTTATCGAGAAGTCCGAGGAGAACAGCAGGGGCACCCGACCAGATATGGCAGCAGTATTCAATGCATGGGCGGATGGTAGATTTGTAAATGTGCAGGATAGATTTAGACGGAAAAAACTTCCGGGCCCTACACAGAGAACCGACTTTCATAGCAGCGGATTTAGCAATGGATTCGATATAGTCATTCCATTTGAGGTCCGCTGAAAGTGTGAGACCAAGGAGGCGTAGTGTTTTACTCTCTGGGAGGCAAGCCTGGTCCATGCTAATGGGAGGTAGGTGAGATTGTCGATGATGGTTAATTGACAGTAGCTTCGTTTTAGAAGCATTAAAATTTACTAACCATTTCTTACCCCAGTCCAATATGGATTGGAGGTCTTTTTCAATCTCGGCTGCGAGTTTAGCTTTGACGCCTACACCAGATTTTTGTTGGAGGCGAGAGTAAACTGTGGTGTCATCGGCGTACAAACCTATTTGGGTTCTTATGGAATCAGGGAGATCATTAATATATATCAGGAAGAGTGTAGGACCTAAGATGGAGCCTTGGGGGACACCTGCGTTTGTATGGTAGTTCTGAGAGGCATGTCCGTTTAATACCACTTTCATTGTGCGGTTAGAGAGGAATGACTGGATTAGTTCAAACAAATGTCCAGTTATACCATAGCTCCGCAGTTTACATAGAAGGCCAGCATGCCAAACTCTGTCGAACGCCTTAGATATATCCAATGCAACGGTTCGAGCTTCGCCATTCCTGTCGAGTGCCTGGTATATGTACTCGGTGATGGTCGTTAGCATATCAGCAGTAGACCTGGTGAAGCGGAAACCATATTGCTTGTCCGAGAGGAGCCTGTGTGCTGTGAGATGCTGAACCACCTCGGCGTTGATAATGGCTTCGAACACTTTGCCAAAGATCGGAAGAAGGCTGATAGGGCGGTAATTTGCAGGGTCAGAGGGTTCTCCACTGTTTTTAAATATAGGAACTATAGAGGAAGATTTCCAACAGGCAGGAAAGCAGGAAGCAGATAGGCAGAGGTTGTAGAGCTTAGAAAGGATAGAGGAGAGTTCAGGGGCACATTTCTTTAAGACTATGGTTGGGATTCCGTCACCACCGCTCGCTTTGTGAGGGTCAAGTTTTAAGATTATCTTAGAGACAAGCGAAGGTGTAATGTGGACATCATTCAGTTGTGCCTCGGTTCTAGGTGAGAAGTCGGGTGTAAAAACTCCTCCAATTTTTTAAGAGACATTTTGAACGTGTGAATGTTCCTCTTCTCTGTTCGATCTTGGAACACACAGGGACATTGTACTATATTGTAATATGTTGTATTTGTAAGACTTGCAGAATAACTTAATTTTACTAGATGGGAACTGCTGCCCACTGTTCAACTGAAATGAGGCAAAGATTTTGTACAAGAAACTTATTGCTATCATGGTAGTTGATCTTCTGCATTTCAATATTTCAGGCCACTTGGCATAACCGTCAACCCCCACTAGATAATATGCTCTATTCAACAGGATAGTGAAATCTACATGTAATTGGAACCATGGAATGTCCATTTTAGACCATGGTTGAAATTTAATCGGCAGAGCACAACCTTGGCATGATTTAACCAAGTTTTGTATGTCTTCATCCATTTTCAGCTAGTAAGTGTAGCATCTCATTAGGGATTTCATCCTAGAAATTCTAGGATGACCAACATGAAATTCTATTAACATACTTTTTTGCAATGATGTTGGACTTACAACTATCAGCATACATCAGTACACTATCACATATTGAAAATGCATTACTTTTATTTATCTTTCTATTTTTGACTTTATATGCAATTTGATCCTTCATTTTTAATATAAAGTTGTCATTCTTCCAGAGTTATAGGCAACTCTCTTACGGTGTTATGTAAAACATTTTTAATTTTGTTTTTGGCCCTTAGTATTGCCACAATCACTGTATCTTCAAATGCTTTGCCGAATTTCAGAATTAAGCAAGACAGTTCATCAGCATGACTTAATTTCTTCACTGGTAAAAATTCCATCTTATAGTTGTAATTCATTAGTATAGTTCCTCAGCATTGCAGTCTATTTGCTGTTTGTATGGGAACACACTTTTTTTTTACTATATATAGACACTAACAGATGATGGTTGGTTTATAAGAAAAATTCTTGTCCATGTAAGAATTAAGAAATTTTTCATGGCAAAAACTGTAGCCAAAGCTTGATCTGGTAGTAGTTTTTTTCAATAGCTATTAACAACCTCAAAGTACACACTATTAGCTTAGTTGTTCCATCATCATATTTATGTAATATTATTGCCCCAACTCCCAAATCACTTGTGTCTGATGCAATGACAATGTTTAATTTGGGATCAAAATGTATTAGTGATAAGTAAGATGTTAGTACATTTTTATTTTTTCAAACACATTTTGGCATTTCTATGTCCAAAACCATTTAGCATCTTTCTTTAACAAGGCATTTAAAGGAGCTGTTAACTCATGCATATTTGTTATATAAACATGGTGGTAGTTTGCCAACCCTAAAAAAGCTTTCAATTTTGCTAAATTGCATGCATGTCTTTAATTGTGCTTGATCAAGCAGGATTTGGTCATTGAACTTTTTTGTTAATAATTTCTCTCAGATATTTTATTCTGGACATAAATAGCTCACATTTTGTTTCATTAATTTTGAATTTGTATTCTTTGATCCTTTCGAATAGTATTTTTACGTCTTCCGCATGTTGGTGTCTGGTCTCACTTTTAATCAGTATCTCATCCAGACATGTTTGCGTGCAATCTAACCCAGTGAGTATTGTATCCATAATTTGTTGAAAAATGCTCAGAACTACGTTTACCCTGAAAGGAAGTCAGTTAAGTTTATATAGATCTGTATGAGTGTTGATAGTTAATAATTTTGAACACTCTTCTTCTACCAGTATTTGTAGGTAGGCATCCGACAAGCCCACCTTAGAAAAAACTTTCCCCATTTAGTTTAGCAAAAATTTCTCCTGAACTTGGTAACAGGTAATTATAATTTTGTAAGCTTTCATTAAGTCCTGTTGATAATATCCCACATATGTGGATTTTAGTATTCTTTTTCTTCACATAAACAGTTGGTGATGCCCATTCAGAGTAGTCTACTTTGGAGATGACTCCTAATTCTTCAAGCCTTTCCAATTCTTTATTGATTGGAGCTAACACTGTGAAAGTTACACTCCTTTTCAGTCTGAATATTGGTGTTACATTTTCTTTAACTTCCAAATTCACCTTTGCTTTTGTGCACTTGCCAAGTCCTTCTAAAAAATTCTGGAAACTTTCTTTTTAATTCAGTTTTGAATTTTTCCATGCCATAATAGTACTTATGGTGACAATATTTACTTGGATGAATTGATTGGCAGGCCCCAAAGATTAAATAAGGAAATGTCATTCATTCCTAATAAATTAGTAGTATTATATTTTTTATTATTCAAATGATTCGTTAGTTTGTTGACTTTATACTCAGATATATATCATATTAGAGACAACACTGCTTTTTTGGTCTTTCCAACAAAAGAAATATTACAGGTGAACACACCTAAAAAATTTAATTTCATCCCTGAAACACTATGAACAACTTTTCTCAATGTCAATAAACTAGGTTTACTCAGTTTTCTTCAAGTCTTTTCATTAACTATAGTGATATCGAACCCAGTATCTAATAGTAATTTTACTTTTATATTGTTAATCGTGACAAAAACAAATTTTCTCTGGAGATGTTTCATTCAAAGTCTTGCTAATTTTTTCTTGCTGCTTGTCAACTTTACTCAATGTATTTACTTCCACATTGGTAGCATTTTTTGTTTCTGAAGAAACAATCACTTCTAAAATGCTACCATCAGAGCCGTTGTGAGTATTAGGTATTTTATTGTACTTTTTAACTGTTTTGCTAAGAGTGGAAAAATGTCTATTTTTTTCCTTAGACAGTCGGATGTTATGTATTTGTGAAATATCTCTCTCCCCAATTCTTACAATATCAAGTTTTAACTATACCATGTGCTAACACTCTTCAGCTATTTTTGGAGAGTTCATTTTGAATTCATTTTTATTTCAGTTTAGGATTTTATTTCTGCGTACTTATTTGTAGTTAAGCCCTGAACGAATATCAGACATTTAAATGAGTCAGAAATTAACTCATTTAACTTAAACTTCTCACATTCTCGATTGAAAACTCCTGCATAGGTGACAAAATTGTCATCATGACACTCTACTAGGTTTTGAAAATTCCACCAAGCATTAAATATTGAGATTCTATCTCCAAAAATTTTTGATAATATCCCTACAATTTCCTCAAATCTCGCCTGATTATTTTGGAAAAATGAAATTTATGTGTTTTTCTTGTTCAGCGGGGTACAATTTTCTGAATAATAGTTGGACTTTAATTTAATCATTCTAATGCAAACAATCCTTTTCGAAGATCCCTTCATATCTTCTGTAATACATTTGAAAAATTATTCCTTCATCTGGGTTGTATACAAACTCACTAATGGAACTTGTACTAGCGTCTGGAGTGAATGAATCAGACAATTTTTCCTCCACTGTTTTCTTAAACAACAATTCAAAAAACCTTATTTTGTTGTTTTTGTAACTGAAATTGCCATTCATATTGGTCTTTTTGTTGTTGTTACTGTTGTTGCTGCTTTTGCAGTGCCAACATTAGAAGCATAATTAATTTCAGTTCGTCCATTTTCCTTGTATTCTGCTGAATATTTCAATTACTATGTGTAGCCCTCATGAAAGTTCAGAACAAGATCTTCATCACCACTTTTACAACATTAGCTTTCATAACGTTATTCTGAAGGGAACTCGCTATTAGCAAGTTACAATATTTTGGTATCTGAGTATAAAGTTAATGAGCTAACGAATCATTTGAATAATACAAAATATAATCTCGGAATAATTCTCTCAAGTAATTCACTCACAAACAATCTCTTCAATGATGCACAAAACTGGAATGATGCACAATACAGAATACACACAAACTTCTGTCTGGGTGCTTTAAATCTTAAATATTTATGGTCACATGATCCCAGTAGCACAATTCATTCAATAGTTACATTTGTTTCCTTGAGATCCATGTTCAACCACACGCACCAGTGTTGACACTTTCTTCCTGCATAAACTTTTGAATGTGGATTTTACAAGTTTAGTTTTTGTAAAGTTGGATGAAATTCTATTTTTGTGAAGAAAAGGCAAAATGATGTTGCTGGAGTGTATGATGTCTTTGTTTGTCCTTCTTCTGTGAAGTAAAAACAAATCTGATGTCGCTGCATCTCTTTCTTTTGTTGCTGATAATCCAATGAAGAAAGGAGAGAATCAATTGATGCAGTGTGTAAGAAAGAGTGAGAGAGTTTGAAAAAGGCATGTCATCTAGATGATATATCTGGTTGATGACCAATGTCTCTCTGTAATGTTCTTTCTTTGTTGATAGTACATGAGGAAGGAGGAGAATCAATTAATGCAATGCTGCAAAAAAGAAACTGAGAGAAAAAAAAAGTGCAAGTTACTCGGACTTGATATTCAGTCAGACAACCTGTCACTCTCTGTTCAAAAAGAAAAAATCACATGTATTTATACATTTGTGGAAAATAGAATTGCATTAACTTTCAAGATATTTTTCTTTGCTCCTGATTGGCCATTAAATAAGGGTTATATCAATTTTGTTTTTGCTGACGTCAGTACATGGTAAAATTTACTTAGCTGACTGTCTTTATGAAAAGAGTTTTTTATTGGTGAATGTATAAATTATATACTTTTTTTTATTGGTTCATGAAAAGGTGAAGGTGTGTGTAAGCTCGGATTTTTTTGTACAATCAAATCTTATGGAATCCAACAAGGACTTTTGTTAAATAGAAATTCTTGATAAAATCCAAAGAATGCTTTGCACATGTTAGGTTATAAATTTCCTACTCTCAACAATGTTTGAACTATTGAATTGTGAACTGGAATCTTTTGTTGTCATTGTTGCTGAATTTGTTTTTGCTCATGCTAAGTCTAAAACAATGCTATATAAAATTCAATAATTTTTATCCATAATGCTGAATATGTTAAAATTAACTTTTTAACAAGAAAAACCTCAAGTTGATGTTAACAATTGCCACAAAATATTGTTTATTTATTTTAAAAAAATGGAATGATTTATGATATGTCTCTAATTTGTATTTAGATTCATTGTATTTATTTTCAGTATTTATTTTTTGTAGTTGAATTGTTCACTTATATTGCATATGATCCATTATTGTACATTAATTGGTTACAATAATTGTATCTTTTATTTTTATATTGAGAAAGAGTAGAGGGGTGGCTATCATAGATTTTAGGGTGGCTGTATCAAGTTAAGGAGAGGGCATGTGACATTTGCACCTACTCTGTCAGCAACCCTCTTTATCTTTGTTACAAAATATTCCCACTTTTGAAAACTTCAGTTCTTCACAGCAATTTTCCTTTTCTTTTACATTGCAGACATTTTTTTGTTTTATTTCTATTTTGTTCTTATTGTGTGTTAACTAAAAAATGGCTTCCTTCCTAATTTCAGTTTATGTAACAGTATCCTCTTCTCTCAAACTTCTTTCTGATATGAGTTTCTGTTCTTTTTATTAGTTGCGTTTTTGCCACATGCAATCCCTTCACCATTGACATTAAATCTGTTCACCTATTTCATTATGAAAAACATTCTCATTTTTTTGTCTACACCCCTATGTCAACATGAGTAGCCAAATTTACCCAATTACACTTGTATTAAAAAAATTAAAAAACTTGTATAATGCATACAAAACTTCAATATTTATTTCTGCCTTCCCTAATATAAATTTATAAATCTTATTTCTTTTTATGATTTTTATAAGATTATAAAAAAAGACAAAATATTGTCGCAAAGCACATTTATATTCTATCGTCATAGTGAGGAGGAAAAAGAATGTTATAATCTTCTGATTCATGTTTCACAAATTTTCGCCATTGGCTGGTTGTGAACACTCCAAAACTCAAGACTGAAGACTGAACTAAAACTTTCACCAACAATACAATTCAGAATTTCCACCCAATAGCATTCACTAAAGAAAAAATATAAATTGAAGCAGATCTGAGCTTAAGAAAAGGATATAAAAGCCCATCAAAGGGACATCTTCAGCAGTCAGATGGCTCAACAACCAGGATTCACAATGCCCATTGAAACACGACATCCCATCTCCGAAAGACAATCCATCAAAAGCTGTTGCCACAATGTCACAACTCACCCTCCCTTTCCTACCGTACATCTCTGTGGACAATTTTTACTATTCTGTTTATCTCTTTCTTACAATGAGAGACATTTACACCAATTTACTATTTGTTGTATTTTTATGTTAATACAATTGTTTATTTCATTAAATCTCTGTTGTTTCTTCTTTGTTCTTCACCATACATTTAATATAACAAGAACAGACACACTGACCATAAAAGTATTGTGTTGTGTGCAATTGATGAGTAAGTACTAAAGTTCAATATGACCAGTGCAAAAGTATGAAAGGGGTTAAGAACAAGATTATTAATCTTATTAAAATTGGAAGAAAATATTAGTCATAAAAATAGTTACTCGCAGGCTGCAGAAAGAAAGTCTGTGAGTCATGTGTTTGAGATCCCTGGCCTAGAAAATGGTAACTAGTAAGTAAATTCTGTCAAAAGTTGTATTCACTTCTGTTAATGCCCTTTGGAAAGGCATGGGCTCATCTTTTCTCATTTTAACCAAGGGTAAAATAATATGGCAGATTTAGTCTCTTTAGACTTGATCAGTAACCAATCTAGGAGAAGTTCAACTCTAAATTGAAAATCATTAAGAAAACAATAGCACACTAGCCTCTTTAGCCTGAAGAAAGTGTAAGAATGTAGAAGGCACTTACCTCCCTTTGATGGAGATAAGTCAAGTGGGTCATAAGGCAGCCTACTAGTGACTGTCACTCAATACAGTGATGAAAGCAACAGTCAAACTCAGTTCATTTGCTTTTTTAAAACACCCTTCATCCCATGGCCTAGGCAGGGTTTAAAAGTGCTTTCCCAGCAGCTTACAAGTCCATGGTACATTTTCCTTTTGAGAAAATATATTTTCCAGTTATAGATTGAAACTCAAGCTTGCAGACCTCAATTTGAGAAAGTCCAAGACCTGTTGTTTCTCATTTAGGGAATATGTTCTCACCTGGGACATAGATGAATATGTCTCATTTGAATCTGGAGTACTAAACATATATTTAAAGCCCTCTTTTTTGTTTCTCCTTACACTCTGCTTTGCTGTATTGATATATATTATATATTATTCTCTGCATGGGACACATTTATATATGTATAAAGAGTTTTGTGTATAGCTTAGTAATATTAAAGTCACTGAGAACAAAGCATGTTTGTCAATCCTTTTCCATTCAGTCATTCTATTCTATTTGTGAAGTATGATGTTATTATATCATGGATATAATAATGCCCATAACAAGAGAAATACAAATGGGAGAATAAATCTTTCTACTATGATTCTCTTCCGTTACAAGGGTAACCAGTCTAAGAAAAGACAATTCTGAATTAAAAACTTCAATGATGGATTTAAATTGTAAAGCATACTAGGTGTAATATAACAATCTGGCCCCACCCAAGGAAGTGATGCAAGCGATGGTGTTTCCCGTCGGTGGAGGGGTCGGCGAGTGGCAGGGCGGGTGTTTGTGAAATACATCCTGTCGAGGCCGGAGCGGATGTCGTTTGACCTTATTTCCGACAGCGGCGGAAATGACTACGGAGGCAAACAGAACAGGTGTCTCTGGGAATTACGTGGGCGTTGCGTGGGCGAGGCAGGACCGGAAGGAAAGTCCTGGTTCTAGAAGATCTCGACACACGGATTTGCCAGCAGAGAACGGCCAGTGGAAGCAGAGAAACACCACAGGCAAGACTACACTCCCGTCAACCCATTCTATGTGCGCTCTCACTCTCCTGTTCTCTATTCCACACGGTTCGTCGTCATTAATAAAAATATAACCTTATATTTTTATATATGCGTGTTTGTTGTTTTGTCGTCGTACGGCGATATATAACACTAGGCACTCAGACTATAGTTTCATTCACTTCATACTAATGTTCTTGGAAAGACATAGATTCAGCTCTTATCCCCCTCATTTTGATAAATCTTTTGCTGATAAAATGGTTTGATTTTTTACTTTAACTGTATCATTATAACAATTAGATTTTTTAAAACTAATTTCAACACATCATTTTTTAATGATTTATATATCACACATTCTTTCACACTTTTTTCAAACAAGCACTCTCAGAAGTTCTACCAGGATTTATTAATTGTGGGCAAAATCCCAACAACATAAAATATTCAGATGACACTAATGGCAAACAAAGAAAACTACAGAAATTCCAAGACAGTGTAGTAAGGAAAATCAGGAAGAAAAGACTAACTATTAATTGTAAGAAGACAGAATGTATGGTTGTCTGTCATCAAGAGAAACAGCCAAAGATATGAGCTCTGAAATAGAGATTTCAAAATCAAGTGAATACTGAAATTTAAATATCTAGGAAGTATTTTAACAGATGATAGAAAATGTGACATTTAAATATGAAAGTGCATTGGGATAGCAAAAGATACCTTTCAAATGCTAAACAAGATATTAAGAAATGAGAAAACTTTGTTAAAACATTGCAAAGAGTGTTGCACTACTATGTAATAATAATGTTAGTAAATTCTGGAAAAGTTCTTTACAGATGAATAGGAGACCCAAGGTAATAGCAATGTTATTCGGCAGAAGGATGTTGATAATACCATAGATGAATGATGTGAGCAACAAGGAAGTATTAAAGATAATGGGAACAAAATGGATACATATATAGAATCAGAAAGAGACAGTTGAAATTTCTACAGTACATAATAAAGAAAGAATGTTTAGATAATTTGACACTCAAAGGACAAAATGAAGGCATAAGTGACAGACAGAAATAGCAAGTAACCTACCTAATAAATTTCAATGTCAGAACAGGAAGTGACAAGGACAGTAAAAAGCTAAGAGCTACAAAATAAAGATGATTGTGAAGAGTGGAATGGGGTACAAATAAAAAGAAAAAAGTAAAATTTCCCTGTGAAATACAACACCTTGATTTTGTGTTTCAATTCACTTTTGATGTTCATCAGGGGAAAGATGCTGAAAATGTACTTGCAGACATTATATTCTGGGAAGAGTCATCCCTTATTATTTGACCTTTCTGTTGATAGCTCGGCATTCTTTGATGAGCAACAAGATGAATGTTACATGTTATTTGTAACAAAAGAAAAAAAATGATTGACCAAAACTCAGAGTTAAATCACAGACAAATATTTAATTTACAAAAACATTAAATAAAAATCTTTACAAATATACAGTTTTTGCATTCAAAAAGAAAAACAGAGTTTACTAACGGCAGGCGAAGTGTTACATAGAGGAAAGAAGAGTCAGTATCTTTACCCAGTTAAATTAGTGAAGTAGTTTAAGTGCTATACTTTTTGGAAATCCTCAAATGTGTATATAAAGAATAATTTTAAGTATGGTCAATGAAAGAGTCAGAAATATCTATTTACCAATGTAATTCCATGAGGTTCTCTTTCAGGTTTTAGTTGGTCAGCAAATGTTCTTAAAGAATTTTCGGCTGGATATAAATCCTTGAATCAAAGCCGAAGTTGATAATGTCAACAAATCCTTTTAACAACTAACTACTCTCTTCCCAAAACCTATTTTTATAAGAGCTAACACCTAATTTGCATATTTTTAGAACATTTCAAATTCTTTTGGATCTACTGGAATTTTCTACAATCTTCCAAATGTTCTATTCCTAATTTCTTTATTTAACAACTACTTCATGAATTAAAACTTTTTTGTAATAACATTTAGGACTCAATAGAATCCCTTACTATAACTTTTTATACATTATTAATATCATTTTTAAATATAAATGCATCCTCGTAACAATGAGCAGTTTCAGTAAGTATTTCTAGAAAAGGAAACAACTTTAAAATCTGTAAAAATTACAGTTCCTGCAAGTAACCTAAACATTGTATATACGTTGATTACATAAATAATTTTTAAAGATATTTCTGTTTATTACATAGCATGGTCCATACTGATGCTAATTCTTCATAAAACTGATTACTAGTAGTATTATTTTGTCCCACATGAGAGTGGGTGAACATCTTTGGTCATAGATGTGTATACAATCTTATTTCTCATCACAATAGATATTGGGCTGCTTTCATTTTTTGAAATTTACTCTTATTTCTATTTATGTGGACAGATTTTTCCATTTTTGTGAAACCTTTCCAATGATGAACATCACCACAGATAACACAGTGAAAACTTTCCTTTCTGGGTGGATAGCATATTCTGGAGTTTCAGCAGTCAATTTGAGACAGACTTCTGTCAGTTGATGAGATTAATAAACTGTAATAAAATTCTTACACTTTCATATCACCAAGAAGTTAATGGTTGGTGGAACAATTTTATCACAGTCTATAATTTGTGTGCAGTTTTAAAATTTAAAAATTTGTGTGCAATTTTAGACCAATCTATTTTTCATCTTTCAAAGTTTTCACACTGCTGTATAAAAATTGAAAAAGCTGTTTATTTGAGGAGATGTTGCACAGTACAACTTTTGTGGGCAGGTTTACAAGAAGAATGATCAACTTGTGTCTTAGTGACTTTATTGCTTTGCTTGGGATGAAATGATTTAAAAATGTATTTTAGGGAGAATGTTGTTAAGATAAGTTTCATTTGTCTTTCCCAATTAGTACACACCTTGTCTGGTTGGCCATGTGACACTCAACATCCAATTACTGAAGTTTTCTTTGTAGAGAATAAAAAATCTTTCATAGACACCAAAGAAGAAAAACATACTCCTGACTTTTTAGTAAACCCATCTCTTGTAGCTTCCTCTAGTTTCTTTTACATAGTCAAAAAGATGGCATTAACATTCTTCTATTTTGTTAACATATTCTTTTTTCAGAAAATAAAAAATATCTTCATACTTGTTCGGCTTAGGACCATATCACATTGAAACATCAGTTTTTGTACGATGATTGAAGTTAGGCAACGTCAAGCCAAATGCTGTAAGCTTGGATGTGCAGGTGGTGTAATGAATAACAAATAAGAATTAAAGATCAGAGTATTGACTTTTAATTCCAGTCGAATTTGTCAAATTTACTTAAAAGCAAATACCAAGAGAAATGAATCCACCTCTTCTCCACCACTCAATTATGGGTTAATTTGTAGAAATAGTATTAGTAATACATTATTGTCCCCCAAAATTTCATACAATCTAAAAATATTTTTCTGGCTTTAAATAAGTGGTAAATTATTGATAAGCCAAATAAAAAAATCAATCAACTATCCAATTTGACTCTAGTCATTTTTATTTATATAACTGGCTATTTTTCTGCCAAATATTGGCAAAACCACTCCACCACCACCATACTAGAACTCAATTTTTACCTTTGCTTGTGAAAGGTTGGGGTGATGATTTGGCCTTGTCAAAATGTTCAAGTACCCGTAAAGGAAAAAGAAAAAAAAGCAGGTAAAGTGCTTGTATGAAAGTTATATTCTAAAATTGTTAAGGTGTTTTACAAAATGTTTTCACTTGAGTTTCTTCTTTTGATAAAAGCTTTTGCACAACAGAAATAGACAAGAAACAATTGAAGTTTTTTTTATTTCTCAACTTGAAAGGATTTTTGTGAGAAAAAAAAGAGGAGAAGAGAGAAAAATATCAAATCTCTTATCTCAACTATTCTGAATGTCACAAAAAACATGTTATAATGGAACATCCTATCACCCCTGACAGTTGATTCGTCGAAGAGATTAAGAAGTATCAAAGTAAGGAAGTACGAGACGATTCGACTTCCGCTCCCATTCCGTCTTGACTTACCATTTTATGAACTCTCTGTTACTTGTACTTTTCCGTACAATAAACTCTGTTATTTTTTTATCCCTTACATGTTGTGTAAATTTTTCCACTCGGATTTTACCTTGTTATTTATATCATTCCCATGATATAACAAAAAACACAATGTGAAATGTTAAAAAAATATTCATTAAATTACAATGTGAAATGTTAAAAAAATATTCAATAAATTACATGAAAAATAATAATAGCACAGAACATAAAATTTTAAAAACAGTTTTGCTCAAAATTTTCCTTTGTGCACCACACATTAAACAAGATAACAAGTTCTAATTACAATTATGTCAAGCAGCAGCTCATAAAAACAATTTTAGGTACCTCCACAAATTTGCTCAAAAACAGCATTACATGAAGAAAAAAACCAACAAACTTAATAAAAACAAAGTTTTTCTGTCAAAATATTTATGCTATTATTAAAAAGAAAGATCAGAGTATTTTTTTTTTTACATTAGTGGGTAACCAAATTGTTACCAGTGTTTACTATATAATATCATGCAACTCATTTTTTTCCATTAAAAACACATTAAATTGAATATCTTTGCAAAATTCAAATAATTGTCAGATTTTAACAAAACTTTCAAAACTTATATACAAATGAATAAAATTATTTTTATAAAATCTTGGGAGAAATATTTTTTTACATCTGTTAACTCTACCAACACCTCCACATAAATTCATGAAATTTCAAGAAATTAAATTTTGTATCGAAAATATGTTTTATTGGTTAAATACAGGACTCCTTGGGGAATGTAAATCATAATTTATATATATATATATTTCAAACAGTTAGCTGTTTTTTCTGAAAATCTGCTCCAAATAGTAAAATAAAAAATGTAATAAAACTATGACAGTATTTAATTAGGTTAGTTTTAAATATATATATAAAAGACATTATAGTCTTGCACAAAATTACCTTTCATGCACCTTTTATGAGAAGATAACCTGTTCAAAATATAAAATTAATGGCCTATAAAATGATATATATGATTCAAACTTTCAAAAATTGAAAAACCTTGAAAAGGTGTCATAATTTCTTTTTTTTTTTTAAAGGTTAAAAATTCACTTTAGAAAGGTTTGTGGTGATTAGATAGGTAGTAGTAAAGTGTTCTGAAATATACCATTTTCTTTATACTAATAGAGTGACAAAAAAACTCTCTTTCTCTCTAAATACAAACATGCTTTTCCTTTTTCAATTCTTCCATATTTCTGGTAACTCAGATATAACCTGGACATAGCTTATTTGGTCAACTAACATCATAAGAAAATCAACCAATATCTAACACTCCTTCCAAAATCAAGTCAGAAACGCCTAGGCGTTAAGTAAATATAAAAAGAACAGTGAGTACATGCATAGAATTTGGTCCATGTTTGCACACATGTGTGTGTAGAGTTCACAGCCGTTGAACATTCAATCAACCACTAACCAGCCAGAAGAAGACTAACTTTGTGCAAACCAGAGATGTTCACAAAAATAATATGCAGAAAATCAAGGAATGAATTCATGAGTACAATCAACACACTCAAATACCTGGAACATAACAGAACATAGCACAAACAGCAACCTGATTCTAAATTCCACTGGAAGCACACATGTAAGAACAAATATAATATATTTACATGAATATACATATACACAGAAAAAAAAAACTCTTTATAACCTGAACACAGTAATACATATATAATACTGAACATTCACATGAATACCACAATTACTTATACAAGAAACATATCAAAAACACAAAATACAAAAGAACAGAAATGATAATCATTCACATATAATAAAAGATGTAACCTTATGGAGTCAATAAAAATAAAAATGTTTGTATGGTTAAAAAAACATTGCCTTTACTCATTTATTATCTCAACCTTGTCTATACGATAGGTTTAAAACGCACCTTGTTTCAAAAGAAATACACTTAATTGAAAAACAGCAAAGAAGGCCTGTGACAGTGTTCCCTGGTGTTACTAGGATTTTAGCTTTCTGTTCTTTTTTCTAGAATATATTTTCATTAACTTCACTGGATTCACTTTGGCCCAGCAAGTTGATCTTAGATCATCCACAAAATAGCTTTTCATTCTGGTCAAAATTTCCATGCCTTCTGGTCTTCTGTACATTCCAAAAGTTTGTCAATACATGATTTCTTCATAATTTTTAAACCTTCTGAAATATTCTGCTAAGTCGTCTTCTTATATAGTCTACAAATAGGCTCCAGATAAATCTCAACCATTAAATTTGCGTGGGTGGAAGTCACCTTCCTGATTGGTCAATAAATTCAAAGGTGTATATCCTTTCCAAATTTGAAAAATTGACACACAAACCGTCTGTCCTTGATCAAATTATTTTTCAAGCTATTCTAATTTTAGAAAATTTAAGGATCAAATGTTTCACATCATTTTTTCATTTTTTATTTTAAATCTGGTAGAAAATGCAAACTGAGAGTATTATGATATTTGTTTGTTTATTTAATATCTGCATTTTTTATCAGTCATTTATTAAATTTACATTTTTTTATATAGAAATTTTATATACTTCCCTTAAGAGAAAGAGCAGTAAACAAACTTAGTGTATCGTATTATTTTATATTCACTTTTTTATAAATTTTTTATCTTTTTTCATTCTGTTCTTTTATTGTCTCTTTTGCTCACTAAAGTTTTTCTTTTCTTATTCACTTCCAGTAACCCTGCTTTCATCTCTAAGGACATTATCCCTAATTTAACAAAATAAAAACTAATTGAATAGCATACATGTTAATCATCTCATTTTCTTTTGCAAATATCACAACTTAACAATCAACATTAGCATATAGAAACAAGCACATCACCTACACACAGACAACAATTGCCCACACACAAAAAATTCTAGCCTGCCTTGACATCCAGTCAGATATAAAACAGACCACTTGTCTGGACAACAATCTTAATAGTGGTCCTGAGAGCAGTTTCAAAATGGTCAGTTAGAAGTCACAAGCACAACAGATCAATGAATCTAACACATACGCTCAATGAATCTAAACACATGTGAGGGTCGTTCAAAAGTTCTAAGCCTCACCCAGAAAGAAGAGTCGTAACTGAACATTTTTGTTGTGGCAACACACCTCTTCATCTTCTTTATATGCCTTGTCCTTTTAGGACATAGGCGATCATGAACCTCCACTTGCCCCTATTGCTTGTCGCTCTTTACGTTTTTCCTCTTAGTATCTCTGCCAAACCCCACTTCACCACCCACTTGCTCAAGCCCATCTAGTATGTCTTGTGCTGCTTTCCTCTGTCTCTCTTTCCCTCTGTCTGTCCTGTGAGTATCAGATTCTCTAAGCCTTCCTTCCTCATTATGTGTCCAAAATACAGCTGTTTCTTCCTGATGCCAAATATAAGTTTACTTTTCATTTGCATCCTCTCCAAAATGTCATTGTTGCTCCTGTGCTAGGTCCATGGTATTCTCAGCATCCTTCTATAGAACCACATTTCTGTTGCTTTGAGTTTCTTCTTCATCTTTGATGAGATTGTTCAGCATTTGCTACCATATAGAAGGACAGATACTCTTTATTTTTTTTTTTTTTTGGTTTCCAACAAAGTTTTCCTGCCTCTCAGTATTCTGCTTAACTTTGAAAATGTGTTCTTGTACATGCCAATGTGCTTTCAGTTCTCCATATCGCACTTTCCATTCTTTGTCAGAACACTTCCTTGGTATTTAAATTTATGCCCCTGTTTGATTTTAGTATCCCCGACCTGTACTTGACATTTTGGAGTCCTCTTTTTGCTGATGACCATGCATTCAGTTTTTTTTGTAGTTTATATGTAATCCTTTCTTCTCACTTTCCCTTGCTACCTTCTGTAGGAGATCCTGTATTTTCCTTTTTGTGTCTGCTATCAACACTGTATCATCTGCATATCTTATATTGTTCAAACTGTGGCCACTGATGGCAAATCCTGGCAGGACTTCTAACTCTCTCAGAATTGTTTTGCTGTACATGTTGAATAGATCCAGTGATAAGATACATTCTTATCTTACCCCTCTTTCTATTTTTGTATACCTGCTGAATTCATTTCCTGTCTGTATGCAGGTGGTTTGCTGCTGGTATGGGTTCTTGATGTGTCTCCTAAATATGTCGAGATTGCTGAACATCTCTAACAGGCCTTTGTGGTGTACTTTATCAAATGCTTTTGCATAGTCTATAAAGCATAGATGCAGGTCCGTCTGCATTTGTATTGTTCTTTCTGATAACATCCTGAGCATGAATATTGCATTCCTTGTTCCAGGGTCTTTGACAAATCTGCACTGTTCTTGTCCTATCTCTAGCCTGATTCTACTGCACCCTCTGTCAAGGCTTCCTATATTACCCAGGCCTAAGCGTTGAAATGTGACGTCACGGTAGTAGAGTCATGAATCAGTGTAGCAGCAGCCGTGTCTCTTGCTTCATGACAATGTTGATAATCACAAAGTCATTTTTTTAAATAAATATTTTAAAACTTTTTAAAATGTAACAAGAAAAAAAAAAGAAAGAAAGACACATGTTTTGATTTATGCTGGTTTTATTAATTTTAATTAAAATTAAAAAAACAATAATTAATAAGAAAATATAAACATTATTGTTAACTAATGACTGTCAGTCGTGTTTGTAAATAAACACAGTTTTAAAGACAAAACTTTTCGTTTATTCGTCTAAATTCTAAAAATTTAACAAACACTGCTTAAATTTTCATATTTTTAATTTAATTATGAAAAATCACAATCACTTTTGTTTTAATTGCAAGAATTTTTAAATCAGAATCACTCAAATATAGCAATCAAGCAACCATTAGAATTTAGGAACAAACAAGAAGCAATAATAAATAAGCAAATTAATTAAAAATATTAAAAAATGCAACAATTTAAATTCAAGCAAATTAATTCAAACTAAATAAGTTTAAGTTACTGTTTTTTAAAAATCAAACTTATAAAAGTTTTTTTATGTCTCAAAATTCAGTTGAATGTTTGAAGTTTTCATTTTTTACTTAACTTCTTCCTTGCTACAAAAATTATTTAATAATGCATTAGAAGAGCTCCAGATAATCATTTTTTCAATGCTGTGACCTTCACCACATGAGTCAACATGAAAAAGAAGTTCATCATTAGCCAAAACATCTAATGTTATGTACATAGACAATTTTCTTTGATTCATTGAATGAAGAAAAAAAGGATTCTTTACAAGTTTATTAACAACAATATAATTAATTGTATAATACTAAATTTGTTGTTACATCATTGGGATATAACAGAGAACCTCTATTAATTCCTTGAAAATAACTGTTTATATCAGGTCTCTTCCTGATACTAAACTTTTACAACTATAACATTTCCATTTTTTTAAAAGCGGCATAACAGCAATAAATAATTATGAATCAAACGAATTAATGATAGGATAGCTAAATCTGAAATAGATTTAAAAAAAAAAAAGTCTTCAGAACTTTTAATCCAATTTAGATTTATTAATAATATCAACAAATGTCTTTAGGGAAATTCTGCTAAAAAACAACGGAGTTCAAATTTTAAAATAATATTTTGTGAATCCATTGTTAATCCTACTGGATGAAATAAAAAGATAAATTTTTACCTTTCAAAAAAGATACACTTAAAAAATTCTAGGATATTTGGTAATCCAATTACATTTTTTAAATATTTTAATAGTAAAAAATGAAAAAAAAAAGTAAAAATTAATGTTTCTATTTCATTTATGATGTTAAACTTTATAAAAAAAAATCATTTTTTTGCAAAACTCTTTTTTGGTTAATGTTTTACTAATTAATTTTTAAGGATTAAAAAACCCTAAACCAACTATAAAAGAATTATTCTTCAGTTAAAATTCTAATTTTTTATTTCCAATTTTTTTCTATGGACTAATATCGATAATTAACTTCAAATTATCAAAAATAGGAAAAAATGTTTAAAAAATATTTTTTGAGGGTGTTCATTTTGTGCTAAATATTTTCTAAAAATTAGGTTTTAAAATTCAAGTGTGGTGTAATTTAGGCCTTTATGTTTCAAATAAATTCAAAACTTAGGTTTTAAACAAAGTTTAAATCATCATTTTCAAGTTTAAATTTTCGGTAATAGTGACTTGACTTTTGTAACAAATAATTTCACGGAGTTTTCAAATAAAAAACCTTAAATATAAAACAAATTCTTTTAAAATTGACTAAAAAATAAATTTTGTAGTTTTTGTTAATACAAGAAAAAGAATAAAAAAAAATTTAAATCAGGAATATTTTTTCATGTTTAAAAATGATTCATAAAGTTGCAAGTATAGAAAAGTTAAAAGTTTTTACTTTTGTTTTCTAAGAATTTTTTAAACATTTCATTGAAAAGAAAACATTATTTTCTTAAATAAAATATCAATAAAATATTAATTCAAATATTTTTAGAAAATATAATGTTTAACAACTTTTTTCGGCTTCAGTTTAAGTTTTAAAACATTTTGAAAAAATAAACTTACGAACAAATAGCCATATTTAAATTTTATTTTTTTTAATTCAGATATTTTTTTAAGATAATTTTATTTCAATTTTATTCAAAGAAATAAAAATAATATCTTATTTTATTTAATCTAAAAGATATAAACAAAGTGCTTTCTTTCTTGTGCTACGGCAAAACTAATTTTTTTAGCAAATTTTGATTTTAGTGACTGTTGAAATAAATGGTGATAAAATTTTAACTACTCACTTTGCTAAATGGACTTGGGGTAAAATTCTCCCTTTTAATGGCATGTTTCCATTTATCGAATAAATGTTTATTTTTTGGAAACGAAAAACAATGAACTTTCGGTACATTTTTATAATTCCCTTTGCAATTTGGTTCTGAAAATAAGTCAACGCTAATGGACGCCGTGTAGTAAATAAAACAGAACACTACTAAGTGTGACATCAGCAAGTCAACTTTAATCATAGAACAAACCTGGTAATATAGCGACGGTCACGCCTCTGTTCATCAGAATCCAGATGAGCAGTTTTCTTATGTAGCTCATTAAGCTGATTGTTTCATTAAATTCACATTCCTTTGTGCCTTGCTTCTTAGGCAGTGCTATAAAAATTGATCTGCTTAGGTCTATTATATAGACGAAGCTGAAGTAATAAATGAGTAAAGGCAAGATTTTATTAACCGCACAAATTTTTTATTTTTATTGACTCCATAAGATTACATTTTTTCTTATATGTGAATGATTATCATTTCTGTCCATTTTTGTAGTTTGTGTCTTTGATATGTTTCTTGCATTGTTCTGTATTGTGGTATTCATGTGAATGTTCATTATTATATATGTATTGCTGTGTTCAAGTTATAAAGAGTTTTTTCCATTCATATTTATATTCATGTAAATATTTTTGTTCCTACATGTGTGTCCCCAGTGGAATGTAGTATCAGGTTGCTATATGTACTCTGTTATATCATGGTCTATGTATTTGAGTGTATGGACTTTACTCTTGAATTCATTCCTTCTTTCTTTGTTTGTTTGCATATTTTTTCACGAAGATTATTTAAGCACATCTCAGGTTTCCACGGTGTTAGCCTTCTTTTGGCTGGTTGGTGTGTTGATTGAAACTCTGACGGCTGACTCGAACTCACACGCATTGTGGGTGAACTATGGTCCAACCACAAAGCATGTGTTCACTGTTCTTTTAATGTTTACTTAACGCCTATGTATTTTTTATTTGATTTTTGGGAAATGTTAGTCATTGGTTGATTTTGCATGACGTCAGTTGACCAAATACACTATGACCAAGTTGTATCTAGGTTACCAGATATATGGAAGAATAGAAAGATGTATTGAGAGAAAAAGAGGAAGTGGGAGGGAGAGATAGAGAGAAAGTTTCTCTGTCACTCAATTAATAAAGAGGAAAGGGTATATTTCAATACACTTTATCCTTCTACTCACCACAGGTCTTCTGGTATATCGCCACTGTTTTAAATTTCATTTAATATGTTTGTAATTCTGTCTATGCCTAAGTCATCTAAGGCTGTCGGCATCTCTATTACAATACCATCTGGTCTTGCTGCTTTGTTTCTACTCAATTTGCCCAGTGCAGCTTCCACATCGGCTTTTAATATTTCTGGTCCGTCAGTGTTGGCTTCGTCTTTTTCTTTCAGTATGGGGTCAATCCTTTTTCTGTTAGTCAAAAATTAGATTTCCCACTGCATTGTGAAATTTGTAAAATGTGAAGAGAATAAATAAAGTTACTTTTAATTATGTATTCACCACATCAATTCCCTACTATTTGACGGAGTCTGCTATAGCATATGAATATATTGTAAATTCAGTAGGAGTTGTATATGTTTTTACTTTTCAAATAGTACTTTTCATTTTGTTTTGCTGTTTTGTCATTGTAGGTTGAAATGTGTTTCTATAATTGTTGTCCATTTCGTCATTAAACATCTTGTATGAAAGCCATAAGAGTAAGTATGCTTGGTTTTCTCGTATATGGAAGGTCACAGTAAAAGTAACATAAGAATAGTGAGAAGATAACATACGTGTTATTCAAGATTAAACAAAGTAAAGATTTTTTTTTACAATTTCAAATATTTGAAGTTGTCAGTAGCTTGTTTCAGAAAAAGTAATCAAGCTTTAAAAAGGTTCGTAGTTTTGATGTTGAGTAGAGTTCTTTGAAATTAGAGGTTGATAATGTATTGGTGTACAATTTGGCATTAGAGTTATTCAAATGCATGGGGCTTTGAGATTTTATGAATAGCCAAGAAAGAAAATGTACATATTCAATGGTCGGATAAGAAGTAGTATTCAAAAAACATAAAACAAGTTGAGTTGGTTTCACACAAAGTTATACGATTTAATTCAACATGGATAAAAAAAGGTATATTTTGAGGTTGTACTATACTTATCTGCCCTTGGCATTTTGTTAGTGTAATTACTTCCCTTACTTGCATTCGTCAGTTGACGAATTGCTTAGTCAGGAAATGTTTTGTTGATTAAATCCTTGTTAAGGAAAACCAGTCTTGTCAACTCATTTCAATTTAATCAACAAAACACATTCAACAGTATGGATAAATACTTGAAGCCGGAACGTTTGAGCACCCCTCCTAATACAACATCCTCAAGTAAGCACTTTAATCACTGGCTTCGAAGTTTCTCGTCGTTCCTACGTAAAATTGTTGACCCTAACATCCATACTGATTTGGATAAACTCGATACACTGATAAACTGTATTTCTTCTAAGGTATACGAATACATTGCTGAATGTGATACGTTTGATAGTGCAGTTAACCGTCTGAAAGAACTGTACATAAAACCCCCGAACGAAGTTTTCGCCCGGCATTTACTTGCCACGTGCGGCCAAAAAGAGGAGGAAAATATTGATGAATACGTGCAAAGACTACAGTTACTAGCGAAAGAATGTAACTTTAAACCAGTTGATGCGATTCAAAACCGAGACGACTGTGTCAGAGATGCATTCATCACAGGTTTACGTTCAAACGTTATTCGATAACGGCTACTTGAAAACAAAACACTGCATTTAAATATAGCTATCGACCAAGCTAGAGCGCTCCATGCAGCTCAGAAAAATTCAGAAGCATATACATACACTCAAACACCAATTGTGGGTGCAGTTTCTCAGGAAAATAACTGTACCGGTGTCCAGTCAACGGTCCCCATTAATGCTTGTTGTGCAGCTTTGGCTAACACCAAGTATACGTGTTTTTTTTGTGGAGGACCTCGTCATAACAGAAGTGTGTGTGCAGCAAGAAACGCTACCTGTTTTAAATGTAAAAAAGAAGGCCATTTCTCAAAAATGTGCCGTTCGAACCCAAATACGACATCTGCTGCAACATGCTCTCACAGACTCGCGACAATGTTGATATCCAACACTACGTCTGCCTCCTTAGGATCCCTAAAACAGGCTGCATTATACGTATTGGTCGGGAAAAATGGCGCCGGTACGGCGCTAATGGATACGGGGAGCTCAGGATCCTTTATCTCCCTCAGTTATGTGAGGAAACACAAAATACAAATAAAACCTGCTACTGGTAACGTGTCCATGGCGTCATCATCACTTAAAGCTTCTATCAAAGGACAGTGTACGGTGGATTTGAACCTTCTGGGTGAGTGGTATCCAAATGTAAAACTTTCAGTTCTACCCAAACTCTGCTCTGATATTATTCTTGGCCAAGATTTCATGTCACAACATTCCACTATATCTTTTGCATTCGGTGGCTCTAAGAAAGATCTTGAAATCTCTCATCCTATCTCCTGTAGTGTGCCCTCGGCATTAGTGGACACACCATCTTTATTTTCCAACATTGATCCAGACTGTAAACCTATTACAACTAAATCTAAAAGGTGTGGAGAGGGTGACAGACGTTTCATACAGACTGAGATTGAGAAAATGATCAGAGAGGGTGTAATTCAGGAAAGTACTTCCCCTTGGAGGGCTCAGGTTTTAATAGTAACAAATGAACGTCAAAGAAAGAGACTAGTAGTCGATTATAGTAGAACAATTAACAGATTTACTAGATTGGATGCTTATCCATTACCAAGAATGGATGACTTAGCCCAGGAAATATCAAAATTTAAAGTTTATAGCTCATTGGATCTGAAGAGTGCATATCACCAGATACCAATAAAAGAAGAAGATAAGCCTTATACAGCATTTGAAGCTAACGGTAAACTTTACCAATTTTGTAGAATTCCTTTTGGAGTGACCAATGGTGTTGCATGTTTCCAAAGGATAATAGACAAGATTATTAAGGAAAATAATCTAACGGGAGTGTATGCCTATGTAGACAACATTGTCGTAGTCGGGAAAAATCAGCAAGACCATGATGAGAACTTAGAAAAATTAAAAAAGATTATTACCCAGTATAACCTCACTCTCAATGAAGAGAAGTCCGTGTTCTCTAAAACATCCATTGATTTTCTCGGCTATAGTATATCACAGGGCTTACTTAGACCTGATGCAGAACGTCTACGGCCATTAAGAGAGTTACCTATTCCTCAGAACAAAACCTCTCTGCGTCGAGTGCTTGGATTATTCTCTTACTACTCCCAGTGGATACCCAAATTCTCTGATAAGATTAGACCCTTAATAACAGCTAATTCATTCCCCCTTGATCCAGAATCGATAAAAACATTTGAAATCTTCAAGGAGGAAATTGAAAAGGCCTTATTGCACTCAGTCGACGAAAAGATACCTCTTGTAGTAGAAACCGATGCCTCTGATACTGCTATTGCAGCCACTCTCAATCAAGCAAACCGTCCAGTAGCATTCTTTTCACGCACACTTACGACTACAGAACGAAAACACTCTTCCGTAGAAAAGGAGGCTTGTGCAATAGTAGAGGCAGTTAAAAAGTGGTCACATTATCTATCAGCACGACGTTTTGTGATAGTCACAGATCAACAAGCTGTGAATTTCATGTTTGATGCAAGAAGGCATGGAAAGATCAAGAACAGCAAGATCGAAAGATGGAGAATGGAATTGGGGTGTTACGAGTACGATATCATGTACCGACCAGGGAAAAACAATATTCCAGCCGATACGCTCTCGCGTGTCCAGTGCAATGCACTCGACAACATGGGAAGATTGCATGAAATACACGAACATCTTTGTCATCCGGGTATAACCAGGTTAGCTCATTTTGTTAAAGTAAGGAATCTTCCGTACTCTATTGAAGAGGTTAAGAGAGTGTGTGCAGCATGTGCAGTTTGTGCCAGATGGAAACCACGCTTCTATACACCAGAAGCTGGACGCCTAGTCAAAGCTACACAACCAATGGAACGACTCAGCATTGACTTTAAGGGGCCCCTTCCTTCAACTTCGAAAAACCGTTACCTATTAACGGTTATAGATGAGTACTCACGTTTCCCTTTTGCTTTCGCATGTACAAGCACTAATTCAGACTCTGTAATACAGGGTCTAAGTCAAATATTCATAGTATTTGGCATGCCATCCTACATCCATTCGGATAAGGGTGCATCCTTCTTATCAAAGGAAGTACGTGAATATCTCACCAATCTCGGGATTGCTACTAGCCGGACAACGCCTTATCACCCCCAAGGAAACGGTCAGTGTGAAAGGTATAACGGGATTATATGGAAACACACATTATTAGCCCTAGCCTCAAGAAATCTCAAGGAATCGCAGTGGGAAACGGTTTTGCCTGAAGTGCTACACTCCATAAGATCTCTTCTTTGTACCGCTACTAATGCCACACCACATGAAAGACTTTTTTCATATCAACGGCGAACTCCCAGCGGCCATTCCTTACCCACTTGGCTATCTAAGCCAGGGCCTGTTCTTTTGCGTCGCCATGTCCGAGCGAGTAAGTACGAACCATTGGTTGACGAAGTAGAGTTACTCGAAGCAAATCCCCAATATGCACACATAAGATTCACCAATGGTCGCGAATCTACAGTCTCTGTAAGCGACCTAGCACCAGCAAGGATCTCATTACAAAGCGAGAATGTTGTAGATGATATCCAGAAAGACCTAAATGATTCTACACCCACTAATGAATCTCCCAAGGAAAAAGTAGATAGTAACGATTCACAAACTATCGTTAACTCAGAAATTGTATCTTCTCCAAGTGATTTAAATATTATTCCTCCTCAAGTAATGTCAAGAACTCCTGATATACCCAGACGATCCCAACGGGAAATTCGTAAGCCAAAGAGGTATGATGAACCGTAAAAAAAAAAAAAAAAAAAAAAAAAAAAAAAAAAAAAAGGAGGGGGAGAATGTACTATACTTATCTGCCCTTGGCATTTTGTTAGTGTAATTACTTCCCTTACTTGCATTCGTCAGTTGACGAATTGCTTAGTCAGGAAATGTTTTGTTGATTAAATCCTTGTTAAGGAAAACCAGTCTTGTCAACTCATTTCAGAGGTATTTAGCTTCTGAGTTGAGAGTTCGTTGAAATTTTCCAGTTGTCATAAGAGCTGATAATGCATCAGCGTATAATTTGACAATAGGGTTATTCAAACATGTGGGACTTGTAGCAAACAAAACAAAATCTAGGCTTAAAATTCAAATGTAAAATGTAAACTTGTTGATTTTTGTTAGAAAATAAAAAGACTCGAATTTATAAACTTTGCTTAGCATGCACGCAAAAACAGATCCAAAACAAAACTCGAGAAGTTTCTTCTATATTTCACAGTCATACCTTGATGCGAAATGTTGTTCAGCCAATAGAAAGCCAGGAAACATCTAAAAGCAAAAATTCAAATAATCTTTAATTCTCAGAAACAAATTTTTTACGGACCTTTCCGCGAGCTGATGCGAAGTTTGTTCGTCGTCCAATGGAATTTACATCCGGAAGTGAATTCCAAATGACAATCAAGCCCCCAAAACTGATTAAAAATACGGGTAAGTTCGCCTGTCACTAGAAAGAAAGGCAAGCATAGAGAGTTCACAACACAGTGTCGGATTACAATCTTTGTCGGATCACAATTTTTGCGTACTACTTTAAGTCTGTTTTTTAAGCCTCGTATGTTTCGTTATTTAATTTTTTTTAACTGTTGCCACTATTGTTATTTCTGTTATTTTTTTGTGAACTCTTTTCATGCGTCGTGAGGAGACAAAAACCAAAAGTGGCTGAGTCTCCTCGGCCAACTATTTCTCCGGCGATGTTACCTTCACCGTCAGTATGGATGAAGACGATAGAAAAAAAAGAATGCGGTCTATTATGACCAAATGAGTCAGAAATTTAAAGAATTTTTTAACAGCAACGAACTCATGCCCATTCCGGAGGCGGTGGCGAAAACAATCTTCTTGCTGACAACCGACGTGAAAAGTCGGAAGTTTATCGGTGTCAGTAAGAAGACGATGGAGGAGGCCCTAGAAAAGCCTCAAAATAGTGGTAAAAATTTTAGCACGACGTTCCCGAGCAATGTATAACATTTTTCTGGTGACTGCCAAAACAACAGCACCAGTTGCAGAAAAGTCCGGTAAAGTAGCCAGTTCAAATGGATGAACTGAGGTTGTGAGAAAGAAAGTAGCATCTCCTCCTCCTCAGTAGTAAGCCCCTCCCAAGTGAGCACCATCACCCGAAAAGAAGAAAATATCAGAAAAAACAAAAAAAAAAACAAAAAAAAAAAAACAGTAACAGCAATAGCAGCAGCTGGAAGCGGTAAAACCAGCCGAATTTGAACACGTGACGGAATATTACGAAATGCCTCCGCCTCGTTCCGCGTCACTGAAAAGTGGGAGGGAAGAGGAGGAGGAGGAGGAGGAAACGAACAGAAAAGCAATAAAAAAGAAGAGAAAGCAGATTGAGGCAGAGTGAAAAAGTCCCTGGTCACCGCCAAGACCCAATCTGCCCATCCTTCGCCTGCTAAAATAACTCCTGAAAGGCAGTCTTCAACTAAAAACCCCTCAAGAACTCACACAACTCTCTCCCTCAAGCTCTCCCAAAGTCGTTCCAAGAAAAAGAAAAGAAGAAAAAAGAGAACTTTTACAGGAGTAAAAAATATCGTGAAGTGGACGCAGGCCCTTGAAAGGGACCTTTCCTCTCAGAGAAAGGCCCTTCTAAGGCCATTATTCAAAATGATCTCGGTCGACAGAAAGTCGGTTGAGGACCCCAGCAACTTTCCAAACGCCTCTGGAGTGATCACCCTAATAAGGAACACTGGGGGAAACATAAGAATGTAGGATCATCTTGCGGGGACTAAAGAAACCTTCCAGAATATCAGAATGGACCAAATAGAGTTGCCCGAACTGAAAAAAAAAAAAAAAATAGCATTGCTCTGTGTGGGGAGAGCCCCAATAATTCTACACCCATCTTTGTATAGGGCTTTAAAACTAACGTTTCCTACGGACGCCGAAGGCATTGTCCTGGACGGACTCATTACGTTCGAAATTGGCACAGGTAGTCTGGGACAGTCTGTCGGGGTCTTGACCCCTGCAGATTTTCGTCCGGTATGTGACTAGGTTGTTTGTATTATTTTCTTTCTGTTTTTCAGATCTGAATCCTGTCAATCAAGATAGTCAGTCTGAATGCGAACTAATTGAGGAATCGGAGTGAGGCTGCCCGTCTGCTTCGTGACCTTCTGTCGGTCGGTGTAGATGTCACCGCGATCCAAGAGACTCACTTTGCAACGTCGATGCCTGTATGCTGTCTAACGACTTTGTTGTATATTCAGCATACAGGGACCAACAAGCCAGAGATGTTTTTTACTGGTCAAGCGTACCATGGACGCGAGGGTTAATTGATTGTGACCGATATCGCAGTGAAAAGTGGTTCGTTTCAGATGGTTGCGGTTTGTGCGCCCAGCGACCAGGAAGAGCGCGTCTCGTTTTATCGGCAGTCGGGGCCGTTCCTGGTAGAGTCAACGCGCCCAGTCTTAGTAAGGGACTAGAATGCTGTCCTGGACCCCAAGCTAGACAGGAGCTGGGGAGCTAGCAGGAGGTCGAGCGATCGTAACTTGGTTGATCTGATTGACGAATTCGGTCTCGTCGATAGATACCGAGTCGATCACCCTGAGGGAAGATTTAGACGTGAGCTCATTGGTGGCCGTCTACCCATGTGTCAAGCTACCCGAATAGAATGTTAGTGAAAGCAGCTGACATAGATCTTCCAGATTGTCCCACGCTCGACTGGTTAGTCTACTCGGAACATGGATGGCGTTAGACACTAGGATCAGAATGGCTGGAAGTTCAATCTGTCCTTACTGGACAGGCGGGACTTAGAGGAGCAGCTAACTACTGTAGTGTAGCTGGAACTAGAGGTGGCAGTTATCGAGAATAGATGGTGGGTGAGGCTTAAGGATAAGATTAGGTCCTTCACCACCGACTTTAGCCAACGGTTCGCACTAGATAAGGCTAAGAAGGCGAAGGCTCCTAAGGATAGTCTTTCTCGGGCGGAGGTTGGGGAGAAAAGCCCTAGAGAAAGCCCTAGCTGTGGAGGCCCTGCAGCGTTTGGATAGCAAGCGCTACATAGGTCAGGTTATTAGACATAAGTTAAGCAAGATATCTTCCGAAATTGTGAACATGAGCGCAGAATTGGAGTTGGCGATCGATGCATTCAAGAGGTCAAGAACACGCCATTGAAGAAGGTCGGCAGAGGCAAGTCGCCAGACCTGGATGGTTTGCCCTATGAAGTGTACTTGAGGCTGTCGCACGTCTTTGTCTTGATTTTGGCTGTTGTGTTCAACAACTGGTTTCGGCAGAGGTCCGTCCACAACCGAATCTCCAGGGATGTGGTCACGCTGTTGAAAAAGGGCAAGGATGTTTGGCGGGATCTAGACAATTAGAGTCACTTAACTCTGCTAAACAGAGAGTTAAAGATTATGGCCAAGATCTTGTCGGAGCATTTGCAATCTGTTGCCGAGATTCTGTTGGGATCCGAGCAGACTTGTGCTGTGAAGGGCCGAACAATCCAGAGCAACCGACATCTGATCCGCACGATCCTAGAGGATGTAAAAGACAAAGAAAAGCCGCGCTTATTAATTTGAATCAGTCCAAGGCATTTGATAGGGTTGACCGTCGCTACCTGGCTACTGTCCTGTAGACCGCCGGATTAGCACCCGACATCTGTTGCTGGATTAGCTTCCTGTATCGCCCCCGCCCAAGTTTTGTGGTACAGGTGAACGGGAAACTGTCGCGCGCTTTTGCGCTGTCTCGATCGGCTAGTCAGGGTTGTCCACTGTCACCCCTACTTTACGCTTTGGCGTTGGATCCTCTCCTTTGTCAGCTGAGGGACAATGCAGGCAGTCTGGCCCTACATGCAATTGCTGTCTCTCGTGGGGCTCGAGCCAGGGTTTCCGTGTACACCAATGACGTATCTGCTTTCGTGTCGTGCAGCAGTTTGTCAGGTATTCCTTTGAAATAATTGATACGGCAACCCCATTATCCACAGTGAACATAATCTTATGGGCTCCTAAATGTGCAGTTACTTCCAAAAGTGGCGGGAAGATGGAATTCATCACCTCCCACCGCACTAGTTTATCAATTTTTCTTCTCGTGCTGGTGAAGGTGGTCATGAAGACGGCTCTAATTTAATCTTTCCTTTACTCAGCTACATATATATACCATGGTTTACAAGATTTAGCACGGTGTGCATAGTAAATGTCCGACCTGCATATTTTTGGTTTCTGATCGATATGATATTGATTTAAAGTAGATTGGAATTTGTAATTCCGATAATGGCAGTCTTTTTCTTCTTTTGATTGAACCTGCTGAACGGGGTTGGGGTTTTACTGATTAAAATACAGCAGTAGGTCGTCAGCCATTTTCCCAAGTCTTAAGACATGATAAAATTGCTGAACGGTAGTCCTTATCTTCATGATATTAAACTGTTTCTATATTTGTGAACCAAGCAAGTACATTTGATTCCATAAACATGGGTGGTTTGATGGATAATGTTTGTATTGGTTCGTTAGACCGTGTGGTCGCTTAATTCGTATCACTTTTGTCGTTAAACATCTTGACTTATGTGAAAGCCGTAAGTTTTGTTTTCCTCACACGTCGTAGGTCACCATTGAAGGAAGGTTACATAAGATATAATAGCGAGAAAACGTACGCGTGTATATTTTAACGACACAAGATAAGGAATTTATTTATGAATTTACATGTTTGTAATTTTCAGCAGCTTGTTTCAAGACAAGAAAGAGGAAATACTCCAGCAATGAGAAGAATATATAAAAAATCTTTTCCACGACAAGAGAGAGCAACCGATAATACACAAAGATGAGGACGAACCGGAAATATTAAAGTCCGAAGTGGAAGCTGCAATGACCAAACTGAATAGAAACAAAGCAGCTGGACCAGACGATATTGTAATAGAGTTGCTGATAGCCCTGGAAGAATTCGGTATAGAGAAAATTATAGAAATAATAAATGAAATTTATAATAGTGTTTCATAGCACTGCCTAAGAAGCCAGGTGCAAACGTGTGCGAACTTCACGGAACAATCAGTTTAATGAGCCACATTACAAAACTGATTGTCCGAATCCTGATGAATAGAGCGAGAAACAGAATCAGGCCAGAGATAGGACAAGAACATTGCGGGTTCGTCAAAGATGCTCTTCGAAGGGGAACTACAAATGAAGAAGGACTTGTACCTATGTTTCATCGATTATGCAAAGGCGTTCGACAAAATACCTCACAAGGAATTGCTGGAGATGCTCAGCAGCCTCGACATATTTGGACAAGACATAAGAGTAATCAAGAATCTCTACTGGCAGCAAACCGCCGGCATACGGACAGGTAACGAATTCAGCAGATAAACAAAGATAGAAAGGGGCGTAAGACAAGGATGTGTCGTTTCACCGGACCTATTCAACTTGTACAGCGAGACTATTTTGAGGACCCTAGATGTTATGCCAGGATTCGTCATCAGAGGCCACAATTTGAACAATATAAGATACGCAGATGATACAGTGCTGATAGTAGACACGGAAAAAAACTACAAGACCTCCTACAGAAGGTAGCTGAAGAAAGTAACAAGAAAGGACTACAAATAAACTGCAAGAAAACTGAATGCATGGTCATCAGTAAAAAGAGAAACCCAAAATGCCAAATTCACGTGGGGATACCAAAATCAGGTAGGTACAAAAATTTAAATATCTGGGAAGTGTTCTAACAGAAGACGGAAAATGCGACACAGAGATCCGAAGGTGAATTGGCATGGCAAAGAACGCGTTCCAGAAGCTGAGTAGAGTATTAAGAGATAGGAAAATTTCGATAGAAATTCTTTTCTTAAGAAAAGAGTACTGGATTGCTATGTAATGTCACTTCTTCAATATGGCAGTGAATACTGGACAATATCATCAAAGATGAAAGAAAAACTTGAAGCAACTGAAATGTGATTCTACAGAAGGATGCTGCGGATATCATGGATCGAGCATGTGGGCAATGATGAAGTTTTGGAAAAGATTGGAACGGAAAGGGAATTAATACTAAGCATCAGGAAAAGACAGCTAAAGTTCCTGGGACATGCAATGAGGAAGGAGGGTTTGGAGAACCTGGTACTAACAGGCCAGATACAGGGAAAATTGGGAAAGCAGCGGATAACATATTTGAAGGTCATGAGCAGGTGGATGACAGAACGGGGGCTGCGTGGTGTAACAGGAAAAAGTGTGCTAAGAGTCAACAGGGATAGGGAGACGTGGAAAGCCATGATCGCCTACGTCCTGAAAGGACAAGGCACATAGAAGAAGACGAAGAATCACACATTAAAAGTTCGTAGATTCGATGAATAGTCAAGAAGAAAAAATGCTCATATTAAATCACCACACACGAAGTAAATTTCCAAAATGCTTAAAACAAATTGAGAGATTTCGTTTTTCACATAAAAGTTTTAAGGTTGAATTCAATATAAATAAAAGTTTCCAAAATGCTTAAAACAAATTGAGAGAATTCGTGTTTTTACACAAAAGTTATACGGCTGAATTCAAAATAAAAGGTAAGTACCTAGCTTTAACTGTTGAATAGAATCCTTGAAAATTCCAAGTTGTCATTAGAGGCTGATCATGTATCAGCATGTAATTTAAGACCAGCGTTATTCAGATGCATGGTCAATGCTCTTCTCTCTCTCCCGTTTTTCTCTGACTCCAACTGTCGCTGATTAAGTGGGCATGTTAATAAGTAGGGCGGCTCAGTTACGTGATCAGCTCATAACGTAAACGCATTTTGGGGCGAGAAGAAACATGCCACGAGTCATTGAAGTTTCAATTTAATATTTTTGTAAATCGCTCTCTTTTCATTGGTTAGAAAAATAATTTACATTGACTCGTGAGATCTGCCTTGGTTTTTGCTCAACACGGAGGCAATCTTGGCCAAAAATAGATTTTCACACTGGCTCGCGAATTTGCAAACAGTGAAGAAAAAAGTCATTTTTATTTCGTATTCACCACATATTCACACTGATGTAAAAAGCTTTCACAAATCAAAAGCTTCATATACTTGCATGCAAATTTTTCTGGGAATTACTTTTTTGGTAAGCGAAGGAATTATCAACTAATCGGGTTAAGTTTTTAAAAAATTGAGTTTTTAAGATTCTCTGAATTTTATTTCGTTTTGATCCCTATTTTGCACAGATCTGTCAAAAAAAAAAGAAAAAAGAAAAAAAAAGATTCACTTTTATCAAAATATAGACCAAGGAGAGCTTTTAAATGTTCTGTTTAAAACAGATCTTTCACATAAAATATTTAGTTTTAATTTTTAGCACTTTTTAATAAATTCGTGTATTTTGTTAAGAACAAATTTTTTGTATGAACTTGTTATATTTTTGTATGATTTTTTAATTTTTATTTAAGGACATGTTTTCTTTTTTTTTCTTTTCTCTTTTTAATAAATTCTAATAGCAACTGCAGGGATACAAATGAATATCATCATTTCTACAACCAAAAGCTCTTTCTTTGATGTCCCATGTTCCTAAAGGATGTGGGGGATCATGTCTCTCCACAAATTTTTATCTCTTGTAGTAGTAAGCAATGTTTGACCCCTTAATATCCTTCCCTGTTCATGTTCTCTCATCCATTAACAAAAGCTCTTTAGGTATGTTACTTACTGTTTCCCCTCTTTCTCTCAATAGGTTTTTCAAATGAAAAATCCTCCAAGCCGTCTTTCCTCATTATGTGCCTGGTGTGGCCTGTTAGGGCCAGGAAGAAAGACACGAAAACAATAAGGTAGGTTGAACCAGTCTACTGGAATAACAAAACATATATACAAAATAACAGTGTTATTAGTCAGCAGATAGAAGTGTCCGTTCGAGCAGTCAAGTTACACTACATCTCAACTACCTTGCCTAGGAAGTTTCGCGGGTTAGTATTTATGAAGGAAGAAGAGTTCATTCCAATGTAGGTAGGGCACCATAACAATGCCTCGGACCGGAACCAAAAGGTAAAAAAAGCGCACAAATGGATATCATTTCGGCAACTAAAAAGAAATCTGCTTTTGAGTCAAAACTGGCATTTTTTTTATTTCATGTGCATATCTCTTCAGAATGTTAGCAATCATGGCTCTCCATAACTTCCTATCCGTTGTAGCTTTTAGCAATATTTGCGTTTGTGCTGTCTCAACTACTCCCTGTTGTTTCATCCATTTACAAAAGCACATTAGGTAAGTTGCTCATTGTTTTTATCTTCTCTATGGTCTTCAGTATGTCCTGTGAGAGTCAAAGGCTGAGGCACACATATAATCGAGCAGATTTCGTCTTTAGAGTCAATTGGGTAGACGGTTCTTGAGGTGTGTGGCAAAACGAGGATTACCGGACAGCAAAGAATACGTTTCAGCAAGTCAGCTGGGAAGACGTGGCAGTGAGGAACGTGAAACGGATTAGAACAGGCATATTACTACAGTTTCTGTTAGTGTCCTAGCTATGGGCAAATAGTGAACCCCCACAAAGAAAAAGCACAGTACATTTTTACAGTAAAATTGCCAACAATATATTTTGAGATGTACAAAATATATACAAAATATATATTTAAAAAACATACATTTACTCTGAAAGTATGGAATTATGTACAAAATATTTGTAGTTTAAAGCATAAAATTGCGTATAAAATATTTAGATTTTGGCATTAAATAACCCATTTTTATTACTTCAAAATGCTAAGAAAGTTAAATTTAAGCATTAAATGAGCCATAAGGATAAGCCACGAAACAGACAAATCAATAATTCTCATTGTGTTTTCTAATATTTTTTATATAAATTATTATCCCACTGGGACCAAAGAAGAATAATGATGGCAAAAAAAAAAAAAAAAAAAAGTGCAAAGAAAAATGACCCAAAAATGCGCTAAGAGGTTGTGGGATTCATAAAATCTGACTGCACAAAAAATCTGAGCTCACACACACATACACCTTTTCATGAGCCGATTGAAAAAGCATATACCTTTATTCATTCACCAATAAAAAAGCTTTTTTCATGAGACAGTTACATTACCAAATTTTATCGTGTGTGGTTGTCTTAAAAAAAATGGATACAATTTCTCCTTTATTAACCAATCAGGATTTAGAGAAAAATGTATAAGTTAATCCGATTCTATCTTTCAAAAACACATTTGTTTGTTAGAGAGAAACCAGTCTTCTACTGGACGCTACGTCCAAGAGACATGCATTTTCTCACTTTCTTACTTCCCCTTTCGCACTGCATACATTGATTCACTTTCTACTCATTTAGTGTCGGAAACAACAGAAAGAAGATCAGAGATACCATTTCCGTCCTTTTTCTCGCTAAGAACGTAGCTTTTCGTTTACTACTGTCGCGCACACTCATACACAGTAAAACAGAGATTTGTCTTTTCTTTCACAAATCCATTTCGCATCATTCAATCGACTAAGAAAAGGGAACACTAAAAACGCACTCACTAGGAAGAAAGACTTTCAAGACAAATCGTTTAAATCAACAAAATAATATGTTTATAGCGGGTATCTCTTAGTCTTATTCCTTTTCTAGTTATAGTAGGATTCTGTAGCAGGTTAACGGAATTTGGCCTTGTGGGAAGATAGCCCACTATAATTCATAAAATGATTATAAATTCAATTAGAGTATAAAATAACATTGATACATATATACATTTCAATTAATGTTTTACAAAATAAGTAATGCTTGAAATAAAGGTCCAACGAAAGTTAGAGAGTTCATGGCTAAATAATAAGCTGAAAGAGATAAAAGAATGGTCATTTAGGAGTTGCCGTTTCTAAGGTCAGTAGGTCAGCAAGTTGGTATGTGGAATGTCTTTGAAAAGGTCGGTTAGTACTTTTGAGAACAGGGAGAAAGTAAAAGGTTAGAATAGTACTTATGAGACAGGGAAGGAAGAAGTAGCCGCTCGACTTAGGTCAAGAGGATTAGTTACACTCTTCTCCTCTGATCTGTGCCTGTCTGACGAAGCGTTTGTGTCTTCGATTTTTATATTGGCATTTTGGATCAAAACGCAGCTAGTTTCGAATTTGATCCTTGTATTTGATTCTGGGCTTCCCATTGGTTGGTAAATAAAATTCGCGAAGGCTCGCGAAATGGTAATTTGATATTTGATTAATTTTTATTTTTCAACCGGAACATTTGCGAGAACTCGGATGCGCACGACGATTTTTATTCATTTGCCTTTTAGTTGTGAGAAAGTACACATCCGGTTCATCGCTTTTGTTTGGTCGGTATCACCACATGTTCAATTTTTCTCGTTAAATAAATTCTACATTTATTAATACAAACGATACCTATTTTATTCTTTGTTCAATGTTTGTTCAACATGATTTCTTTCAATGTTGGTGGACTCAGTTATGTTTGACACAAGGCCACTCACAAGCATAGCCAACGTTCACCACAAGGTGAAGAAATAAATCATAGCTGAATATGAAAATGATGTTAGTGTCTTTTTATTTTGCTGCTCAGTTTTGATATGACAAATTCAACGATCTGTACTATTCTAAAAAATAAAGAGACAATCAATGGTGCCGATGTTGAAAGAGGAGTGACAATTCTTAAAAAAACAAAAGAAACAATAATCATAGCTAATTGAAAAATTCAGGATAAGATTAATTCATTTTTACATTTGATTCCAACGTGGAAAATATTTTCGGTTTACGAATGAACAGTCTTCAGGAATATGAGAACTAATATGGAAATTAGTGAGATGTTTTTGTAAGATTTTTTTATCAAATTACTTTCGTTCAAAACCAAAGACATTTTTAACTGACATCTTGTCAAGCTCAAAGAGTGCATTTCCGAGTAATTTTCTGATCTTGAACCTAAAAACTGGGAATTTGTTGCTAAATTATTTCTTATATTTTATAACATTTAGTTTTTGTGACGTTATTCTGAAGGGAACTTTTGGTAACTCGCAAATTAGCGAGTTATTTATTATATTTTGGTACCTTCGCGTAAAGTCAACGTACTAAAATCCTTCAAAAAATACACAATAATGCTCTTGGAAAAATTCACTCAAAAACAATCTCTTCAAACACGCACAACAACGGATTGATGCACAACACGGAAGGTATTTATCTGCCTCCCCATCGAGGCGGAATGTGGCACAGGCCTGTTTAGTAGGGAATTCGAGCTCTAAAGCTCTGGCAAAAAAATTCTGCCCTTTGGCTGAGCTTCGTCTGGGTTCATCTCCGCCCGAAAGCAGAGAGTCTGACAAGGTTAGAGTTCAGGTTGATGCACACCACCAAACACACTCAGATTTCTGAGTCTGAGCTAAATGGAACAATTAAATTTAAATTTTTATTGTTAAGTGAAACTAATAGTCGATTAGTAATACTGCTCTCTATTTTAATCAAATATTAACATTAATGCCCTAATAAATTGTTTTTAAAGTGTGTTCTTATGTTCTTCATATGAGAAATTACATGTATTTTGATTGGTCACCACAGATTATGTAACAATGTCTCACTGATTGAGGGGTTTTGGCTACTTTTGAACTTTTTAAAACTCTTAAACTTGAAATCAGCACTATCTATATATAAAAAATGGACACGTGTGTGTGTGTGTGTGTGTGTGTGTGTGTGTGTGTGTGTGTGTGTGTGTGTGTGTGTGTGTCCATTCTAACGAAACCTACTCCTCCGAAAGCCCTGGTCTGATTTGGGTCACTTGTCGATCATTTGTCGATCTTGATATGAACCTTTGATATACGAAAACATTTTTCGAATCGATTTACAAGGTACGGCAAAAATCACCGAAATGCTTAGAATTTTTACGAACTCTTCTCCTTCGAGACGCCTTATGCGAATTCAACCAAAATTGGGTAACTTGTAGATCAAAGCCCTAACCTTTGTGCACACACATTTTTCCAATCAATGTAAAAGCTTCGTCAAAAATCAACGACAAGCAATTCCAGGTGGTCTTTTGCGCACTTCATGCATTTCTCCAAGACACTTCAATCAAACTCAACTAAAATGTGAACAAAAATGTCAATTGACACACAGGGTGCGGCAAAATTAATGGAAAATGTTGCTTTTTGCAATCGTTTATTTCTCCAAAACGTTTAGTTGTATTCCAACAAAAATTGAATCTTTTTGTAACTTCTATCTTATCATATGCCATAACAATTTTACGTTTTCTACAAGGTGACAACCTCTCCGACGTTGGAGAGACAGTGCATCCACGTTTTTTGCGTCACAACGTAATCGCATCAAATTACAGACTCCCATAACACCCGCCCCTTTTCTTCCAATTGTACATACATCATTCTCGTTTATTGGCAAAATTGACCAAGCATGAATCCAATACTTATTGCGCATTTTTTTAAAAATTATGCGTCACGTCAACCTCATACTGGAGCTTTTTGAATAAACACTTGTTTTTTCCAGGTTAAGTAAATTTTGAAATTATAATTTTTCTATGTTAGATAATTTTAATGTTTGGTATAAATTTAAAATAGATGGTACTCTATCCATCTATTTTAATTTTAAATTTATAACAAACATTAAAATTATCTAACATAGAAAAATTATATGTAAACTTATTTATAAATGGGACTGTGTGTGTGTGTGTGTGTGTGTGTGTGTGTGTGTGTGTGTGTGTGTGTGTGTGTGTGTCCGTTACCTATAGACTCCGAAACGGCTGAACCGATGTTCTTGAAAATTTACACAGTTGTACTATAGGCGTCTGCGAGTGTTGTTAGCTAGGTTTTGTGTCGAGGTACTAAAAAAAATCGGGTTATAGAAGGAGTGGTCCGATTTTAATCAAATTTGATACACTCATAGACAAAGACATAAGAAACGATATTCAGAAGTTTCAAGGTTGCAGTTCTTACAATAGTGCAGAAAATCGATAATATATATATATATATATATATATATATATATATATATATATATATATATAAGGCAAGTTTGTGTGTTTGTGTGTGTGTGTCTGTTTATCTGTATGTCTGTATTTTTATTAGCCCTTTTATTTTAGTTTTTGCTTCAGGTTTGGCTCTAAATAGGTATAATTGTAGTTCTTAGTCTCAGCCATGATATCATTTACTCAGAGAACTTATTTAGCCATCATAATTCAGTTTACGACGAAAAAGCTTATTTGATATCGATACCAGGAAATCAAAATTTGACTTTTTACATTGTTATCCATTCATTTTTCTTTCAGTCTACAGTTTCGCTTTAACGGGAAACAACTATTGCTTTTTAGTTTTTCGTGCCAACGTCCAAAGATTCTGACCTCTAGGACCATGGATTAGTTTTAATTTAAAACTTTTAAAACTTTCATTACACCCGAGCAACGCCGGGCTATACTGCTAGTTTGCCCATATTTGATTCTTTGTTTTTACACAATATCTCCAAAAGTTGTCCACCAATTTCGATGACATTTTGTGGAAGGGTAGGTTATAAGTTAAGGAATGACTGATTAAATTTGGGGATGGATTCAAAAACCTTTTGATAATAGTATTATTTTATATAGAAGTCGACGGGCCGAAATTTATGGAAAAATCGAAACTTACAGTTACCTCCCTTGCATCGTAGCTATCTTGGTTAGCTTACAGCTTTTAGTGACATTGAAAAAGACCCACTACTCCATATGATAAAAAATAAAAGGTAAAAGAATAGTCCTGCAAAGTTTCAAACAACTTAAACCCTTATTTGGAGTTTTATGGTATTTTAAAGTTGAAAAGCAAAAATATGTATACTCCTGCTTTTTAGAGCTCAAAACTCAAACCGAGCTTGGGATAAGATTAAAGAAAATGCCATCAGGTATATGCTTAAGAGCATTAAAAAGAAAAAAATATGATTTTTTACTTAAGTTTAAATTAGGTTTTAATAACAAATCTCGATGCCTTTCTTTTGTGCTTTCATACCATTTGCTTTGTCATCTACTGAAAAATAATACCTCTGTCCCATAATAGTTATAACAGTTTCACATATGTCTAATACACTAATTGCAACAACTATTATGAGATAGAAGTAGTTTTATCAAAAAGATATTTAAAAAGATATAGATTAATGACATACATACATGCCAGCTGCAGCTTAATTTTGAGCAATACCAAATTTTGGGCCTTGTGCAACATCTAAGCTATGCTTAGAAAATCACTACATGTAGATACTATGTGTGTGTGTGTGTGTGTGTGTGTGTGTGTGTGTGTGTGTGTGTGTGTGTGTGTGTATCAGGACTTTTTCATTGATAATGTCATATTAGGGTCTAACAATTCAATTCTCAAAACAGAACAGCCACACTACACACACATATGATTTGATTATAGTAGTAAAAGCATGTGTAGAATCAAGACACTCTTTCAAAGAACTCATATTTGTGAACTGTTTCATAGTGTGCCACAAAGTTTCCAAACAGCCATTGTCAGGTTTTTATTTAGAGCTGTCCTTCTCCTAAACTGGTTAATAACAAATGTTAAAGAGCCTCGTCTACTCTGCAATTTGATCTATAGCTGGGAGAAGAGAGATGGATTCATACTTTTCCAAAGGGTATTTGAGAAAAAGTCAATAAAAATGTTGCCCAGAATTCGAACTCAATTAAACAACTTCTCATTTCTAGCCACTACCTGCACATCCATATATATAGATACGAAACTATATATATATATATATATAAACTAGGGATACCCTACTTTTCTTAAAAAAAAACCTTAAACTGAATTATTTTTGTATTTTTTTTTAATTTTAAAAGAAAAAAATTTCAGCAACTACAGTGTATTTGCTTTTATTTTTTCAGACTCTCTCCAGGCTCCTCTTACTACCAAAAAGTTCAAATCTTGATTCGTTTGTACCCAATACATTTTACTAAATTATGAATAGTTTGTATGAGAAATATATTTTCTTTTCACCTTTAACCTCTCAGTAGACTTTTGAGATTACCAAAATTTACAATTAACTCAGCACTGACTAATGTTGCAAATGATACATATGTAACTGCCTCTGTGTGAAGAAAACAAAAATTCTGCCATTATGACAACATTTTAATTTTTTTAAATTCATTTTTTAATCCAGAAGTAATTTGCAAAACAGCAAAATCAAAATAGCTAAGCAGTGAAGTGAGGGCATAAATTGAAATCATATTGAAAGTAGGCTATTCTTAAGTACAAACTGCCAAGAAGTTGAAGATTTCTAGACATTAGGTGCAATATTTATTACAAAGGCAGTTAGAAACAAGTGCTAATGTTGAGAGACAAAGAGCTGGAGCATCAAAAGTAATAACTGCTGCTATTAATAAGCATTTGATTATTGACAGCAAAAGAGATAGAAGGAAAACTGCTCTAGAATGAACAAGTGAATTTAATTCCTCATAGAAACAGTGTTGCTCTCAATTGTGAAAAATCAACTTAGATCAGTAGAGCTCAAGAGGTGAATAGCCATCAAGAAACCTCTGTTACAGAAGGTGAACAAGCAGAAAAGACATTTATGGATAAAAAACGCATAAGAATTGAACATTGAAGGAATAGCAAAATATATTGAGGACACTATAAAATAAACACTATTATTCAATTTTGCAAAGACGTGCTATACCATCTCATTAACATATAAATGTAAAAGAAAATCACCTTTCTACAAGACAATGACTTAAAAGATTCTTATATATTATATTAAAATTACCTTAAAAAAAGGAATCAAATTTAGAGTGGGATGAATTGGATAAGAGAAACTGAAGAGAATACACAAAGAGAGTGAGAGTGAGCATTTTCAGTGCTTGAAGAATGCTTGTGAAGGCCTATCAGTGTTTACCCAATATAAGGCCTAAGAGCCACTCAAGGTTACTATGTAGAAAAATATTAGCATAGGAAAGGACAAGCAATATGTGTATAGAGCTAAAGTAGAATTTTAGAAGGAACCAGAAACCCAATCCTAAACAAAACTCAAGTGATAAACCTCTACTCCTGTTCAGTAGACTGTGGAAGATTGTGAATCAGATGATAGGTGAACCTATATGCTCCTATAATAATATTAACAGTAATCAATTTAGAGATGATAAACACAAAAAATAAAGATTTTTTATAGTCATTTCACCCCAAGCAAGGCAGGACTGCCACTGGTGCACAGGAAGTAACAGTGAGTGAAAAAACAAGGTACAGAGGTTGTTGAAGAAAGGATAAGAGATAGATGGGAATAATAAAAAAATAAAAATAATTATTATAAGGAATAAAACCAGTTTAACCAGCATCACTTTTATTATGGCTAAGTAATATATTGTGTGTGTGTGTGTGTGTGTGTGTGTGTGTGTGTGTGCGCGCGCATATGCGTGTGTGTGTTTATACACACACATGTAGAGGATTTCCTTCCTCCACATCATGTTTCATTTGTGATTTATATGTTTAATTGTTATTGTGGTAGCAACTACACAGGAAGGACTTCACAGTTCTTGGACTGTAGGATTAAGCAGCATGTCCCTTCTAAAGTTCTTAATACGGGATGCCAGTGTGAGCCAGCTAGTAAATACATTCGGATCAGCTATTACTGACACTCTGCCCCCAGCTGGCTCGCTGTCCCTGGTCTGAAACCTATTGTGATGTTGATGACCAGAACCTGAGTGGGTTGATGCTGTCGAAATGGCACCAGTTATGACAACGCTCTCGAGTCGCTAATCGTGATGATGGCCTCATCACTGTAGCTGTTCTTTGATCTCAGGAAAGACATGTTGGAACCTGGTAGCCATTTCTCTACCACCTCGAACGAGACTGGACACACGTGTACACGTGTGTTGAAAAGAAATAAACACAACATCAAAAAAATAAATGAATAAGTTTGAAGACGCCTGGATGAATTACGGAAAAAGTCTTTATATATATAAAAAAAAATACTTAATAACAAAAGCAGAATGTACAATCGCTAAATTTCAAAGTTTACAACAGAAACAAAAATTTGTTTGAATAATCAGAGCTTTCGATTTTCTCAATAAAAAAGTCTTTTCATAAGAGAGCAAATTTCATTAAGAATAATCAGAGCTTTCAATTTTCCCAATAAAAAAAGTCTTTTCACAGCTCTTTACCAAAGCTTTATGGAAATGGCCGAAATGGGATGTTTTGGCAACAGCAGTAGTAATTTGTCTGGCCTCTTTCGCTAGGTAGCTCTTACTTAACTTGGCTCTATACCGAAGCTTTACGGAAACAGCCGAAGTAGGGCATTCTGGTGATGATAGTAGATTTGTCTTGTCTCCTTCGCTCGGCAATAAAAAAAAATCTCCTTTCAGTTAGTTTAACTCTTTCTCGGCTTATTCTGGTTCTATACGTGTTTAGCTAGGACTCTATTACAGGCGCATTATTCGACTTTAAGTCTTTTAAGTTGATACGCAGCAGGCTTTTCTATGTTTCTTTACATCTTCAACCCAGAGCTCTATGGAAGGCGACCAGTGGTCCCCAGTTGGGAACACTTTTCCCTCAGTCGTTACATCTCGACTGCAACTCCAGTGCAACTCAAAACTGATTTTTCTCACTGGGGTCTCGATTTTTATACCTGTCCCCAATTCTCTTGAGGGATGCTGAGAGACCCGGGGTATCTTTATGCAAATCTAAACTTTGACCAATGAGATTATTTAATTTTAACAAAAAGTCTTTTCCACCTACACATTTCAAGGTGGAGTTATGGTTTAACGAATAAGGCGACAACACCTCACATGATGGAATTTTCTCTTCGTCCTTTTCTTCTTAATTACATCATTTTATATTTTCAAAAAATTTTAAATCCTTTCCCATCAAAATGTGGGAACTAAGGATCTGACCTTACCCTAACCCCATCAAAAGTTTCTGACAACTTGTTTTGACTCTCGTCATCTTCCATTTTCACTGGGCAAAAATTCGTCTCTGAATACAATGGGAAAATATATTTTTTTTTTCTTTTTCTCCAATTTCAAGCCAATTTCTCCATCTTTTGAATTTTACAAGTACATAGTATCAAATATTTCTAAGCAAAGCTCATATCGCGAATTACAACCAACCAACAATACCACGAATAATAATTTCCTTCACTCCGTTGTATTAACCAAGAAGTATATTTTTTTATTATTATGTGGAAATAGGGTTACAAACATTTCATAAATAGCAGATTGTGTGATTGACTTTACTGCAAACTGGTTTTTTTCTGTCAGGTTCGCACTCGTTATTTAATTTTCAGGCATTGGAGTCACTGTATATTAGGTTCAGGAGGCCATCTCTCTATTAACAGAGAGATTGCCTCCTTGGACTTCATATTATCAGTGTCTAATGTTTACAGGAAAAAGAATAGAAGAGGAAAAATAATTCCTTCAATTTTTTTTCTTTTCTTATTCTTCCCTTTTCGCTGTCTATATTTTTTTTGCTTTTTTTTTTGTCTATTATACATTTTCATTTTCATTTTTAAATTTTTAAAAATGAAATAAATTTCCCAGATGACCCTGAAGAGGTTGGGATTGAAACCGGTCGGTCATTCTTCCTTAGTTATTTTAGTTTTTGTTTCTCATCTTGTTTTCTTCCACAATGCTTGTAAGTATTAAATTTCTTTTATTTCTGATCTTAATACAGTTTTGTATTATTAATAATTTATATATATATATATATATATATATATATATATATATATATATATATAATTTAATTTATTTTGTTTGAACATTATTTTTAATCGATAGTCATATTTGAGTAGATTCGTGGTGATACCACCGACCGAGCAAAAGCGAGCAAACCGGATGTTGGCTCTATGCCGACCAGAAAGCTAATAAATAAAAAGTCGTCGTGCGCATCCGGCTTCACGCAGAAGTTCCAGTTGAAAAATAATAATTAATCAAATATCAAATTACCATTTTTTTTATTTACCAGCCAATGGGGAGCCCGGAACCAAATACAAGGATGAAATTCAAAACGACCAGTGTCTTGATCCAGAAGAAAAATATAAAAGGCCATGACAAAAGGCACCCAGACAGACAGGCACAGACAGAGGAGAAGAGTGTAATTAGTTTCTTCCTTGACCTAGGTCGAACGGCTACTATGTTTGCCTCTTTCTTCCTTCCCTGTTCTCAAAGTACTAACTGACCTTTTCTAAGACATTCCACTAACCAACTTGCCTACCTACTGACCTTAGAAATGGCAACTTGATAATAAACATTAATCATACTACCAAGATTTGACCTTTCAGCGTTATATCTTCCTTGAACATTCTTTTATCTCTTTCAGCTCATTATTATCTGCCATGAACTCTCTCTAACTTTTATTTCAAGTATTATTTTAATTGTAAAACATAAATGCTATGTATATATCTATAAATGTTATTTTACACTCAAAATTGCCTTTCTTGAATTTATAATCATTTTATGAATTATAGTGGGCTATCTTCCCACAAGGCCAAATTCCATTAACCTACTACTCCTCATTACAAATGAAATAAGAGAAGAGATACCCGCTATAGATTTTCTTTTTTTAATCAAACAGTATATTTATACATTTATTTCTACTGGCCTGATCATTCACGATAAATTTTGTTACGAAAATGTGTGTCACTCAGCAGGACCCGAACCTGTGACCTCTATCAGCATAGGCGAAGCCACTAATTGATCTGGTGCATCTAGGACAGCTCAACCGAAAGTCTTAAATAAAAGACTTGATTTGACTTCGATTAGATTGTGGAATAATTCGTGGCCGAGTGGTCTAAGATGCACTAAATCAATTGGTATCTTCCCCTATGTTGATAGAGGTCACAGGTTTGAATCCTGCCGAGTGACACATATTTCCATAACAAAATTTATTGTATAAATAAATATATAAATATACTGTTTGATTAAAAATAGAATATATACTTAGATACAAGTATTGATTAAAAATAATGTTCAAACAAATAAATGAAATTTGTTGGTTGTTAAAACCATTTCGTTCATTTTCAGGATTTTCTGTAATATTGTATGTTTACATTTGTTGACATTACAATACATTTCAGAGCAGAGGTGGTTATTTATGTAGAATCAAACATTGTATTATATAAGGCTTGATTTGACTTTGATTAGACTGTGGATTATTTGTGGTTGAGCGGTCTAAGACGCACAAAATCAATTTGTGGCTTCCCCTATGTTGACAGAGGTCGCAGGTTTGAATCCTGCTGAGTGACACAGGAACTGCCAATTAGTATAGTTCTAACACTTAACATTCAATGGAGTGGACACTTGTTTATGACACTATTACTTTCAATTTCTTAACATGGTAACCCTAAGCCAGTCATGTTTATTTGTTTTAAAAAATTTTTTATCACAAATGAATACATCTGTAAAGTTATATTATAAAAATATCAGTGTATAATAAAACAAGAAATATTGCTTTTCCAGTAAACTTTAAATTTAATGCATGTTACAACGCAATCTTCTTGCATACTCCAAAGCAACCGTACTCCAAATAAAACCAACAATCTTATTCATGATCCATTTTGAAAATAACATTGAATGAATGAACTTCTTTTTGAGGGATGTGAAATGTCATAGCATGAGAATTATAATTATCACAAAAATAAATTATTTCTTGTCAGCAATTTATATAAGACGCACACACAAACTATATACAAGGTACGGTAGATAAATTGTCGCCATTTTATATTTTTAATTTTGTAAATGTGTATTGTTTTTGATTTTGTGTCAACTGCACAATATAATAGGGTCAGTTGGACACTATCTGTGAAAAAAGGGCACCAGGAGACAATTCATTTCACCAGAAATTAGGAAACGGCATGATGTACTACTTGGCATTTGTGTTGAAAGCTTCTATACAAACATTTCAGAGTGGGTGTCAATCTCAGCACAGTGCAAAGGATTCAGAAAGAGTTGGATGAGTCGAATAGTGATTACAAAGATGTTTGAAGTGACCACTAGTGATGATGGCGTTATGTATTTTATATTTTAAAAAAAAATTATTTATAGCTCCTACCAATATAATATTTCTTTTACCGTTCTTCCCTTGTATTCTTGTGGTAGATTTTAAAGTAAGTAAATTTGATCTCACTTCCATTCTTGTGATATGCCTATTTTTTATTTCTTTACACAAATATAATCTTTAAATCCTTTCCAAAGATCGAGCTTAAATCCATTTCGCTATCTCTCTTTGTTTTCCCTCTCTCTTCCCTACCCTCTGAAACACTGTCTAAACGCATATCTTCTAACAATCTACTCTTTTTAATGCCTCCTTCCACTGTTCTTTTTCTTATTTCCTTCCTTTTCCTTCTTTTTAAGTGAACTTCCGGTATATGAATTTCTTTTCCAATTTTTCATTATAAATGGTCGCTAACAAAGCAAGTTTACTTCGCGGAAATTATCATACAATACATGTGATTTTCGAAGTTTTAATTGAAAAAATACACATATTTGCCTCTGTAAATAAATTCTATTTACATTGAGCCCACTGACTAGATCAATTTTAATATTGATAAGAGGATATTCCTTGGGATTTTACCTACATGCCACTTTCTGCTTGGATTCATATTATATATATATATATATATAAGAAAAATTAAGACAGACACGTTATTTCATGGTGAATCAGAATTTTAGGCCTATTTCAGGCGAATCATCGTCAGCTTCCGCATTTATTTAACAAAGGATTTTACATGAATGATATTCACAAAAACCTAAAAAAAATGAATAAAAATAACGGTCGCTCCCTTAAAAGAAAAAAATTAAGAAAAATACATCAGTTTGGCGAACACATACACATATTCATACACAATCATATATACACGCAACATATGACACAAAACAGGTGACATGTAAAACAGATGACAGGCAACATATGACAAAAATATGAATTTTAAGTCGTTCTTTCTCAGTTTGCTTTTGAATTTCTAGTCATTCTTTTTTATATCCAGCTGGGGTTGCTCTATTCTTTTTTGCTACTCAGTTTCTTCTCTTGCCATTTAAGTTCCCGTTGGTTTTGCTGTTCAAGTTGGAACTTAAGAAAATCGAGCATGGCAGATTTTAATTCATCCTTGTTTGTCCGTCTCTTTTTAGGATTAAACCGAATACAATTAAATTAAAGTGAAAATCTTTTCTTTTAGTAAACCGAAATAAAAATTAATCGAAGTGAATAAAAAATAACTTCTTACTCAGCGAAACACAAGTGCCTTTTTTTTCTCAAAAAAAAAAAAAAATGATTTCTTGTAGTTTAGTGGCTCGTGTTCAATTTTAGTGTAAGTTAGTTACACTTTTTTTTTCGTTCGATTTCCTTTTCTGGACTACCAAGTACTGCTGAATAGAACAAAGTGTGACGTAAAATAAAATTCTGTGCGTCCAATGTTGAACCAATATTGACAATTTCCACACAGTCCTTTTGGGGTCCTCAAGGGTCCTTAAGAGTCCTCATTGCTAAGTTGTTGTGGCCTTGTTAGGGGCCAGAAATAAAGACACAAAGAAGGAATAGAGTGAAACAAATATATTAACAAAGAACAGTAGGTTCTTTGTTAATATATTTTTTAAAAATATATATGAGGTCACCAGCGTGACTGTTTGGTCCGGCTGGAATAGACTTCTGCTACAAAGCAGAAACTGCTGCTTAGTTATTGTTGGAAGAGTTCATGTGCGCATGGGTAAATTACCATAACACACACACACACACACACACACACACACACACACACACACACACACACACACATAGTGAGTGTGGAATAATAATAACTCCAATCACCCTCTCTCTTCAAATTCGAAAAACAAAAAAAAAGGAAAGAAATTTGCGAGCTTATGTGAAAATTTTTGGAAGACAATGAAAACCTTGCTTTCATGGAAATTAGCTGGTGAGCCAAGAAGAAGGAAGGAAAGAAACAAGCATATGTAAAATAATTTTGATGTAAAATGAGAAGAAAGATTAAATTAATAAGAAGAGAGTCTGAAATCATGTGAAAGGTTTCGTTTTAGTTCCTTGTGACCAGCATTGAAGTACTAGCCAGCGTAAAATTACTCCTCAGTTATATTATCAGCCCCTAACTAACATGCAGCACTTCAAAGAATTTTCTCTCAATAATTCAAGAACGTCAAGTATGTCAAACTATCTCTCTTCATCTACTTTTGAACATTTGCAAACCATATATCTCTTTGGTGAGCAACAAATTCTTTTACCTTTCTTAAACATTTTTTAATATTATTTTGTGTCAGATCATTTAATCTGTTGTATGAACATTTCCTCTTCATGTCAATACATTAAAACTATGGACATTAAGGATTCTGATTAATTTTCCTGAAACAAATTAATGACACTACTTCAAGCATGTAAATTTGTGAATAATTAAATTTGTCTTTTCTTTAAAATTAATTTACATTGCGATATGGAAATTTTTATGTTTCAAGATTGAAAGTTTTTTATCTCATCATCAGGCAATGTTCAGTAACTTTGATGAAAATGATTTACATTTGAAAATAGAAAACAATGCGTTTGCTTATTAAAGAGTTAAAATGGAGAGGAGAAAACAGAACATTTAGATCTTATTAGTGTCTTTAGCTCAGGTATAAAGACAAGCCAAAAAGAGTAATCTTTCAGTTGTCAATGTGCCTCTTACTAACTTCAAGGAAGTTGCCCCGGATAGAAATAACTATGTAGATATTTGTGCCAGAGGGGTATCAGTAATTTCAAAATTAGTCATAATGACTGGCTAAGAGACTGGTGAAATGTTTCAGCAAATATTTTTGTAGCTATGTCCTGAAATCCTCGCTATTGCACAATATGTGGACTTGTATGCAGGTCAGTAGCAGGACTAGAGTGTTACATATGATAGAAACATAAAAACTGAATGATGTTTTCAAATCCTCATATTCCAAAATCAACGTGAGTGTCAATCATGTGTGTGTGTGTGTGTGTGTGTGTGTTGTAACGGCCGAAATAAGATAAAGGTCTCGACCCCGCAAACTTTTGTATGTGTGAAAACAGCAAATACAATGAGGGGACGGATGCTAAGATGCTGAGTTTCAATGTCAGTTTTATTACGATAAAAATGACGAGCAGACGGTAGGAAATCGGAAATGGCTGGAGCGTCAGCAGCGATTGGCAGGATCAACTCAGGCTGGATGGAACGCTCTCGTCGGTCGGCAGGAACATCGTCAGCGTCTGGTATGAAAGGCACTGGCTGGAATGTCGTCAGCGTCTGGAAGGAACGGCACAGGCTGGAATGTCGTCAACGTCTGACAAGAAAGGCACAGGGTGGAACTTTGTCGGCCGGTAGGAACGTCGCGTGTACAGCTAAGGCTTGGAAGTCGTCGTTAATCGGCAGGAGCTGCAAAAGGTGGGAAAGTCGTCAGGGTCTCAGCTGCAATTAAACACACCCAGGCTAGCACGTATACACACCGATCTAGCACATGTACGCTGCGGTCGTGGATTGGTGCATGTTTTGCTTCCTTCGCGCAGGATTCGACCGCTGCGAACTAGCATGTATGAAAGCCACAGCAATTGGACGAACAGTAGTCGTCTTTTTTACCGGATCGACCGCGGGTAACGGGATCTCAAGCGGACTAGACCGTTCCATCTCCGAAGCAAAATCTAAAGCGAGACCGGCTCCTATTTAAGATGTAATGTGCTCCAGGAATCAACCGCAGGTAGCGGGATCGCGAACGAAGCTTACGCCTAGCTGGAGGTGACAGGAGAGCGGAAAGTGAGTATCTGATGAACAGATACTACACTATGATCTTATTATTTATTGCAGAAAAGTTACAAATGTGCCACAAAGGCTAAATGGGGGATGAGGAAAGGTTTGGTTGTTTCTAGTCTTAATCTAAACCTAGCTAGTCTCTTCCGCTGACCCATTCATACAACCCTAAGATGAAATTTTATTTACACAAAAGTGTGTGTGTGTGTGGGGGGGGGGTTATAATGAAACCACATGATGTTTTGTACAATTAAATAAATCTACATATACATGAGGATGACTGTGTTAGTAATGGACGCCCCCCCCCCACCAATAATGATAAGTGTGTGGCAGAAGTTTAACTGGGTGAAATTCCAGACCCAAAAAGTCTGGTACTGCCAGCTGTTACATAAACGTGAAGGGCAAGGAGAAAGCAAAAGTGTGGGAACAAAAGGGGTCTACGCATTCACACACTAGCTAAGTTCCTAGAAAAGTCAAAAATTTCACAATTTGAAAAGGTCTTAATCTAATTTAAACATGTGCTGAGATGACCAAGTTTCAATTAGAGGACCAAAATCCTTTTTCCTAAGTAGCATCCAACAACCACTCCACCTTTTGATGAATTCTGATTAAGAGAGTTGCATACTTTCCGCTTTGGTCTTCACTTTAATCTGGTGCTTAAAGCAAGCGATCAGTTGAGAAGAGAACTTCTCGCCTTCATGAAACTCCTTCTGTCGTGTCGTCCACACATAACGCTGAGCAGACACAAGAGGGCGTACTGCTGACCCTTTCTCATTCACGTTACCACATTGGAACAGACGGTACTTTCCGTCCAAGACGCGAACCATGTAGCCTTCAGTCAGCCTGCACAATGGGGCGTACAACACCGCAGTGAAAGAAGGCATGTTCTACGGACTCTCCCAACCATCGCAGTGTATGCACTCGGCAGAAATTGCCAGCCCCGCTGCGCAAAGCTTCTTGACAATCCAAAGAGTCTCTCGCATCATCAGCCAGGTGAGTGATGCCTCGTTGTTGTTGAGACATTTCAACCCGGGCCCCTAAGGCGAAGCGGAGCAAAACTCTTCGTTCGTAAAGCCGAGCTTGTTAGGGAGTTTGTCTTTGGAAGCCCCCTTCTCCTCACTATCAGATGATACAATGCCTTAGGAGACAACGACTAATGTCAGAGAGACAACTTCACCTTCAAGAGGCATTTTAGTCTGTCATAACACATATTGTAGAATGCGCTTTCGTCTGGGAGTGGGGGGATCTCTTGGCCTCCGTTTCGCCCGTACGCACACTTTCCAGGGACGGGAAAGATCCTCTTTCTAAAAATCGTCTTCTTCCCCTTCTTCTTGCGCATACATCCGACCCAGGAAATTCAAGCAAAGAATCTGTTGGGGGTTTAAATGCTTGGCAATCCTAGACTGCCTTCAGCAGGATGGAGGCAGCAGACCTGGCGATTTACTAAGGGAGACTTGTCTCTCCAAAGGAAGCTGGAGAAGTCCTGAACGAAGTAAATTCGTTGGGGACTTCAGCTTCTTCACTTTGTTTGGTGGACGGCAGTGGAAGAAGGAAGAGCCGGTAAAAAATGAGAGGATAGAGGTACAAGCTGCACACTTCCATTCTCCCCTTCAAGAAATGATTCCCTTGAGTCCACAGTTACACTGCTTCCTCGAACCGCTTCCGAACTTCAGACCAATTCAACTCCAGCTGGAAACCGGGACCGAATCAGACACTACGTATCTTGACCGACCCGACTGTCCAGGCGAAAGCCTGGGAATAGATACTCCCTTCCAATCACTCAATCGCAAACCGACAGACTTGTCGCAGTTGAACTTGACCCCTGCCACCTTCTCATACCTGCAAATTTCATTGCTGACTTCGTGTATTTTGACGGCGTTCTTTACTAACACGGACAGCGCAAGAACGTACAGAATAGACGAAAGCGGACAACCCCGACGAATGGAACGAGACACGGTGAAAGGCTTCGACCTCACACCGTTTACCTCCACCAAGGCCCTCGGAGACTTGTAGAGAAGACGGATCTAGAAGCAAAACTGTGGCCCGAGGTTAGCGGACAGTTCCGAGAAAGCAATAGTCCACCCTATCGAATGCCTTGGACTGATCCAAATTGATCAGCGTGGCTTCACCGTCGACTTTTTCTATAACCTTGCGAACTAAGTGAAGCTTGTACTGAATAATCATGCTCTTCAGAGCACACGTCTGTTCGGGGCCAATCAGACTAGGCAAGACAAACTGCAAACAGTTGGCCATGACCTTCTCCAAAATATTCAAGTCTGCGTTTTGCATGGTCAAAGGGCGAAAATTGCCTAACCATCTCCTCTGCTAGCAACTTGATGACGACCCTGGTGATGCGTTGGAGTATATTCCCCATCTTCAACCAGTGGTTGAACATCAGTGCCAGCAAAGGGACGAAAACGGACGGCATCCTCTAGTCCACCTCGTAGGGAAGACCATCCAGACTCAGAGTTTTGTCTCGGCCAGCCTGCTTCAGCACATCACAGACCTCCTCCTCTGTGATGGCCCCTTCGCACCTAGCTGCTTCGGTCGCCTCGAGGCGAGGGAAGTCGGCTATATAAGCCTCAAATTTGAGCGGGGCTCAGGTTAGGTTCCTCGGTGAAAAGCTCGCGGAAGTAAGTCCGAAAGGCCTCGCAGATGCCTTCGTTTGTTGTCACTCGTCATCTGTCCGGTGTTGTGACGCTCGGGAAGTATCGGTCAGATGCACTGCGCAACTCCTCTTGCCGCAGTTCAGCGGCCATGTTCGCCGCCTCGGGAGATATTTTCTTTAAACTAGTCTTAACTACCAGAGCTTGGTCCTTCTTGATAAGGGAGGAGGCAAGTCTGGCCCTAGTTACAAATACAGCTCACTATCTCCTGATTAGATAGCCACCTCTAAACTAGATTCGGCTACCTTTTGCGCTGCCAATCTATCTAGGTTGAGTCGTCGACTAAAATCAGCTACAAACGACCTGATAACTGACTTAAGGTAGCTCCAGCATTTATTCCCCATCAAAGTCCCCGTCAGTTCTCTCTGTATGGTTTGTAACAACTGGTCACGGAAATCCTTCGAATTCAGCAGAGATGTGTTAAAATTTCAAAATCGGTTGTCCTAGGTTTAGAGTTCGCATAAACTACCGAACTTGGACACCCTAAGAGCCCTATGTCACATCGCACCCGGTCGATGTAGCTAGCACGGACTACCGTGTCCGGGCCGACTCTATTTGTCCAAGTCCGTGCCGTCTGCCCTGGGTGTTCATTTCTAAAACTTATCAACCAGATTGGATCTGCCGATAAAGTCCTGAAATGGTTTCGCGTCAGGGTTATAAATATCTAGTTTAGCCCCATTACGACCTAGATTGGGATCAAGGGCGGCACTTTGATCCTACTTCCCGGGCCAAAGAGGGCCGTTTTCGGCGAAAGTAACACTGAAAATAAGGATTCAGTTGGCAGCAAGATCTCCTGGCTGCTGATTTTTACGTGCAAGGTCAAGGTCGCCCTTTTGTTGAAAAATCATATAAAGTGGGAGAAGTAGGCTGCAACATATATATGGGGATTTTCCAGTAGGTGCATTTCACGAACAAGAATTCTTTCAAACATGTTTGGTTCTGTCTATCAAATTTTTTAATAAACTTTTTCACATTTCCGTGTAATAATTAAATAAATATGCACAAAAGCAATCTTTTGGTGAGTAAGAATCACATTAAAATTAGTTTTCATCATTTTTACATGTAGTGGGGGTTGGACAAATAATTTTTGTTACGGTCGGATGCAATAACTCTGACTTTATACAAGAACAAGAGCTTAAACTTAAAATAAAAATGAAAAACTATCCGGCTGTTTGAGACTTGAACATTAATTGTCAAACAAGGCTATAAATACTAATAATTAGTTAAAAATGTCTTAATATCAGTGATGGTAATACAACGTTCTACTAAGTAATGTGAGTGGCAAGACAATTTATTAAAAAAACAAAATAAAAACGCTTAAGTAAAGATTTTGATCGCAAAGTTATTTTGAAATAATTAACTTTTTATTTTTCAGTTTCAACAACGTCTTAAATTTGCAGATAATCAATTTCACATAAATAATGTTATTTTTCCTTTAAATGTATTGTGTTGCTTAGTTTTGGTATAATTAGAAGATAACACAAACTTGAATTAAAGATGTTTATTTTTGGTATAAAATTTTAGGTTTTTACATCAAGTTACAACCTTTAAATTTTGTGTGGATACAGGAGCAGACTAGCTAAATTCTCTTCACTGTGGGATGCTAGTAGTAAACGAGCCTATCCCTTCTGGACTCTAGTGGTCAACTGACTAGCGTCTTCCTCTTTTCAAATCTCCTACACAAAACTACTGTCCTTAACTCCTACTCCTTACTCCTACTCCTACCAAAAGAAACGGTTCCTTATTTTGCCGCCCAATTTTGAATTCTTGGCGTCAGTGTGTCTATCTTTTTCTATTTTTAGAACACTCGCCATTTTATAAACCATAAAAAATGTTTTTTAAGTCGGGATGTTTTAATAAAAAATAATACTGCAAAAATAATAAAAAATATGTAAGTTTTCGGAAGTTTTGTTTTTTAAAGTATTTTTGAAATTTAAGTTTTGACCTTTTTGAACAACAGTAGACTGTAACACAAGTGAACACTAACAGTAACTGAGTAACACTCAAAGTTTTCTCGCGGTAGTTTTTTTTATGAATTTTTAACATTAAGCCAGTTTAATTTCTAATACGTTAGAAAATTAAATAAAAGCAGATATGTATTTCATTTATTTTTAATTTTTATAACTTTTCATCGTTTCGATTCTGTTTTGAAACAGTGTAAAAATGTAAACTTAGTAAAGTATAAAAATTATTCCCTTTTTTTTAATATTTGTAAATTATTTGTCATTGTATCTGAATATGTGAAAGAAAAGATAAAAGTATAATAATTGCAAACATTTTTCATTAAATTAGAAATCATGATCACGAGTCACGTGGTTTCTTAGAGTTGTAGGGGCACCATAGAGTACTGCAGGGGTAGTAGAAGTGGTGAATCTTCTTGAGCAGGATAGCCTGACGGAGTCCAACCATCTCCGGGCCGGTTTTGAATTCAGTTTTCATTCTCCAAGGCTATTGAAGCAAGTTTAATGATAATCTGCTATTTACCTAGGGTGAAGATATGGATAAGAAGACCCTCCCAATAGTAAGCAAGTGAATGTGTGGTGATACCGAGCAAAGCGAGGGACCGGATGTTTGCACTCTCAGGACCAGAAAGCAAATGACCAAAACTGGTCTTTGCGCACCCAGTTCCACGCATATGTTCCGGTAGAAAACCAAAAATTAATTAAATATCAAATTCCAGTTCGCGAGCCTACGCGAATTTTAATTGTCGGCCAATGGGAAGCCCAGAATTAAATACGAGTGAATTCACAAATGACCTGCTGGGACCCACAAAGACGAAATAGAAATAAAAAGACGACACAGAAAGCATCGCCAGAGTTGAGAAAGTGCGAGCATAATTACACGTCCCTTGACCTCGTCAAGCGATCCACTATGCTCACTTCGCCTCTCCTTCTCACCTTCTTCTTCGCTGTCCTCTGAGCTACTTACCCGAGCAAAAGAGCGGAAACATCAAAGACATTCCTAACTGACAACGCTCACACATACATACCCAACGAACATTTTAACGTCCTTTGGACCCAACCTAAAGACATTACTTTATTTGTAAAAAAAAAAAAAAAAAAAAAAAAAACGTAATTGATACATGTGTATATGTAAAATGTTGTTTCTGTACTCAATTTGATTTTCTTGTTTTATAACCCCTTTTATAACTTATAGTGGGATATCTACTAACGAGGCCAAGCTCAGTTAATCTGTTTCAACATACAACTATGCTACACTTGAACGGATAATCCACTATAAATGTAACGAATTTGACTGGAATCCGAATTCGGCTCTCCGACTCCTCAGTTTGAGCCGCCATCTATTAATAACTAGCAGTATAGCCCGGCGTTGCTCGGGTGTAATGAAAGCTTTAAAACTAATCCATGGTCCTGGAGCTCAGACTCTTTGAGCGTTGGCACGAAATACTAAAAAGCAATAGTTGTTTCCAGTCAAAACGAAACCGTAGAGAAAAATAATGGGTGTAAGTCAAATTTTGATTTCCGGTATCGATGTCAGTTTTCCGTCTCAAACTGAATTTTGAAGGCTAAATAAGTCATCCAAGGAAAACCTAACCTAAGTAAGTCCATGAAGAAAACTTATCGTACCCATCGGGAGTAAAATTGAAGAAAATGAGCCATATTGATGGCTGAATATCGGTTTTTGATCTGATTCGATAGAATATCGGGGGTATCGATTTCCGATATCGGGGAAAATGAGTCGTCTGAGAAGATCTACTAATGTTTGAGACTAAAAACTATAATTTTATAAAGTTAGAGCACATTCTGCAACACGAACCACGATAAAAGGACTGAAATGCTAATCTTGATCAAACATGATCAGATATCGAGGTATCGATTTCAAATATCGGGGTGAATTCGGAAAAAATAAGTAACCCATGACCTCACGGGAAGCCTAAAGAATATTTGTGTGAAGTTTGGTAAGAAAAATTGTGGATTTGTATAAAAGGACATACAAAGACACACACACACACACACACACACACACACACACACACACACACATCTTGCCTTTTACATAGATTTCCGATATCGGGGTGAAATCGGAAAAATAAGTAACCCATGACCTGACCGGAAGCCTAAAGAATATTTGTGCGATGTTTGGTGAGAATCGGATACAAAATTGTGGATTTGTATGAAAAGGACATACAGGCAGTTAGACACACACAAAAACATCTTACCTTTTGATGTCGGGGGAAAATCGGAAAAATAAGTAACCCATGACCTGACCGGAAGTCTAAAGAATATTTGTAAAGTTTGGTGAGAATCGGATAAAAATTGTGGATTTGTATAAGGGACACACACACACACACACACACACACACACACACACACACACACACACACACACACACACACAATCTTGCCTTTTATAGAGATAATTAATTACACCGTACTTCCTTAACTACAATCTCCTTTCTTTTAGGTAAGGAGCAAAAGAAATGGGGGGGAAAAAAACATTTCATGAAGAAAGTGTTTCTATTTTTTTGAAATGCCAATTTTGCTTTCTCAATGAAAAATGAAAATGATATTTTTTGTTTATTGTTGTTAATGTTAAAACATCTAACAAAACAGCTCTCCTTTGATCATTATTGTTATGTTAGTCCCTGAAAGACAGAATAAGTGTTTTTAAATTCCTTTTTCCAGACAACTGATAGCCAATTCCTAGAAAATTAAAAAAAAATCTGAGATCGTTAAAAATTCCTCAAGTAGAGGATAAAGGAAAATATGGGTAGCGAGATTGTAAAATGAAGAAAAACATTAACTAAAATGAAAGTCACGAAATATACACTGACAGAAAAATATCAGAAGTAGAACATTAAAAAATATAAACAAGGAAGGGTAACAGGCCCAGCTTATTATTACCCCATGAAAGTGCAGTACTCATTTTTCAGATATATCTCAACAACTGGTGCTGTCTACAAACGTCCCGAGTTTCGTTTCGTTTTAATTAGCGAATAAATCACATACTCTGACATTCAAATACATCCCGAAATGCTGTTATTCGTTTAATTTAATTACAAATCACATCTTCATTTTAAGATTGACAAATTAATTTACAAATTTTGTTTAAAATATGGTCTAGAGAACTGCAGTATACTAAATCATTTATAAAAGTATTAAAATCAAACAAGTTGTCTGCAAAAAGTGGATTGTATCGTTTTTCAATTTTCCCAGTGACATTTTAGTGCCACCACCCATCTTACAGCGTGACGTCGATTTGGTGATTATACTAGGTGTGTTGTTGACGAACGGCTAAAGGTAAGAATTATTTTTTTTCTACTCTGGAAACAATTTCATTATTTAAAAAAACTATTTAAGGTACTCTTAATTATTTCCTGTCAAACATACACCCAGTCTTTCTTAACTCATAGTTTGCTTTTTTTAGGTTTATGTCCGACTTTTGAGTTAGATAGACTGAGTGAAAGTCACAAAGTGTTATTTACATAATTTTTTTAAAAAGTTCGACATTAGTTTCCTTTTCATTTCTTACAAAAAAAATTTGACATATGACTTAATGAACATTTAAGGCTGTTCTAATCTTTTTTTAGTAGTTAAATGTAACTACTAGATAGCTAATGTGGGAATAATTTAATGTGAGGGATTATTTTGTTATAAACAAATCATTAACAACCGATCCCCCATTTTTAATTGTAACGCATTCCAGGATATAGGCTTGGGTTTTTTGTTTTTTTTAGGAAGTAACAAAGCTTTCGACTTTGATTTGATTTTTAAAAAATTGGCGTTATTGTAAATAAAATGATCATTTGAAGACTTGTTTTCGGTTTTTTGTTCCCTTATTAATTTTTACGTTATTAAAACTCGGTCATTTTTTTTCCCCAACAAATATAAAAAAACGTCTATCGTGGTGACGCGATGTTTATAAGGGGGATCAATTTAGTATGACAAGATAATTGTCATTCGAACCCCTACTTTATGTCCATATCTGCTAATCCCCTTACCCTAAAATCACAATCACATCAAAGATCAACTGAAGGAGTAGGCAAATTAAATATTGCTTGTTATCAAGTTAAAAAAAATGATCACCTGTTAATTGTCTAGCAAATATACAGTGACTTTGTAATTATTACTTTCTAAAAGTGTTTTTAATTTGCTTTTAATTTTTTTACAATTAGGTCTCTCTATGTTGAATGCAAACAAAAACAAAAATGGTCTGTTGTATTTAAAACAAAACTAAAATTTATTACAAGACTAATAAGAAAAAGCTCTTTTTTTCTCTTATTGTCAAAAAGAAAGACTGCGAGTGTTATTGTGATAACCACATTGTCGTTTTTAAAATAAAAATTTTAATAAAACCATTTTTTTCCCATCGTGTAGGTGTTTCTTTCATGTTCTATATCTGTGAATGAAATATCCTTCAAGTCTTAAAATTTTATGACCTCAACAGTTTAAAAACTGACCTTTTTATTTACTTTTTACAAGTAAATAAAACCGTAAAACGACATATTGTACAATTTGGGATGAAGAATATTTTCATTTTTATTTTTTTTCTAATTGCTTGCTTGCTTTTTTAAAAATCTTTTTTAACTGTTTATGCAATCATCGAAGTCCAAAAAAATGATTTTTTTAATAAGTTTTCTCCCCCACCTCATAATAAAAAAAATTACAGCAGGAACTGACACAATAATAGGAAGGGATTGAAAAATTCGAACCCACAATAAATTAATAAAGTAAACAAAAGTAGTAATTAATTTAACTTTAAAAATAATTTAATTTAAATGTTTGATGTTTAATTTTAATGTTTGATCAGAAACCCGCCTACGACGTGTGTAGGCTAAATTTATTGAAAGATTAATAAGGATAATTTGTCGGCATGATGTTAGTCGTCGTCAATAGAATTGGGAATAGGGACCTTTTAAGATTTTAATTAAAATTATCATTATTTTAAACAATTGTTTATTTTCTGATTGGGTTGAGAAAAAAAGGAATAACAATTTTTTTTTTTTTTAATTTCATTTTATCCTCCTATCGCTCCCAACATGCCGGACAAAACATTACAAATACATTTTTCTTTTTCCAGTTTAATTTGCGAACATCCCGGATTTACATTTTTTTAAGTCCTTTGCTTGTTTTTTTTAAATTGTGTTGTTTATGCCTTCTTTTTATTTTATTTTATATTTCTCACCATAAGTTTTTGTTCTTAATCCTTTTAAACGTTATTAATTTTTAAGTAGATTTTACAAACTTCTAAAAAATTGAGAAAAAATAAAAAGAATATTTTAGGAGGAGATATCTCAATGTATTGTTGCCACACTTTTACATTTTGCTGCACGGAAGATAATTCGGTTCATTTTAAAACCCAACTCATTCACACAGTACAGTAGCAATTGGCTCAAGACAACAACTATTCCAGTTTCTTCAATTAACAAAGTGACATCTGTGACTTTTATTTTTCTTATTTTTATTTTGTGAAGTTAGAATTTGTACTCCTTAGTGTAAAAAGAACAAGTTTTCAATTATTTTTCTCTCGCCTTGACATAGGATCAGCGCCCCGCCCACTCGTCTCGAAGTCACCTGTTTTTAGGTGTTTATTTTTTATTTTATTTTTTGTTTACTTCCTTAATTTATTAAATACCGAGGTAGCACATAAAAAGGATTATTACAGACCAAAGAGGTCTGGAAGTTATTTTTAGATCGTCTTTTAGGATATTTATTTTAAAAAGTTCATATTTAATTTAGTGGTCATCACACGACGAGATTGACCAGTCATTGATCATATAGAAAAAAAAATTAATTAGTGTGTAAAACATAAAAAAAAGGTAAATTTTTGTTTTGTTCCCCGAAAGGCATTCGAGTCTTCAAATCTTTCCAAAACATCCTTATTTCCGTGCAAAAGTAACTGCTGAACTCAAATCGGTAATTGTTTAATGTTTATTGACGAAATCTGCCTTTTTTCAATTTTACAACCAGACAAATATCGAACTTCTTTTCGCTGTTTTTCTCACCCCCTAACCACCGTTCAATACATGTTATTCACTGCAGAATGACTTCACGCGTAGTTTGGCGAATTTTCGACCAATTTACTTTCATTTTGCTATTCATGCGCGGAAATTGAGTTCCAAACCCAAACAAGTCGCGGACTAATCGGTCAAAGGAAGTAAACGGGCCGTAAAAATTATCCTACGCCCCAAATGATTCAGCGGTGAATCAGATAAAAAAATGGTGGAAAGGGGCGAGATATAGTCCGACTTTTTTGTGGTCGATAACAGGAAAAGTGGTAAGTTTCTTCAATAAACAATTATCGATTTAATTTCAGCATATACATTTGCACGTAATTAAGGAAGTTTATGAAAGATTTGATGGGATAAAGGCCTTCGGGGAACAAAACTAAAATTTACCAAAAAAAAAAAAGATTTTAGAGAGTGAAATGTTTTTTTGTTGAAGGTATTGTTGGTAGTCGGTCATGATAAGCAAAAAAAAAAAAAATGTTTTTTTCACTTTTCACTCAGTTAATTTAAAAATTAAAAAAATTGTGGATAGCATACTCTTAAGACTCTTATGTGATTGTGATTGATGTAATGGTTTTGTTTTTAAAAGCAAATGTGGATAAAAATGAAATAAATCTTACTCCTAACGCAATATTTTTCGTTAGCACGAGAACATTTTCCTCTCAAGGCTTAATGTGTATTTTTTGTTTTGATCATTTCACTCCAGGCAAAGTAATAAAGCCACTAAGATACAGGGATTTTAATACTTACTAAGTGTGAAAGAATATGAGAAAAAAGAAATATTAAGAAGAAAAAACATCTATTTACAACACGTGTGTACACAGTACACTGTACTAAGTACAGTACACACTTTCACATAATCCAGCAAGTAACTTATGATAAAGTCACAAAAAGAAATTAGTTTTAGGTACCTCCACTTTTTCGCTAAAATACAGCATAGTGGGATGAAAAAATGCCTCAAACTTAGTTTTATCGTCAAAAAAATGTTAAGGAAAGATCAAAGTATTTTTTTAATATTTTCTAACACGTTCAAAAAATTTGGTTAAAAATTTTATTTGTGTGTATGAGACTAGAACTGGCTATGGGAATTTTCGTGCCTTTGAGGTGGAAAACAATTAATTTAGAAATTCTTGCAAAAATCAAGTAATTGTCAGATTTTAATGAAACTTTGAAATTTCGAAAATCATTTAAAATTCTATTAACAATTCTTCAAAATTTAATTTTAAGTGAAAATTATTTACTAAATGAAAACTGAAAAGCTTTACATCGTGCTCTAAGATTTTAAAAATAATTCAATTAATTTTTTCCATGTGTTGAAAATGTGCCCATTTTGAAAGTATGGTTGACCATACACAACATTATCAGAAAATAAAATCTATGACTAAAGTAAATTTAAAGTCAACATTCCTAAAATTAAATTATGGAGAATATTTCTAACATTTGTAATATTACTGAGTACTTAAAGATTATATAAAAAAAGAGTTCATCCATCATTTTTCTTAAATTGTTTTAATAGTTAGTCTCCATAGACAGCAATAAACATCTATTTTAGAAAAATATTTTTAAAAAGTGATTTCAATCTATACAATTTCTGTTAAAAAAATACACTACAAAGTATTTTGCTTAATGGAAATAGTAAATTTAATATTTTAGTTTTCAATGAAAGCTATAAAAAAGCTTTTTCATTTATCAACATTCATTTTGTTATTAAGGAGAGAGAACAATAAACGAACAGGAATTAAGAAGACAGAAGATAATGATTAGCATTGCATCTAAATGTTTAAAGATCAAAGTTGATTGAGAAGTAAAAAAAGTGTGATAGAAGAAACTTAGCATAGAACTTATTTCAGCTGTAAAATGAGATCTTTCAGCCAATTTAGTACTATCTCTAAATTCATAAAGTCTAAACAATTACCATGAAAGTATAGAAAAGGTATGGGATAGCTGGGTTACAGTGGTGGGAAAATGACTGAAGCTGAGATACCAGGCTAGGACGAATAACATTGCAGATTCTTTGAATTTTATCAAGAATATCCAAATATATAACAGGAGCACCAGACCAGATGTGGCAGCAATATTCAAAGCAAGGACAATGGTAGACTTATAAATATTTAAAACATTTTTCAAAATCGTTTTGAAAATGTCATCAGTTAGCTCTTCCTGGGTTGTATAAAAAAATATTTATATACACAACACCAACACATCCTGGGCCTGACATATAGATGGCTCCACTAATAAAAATCCATATGATTTTTATGAAATACTAACCTTCAAATGGCATGTGACAAAATTTAGGCCCAGTCAAATTATTAGTTTACAAATTACAATTATTTAAGTGAAGCTACTGTTACAAATTTTCAAAACAATGGAAAAATCTGAATTTGTGTTGATAAATCATTGCTTTCTGATGGGGGGGAAAAAATACTGTTCAAGCAAAGCAATGGCTTGGTAAGTTATTTGGACTCTGCTCCATTAGAAACAACGGTTAAGAGGTGGTGTGCTGACTTTAAACACGGTTGTACAGACACAAATGATGCTGAACATTCAAGTTGCCCAAAATCAGCATCTGTCCCAGAAAACACCAAAAAATCTACAAACCCCCTTTTGGCCGATTGTAAATTGAAGTTCCATGGAATAGCAAAGGAGCTGAACATATCAGAAGACAGTGTATTAACCTATTTGCATGAACATTTATCAATGAGAAAGCTGTGTTCAAAGTGAGTGTTGCATTTGCTCACAGTCCATCAAAAACAATGTGTCGATGATTTTGCAACTGTTTCAACACAACAAACAGTTTTTGTATAAATATGTGACAATGGATAAAACATGGATCCACCACTTCACTGGAGTCAAATTGGCAGTCAGCCGAGTGGGCAGCAGCAGGTGAAAGCTGTCCAAAGTGACCAAAGATGCAAACATCAGCAGGCAAGGTTTTGGCATCTGTATTTTGGGATGTGCAAGGTATTTTGTTCATTGATTTCCTTGAGAAAAGAAGCACCATCAATACCAAATATTATATAGTATTATTGATATGTTTGAAGGAAGAAATCACCAAAAACGAGTATAAATGAAGAAGAAAAAAGTGATCTTTCACCAAGACAATGCCCAATGTCACAAGTTGATTGCAACAGTGGCAAAACTACATGAATTGCACTTGGAATTCCTTCCACATACACCCTGTTCTCCAGATCTGGCCCCCAGTGATTACTGGTTGTTTGCAGACCTCAAAAGAATGCTCTAGGAAGAGAGATTTGGCTCCAATGAAGGCAGGATATCAAAACTGATGTGTATTTTAAGGCCAAAGAAAAATTGTTCTACGAAAAGGGCATTGAATTGTTAGAGAAGTGTTAGAATCAGTGTATCACCCTAGAAGGAGCCTATGTTGTTGAATAAGTTGAATTTTGTCTAAAAGTTGTTTTTTAGTTGAGCCTGGGATTTATTGTGTAATATGTTAATTCTTTGATATCAGATTTTTTCTCTTAAAAGCTTGTTAGAAGTAAGAGGAAAAAAAAAACCTTGATGTATTTCTATTTAATCTTGATGCTTTGGTTTGTATTGCATAAAGCTATAATGGAATTTCCTTTCATATACTTGTTTCCCTGACAGTTACAATCCCCAAGAATTTAAATGCAATGTCAATTGCCATCTCTTATCTCATTGACTTGCATTCTTTTCCTGACAACTCTTGTATTGTGTTCTTCTCCCTTTTACTCTCATACAGCTCTCTTCACACCGGTGTTCTAATTGTTCTCTTATCCATTTTCTGACATCCCCTGTAACTTGTTTCTCTTTTTCTTTACTCTCCTCTTATGTAACCCCCCTGCACACCAGTAGCAGTACTGCTTTGCTTGGGCGAAATGATAATTTAAAAAAAAAGGTCTAAAAATTTCAATGTTTTTTGGTATGTTTTTGTCAAGTTTTGATTAGTTTCTTAAAAAGAATGAAACCCCTAAGTTTGGAGATTAGGTTGTGAACGTTGCTTCCTTCTCAATCAGATTTAAATAGAAATATTTCTAATGCTATAAAAGTAGTAGTTCATTAATTTCTGTTTTGTTTGTTTATGTTTATAAACATGTTTTCACATTGTTTCAGGTCTTTAAATATAATATTGCAATCGATGTGCATAGTCCATTTGTTAGAACAATATTACTTTATGAATGAGTCTTTGATTATATACTGCTACATTGCTCAGAAATATTTCTGACTGTTGTCTTTTGTTATTATCCAGAGCAGTGTTTCCCAACTATTTTTTCAACCAGCGCCCTCTTTGGGCAAATCTTTGTCACCCACCCTTTCATTCCTAAATTAAATGTTGAATGTTATACTGAATTCATTTTTTATAGCAAAATAATACTTAGGTATTAGTGTAAAAATAATTTTAATATAGTTTTCATTTCTATTATAAATGCCAATGATTAAAATGCTAAATGAAAACTTTTATTTGATAGATTATCTCAATGTTTTCAGTGCAATGGTTGACTTTGGTGCTTACTGGTTAAGGCTCTTACTTTAGGTTCGATGCTGCTTAGAAGTAATTGTAGATCTTCTTGTTTTGTATTTTGCAGTCAGTTACTTTGTTTACTAAGCAGCTGTGTAACTGCACTGAAATCACATTCAGCCATATAGGAAGTTGGAAAAGCAAGGAAGAAAAGTTTGATAGCTTCCTGCAGCTTTAGATATTGCTCATAAACTTCTTTTTGTAGCCAATATTGAAAAGGTTTTGAAAATTAAAAACAAAAAACAAAGCCATAAATACCCCCCTAAAAGCTTCCAGTGCTCTCTTTTAACATAAGAGGTTACAAAGGGGGTGCTAGTGCCCATATTGGGCAAACACTGCTCTAGAGCATCACCTCAATTCTTACAATTATTCAAACAATTATACGATTATATTGCTTGTAGCCTTTATTCTGACTGTTCTTTTAAGTGTCCTAATAAAATGGAAAATGAAAGAACATAATTCCTCTTAAAGTCTGAATTTCAGATATTCTCTATGGTAAGTTTTGTGCATTCATGAGATGAAATCTCACTGAATTGGAATTAAATAATATATGGCATAACAATTTTGGGTGAGTTTTCTTCATGCATTTTGATTATATCTTCTCTCTCATATATGTGTGCAAGCCCATACACCCCAGCTGATATAGCAATACCTAAAACAAAGATTAGTTTATCACAGCAATGTAGATTATGACAGTACAAAATACCTGATAAGTAAACTGGCGTTAATTGAGAACATCAAAGAATTTTCTGACACTGTTAGTCTAATGCAAAAGTAATCTTATCAAATCCAGTCTAAGTAATTGCATTGTAAGAATTTTCTGAAATATTCCTCAGATGTTTGCTTATAACCCAAGAAAATAACTTTTTGCAGTGTTAATTTTGGGTAACAGATTCTATTGTTGCTGGCAAAAAGTTAATCTATCATCAGAATTCTCCTCACATGTCAGGATTTTGTGTTAGGTACGTAATTATATTAATTAAAAAATGGGGTTCTTGCCTAAACAAATGATACTTGGCTAAATTGAGATGGCCGTTTCAGAATCAATTCTCACAATGTTTCTCGTATCTGCCTTTTAAGATATACGCTTAGCCTATGTTAAGCATTAACAGTATTCATTCTATCCACTTGAGCTGTTAGCATGGTTTTATGGAATGTGAAGGCAAGGGACAGAATGGTTGGTGATTGGCCGGAGTAGTCTGCACTCTCTATCTCCAGAACCCTTCTGCACTAACATGTGGCTGCAGATGTTTTTCAGATGCAGTGTAGGGCTCATTTCACAGAAGGAAATGTTGATGAGCACACCAATACTAGGCAACAAGTTCCAACAACAATGACAATTTTCCCATGAACATAAATGTACTGCATAAAATTCTAATATAATATTAATATACTATTTACTTTCAACATGCACACATAAAAAATAGCCAAATGTGCTTGGACAATTCTGAATACAGTTAAATGTACATGATTACATTTTAGTACAGCATCATTTGTCTGGGTAATGGACAAAACAATTTTTTAGTATAGTCTTGTTAATTAAATACTTGTTTAAAATTTGCCATAAAACTGCAAGTGCCTATGTTTGTTGCTTTTGTAACTAATATTTGATATTGTTATTCAATTCTGTCACAGATTCTAGTCTTTGTTGCAATAACATTGTTTTCCGTTTGGATTACAATCCAAGTTTCAGCTAAATTTGTGTTTTTCTTTTTTAGTCAAGGAATTTGAACTTGTGATTGATTCTATGCAGCATTCTCATTATGAATATTAATTTGTGATTTTGTCTAATCTTGACATCTTTGAAACTTCATGAATTTCTCAGAAGTATTATTAAAATGAAAATTTTTTTTGTTTGAAATTCCCAAAATCTCTTGCATGGATTGACAAACACCTAATGAAGACAAGAGTGCGCTGCTGCCAAATTATTGTAATAGTGAAAATGAGGACAGAATGTGTAATGTAGATGATGAAATTCTGTGAAAATGCTTCTATAGCAACAAAATGAATTGCTTTCATTTCAAACCAAATGATATGAATTGTATGTTTAATTTTTTATAAACACTTTTTATAAAAGACAAAATTCTCTCTAGTTGTGATTTAGTGACAAAAAAAGGCTTTAAACATTACAATAATGGTTTTTATCAATTGGCTATAATCAGGATTTTAATAAAGAAAAATTAAATTTTGTTCTCGTGTAAATTGGAGAGGCTGAACAAATGATCTGGAATATTAAGTTTCAAGTCCATATTTTGTGATTATACTTATCAGTTCAGCAGAAAATAACTTTTTTTCTAACTAGTCTTCAAATAGAGTTTTTGTAAACCATGTTTTTTTTTCTTCTTTTTTTTCATCAGACAACACTGTTCTTTGCATTGTCATTCACAACCCACACTTTTCTGTTTCATTTCAAGTCACATGATACACTTCATATAATATTAAAATAATTTTTCAAAATCTTGAATCCTGATAAAGTTGTCCTGAGCATGACAATAAACTATATCTGGCAGTAAGGCTTATGATTGGGTTATTGGAGGTTTTGAGAAGCATGGAACCACTTCTTAACTGCTGTTGTTCCCCAGTTGGTAGCACCTGTTTGGGTACTAGCTATGGGCAAACAATGCAACCCCCAAACAAAAATCAGCAATATATTTTATGATCTATAAACCATATCTAAACTTATTTATAAACGGAACTTTGTGTGTGTATATATATCTGTGTCCCTGTTACCTATAGACTCCGAAACGGCTGAACCAATTTTCTTGAAAATTTACACAGTTGTACCATAAGTGTCTGCGAGTGTTCTTAGCTAGGTTTTGTGTCGAGGTACCTCTGATAAATATCAAAAATCGATAATCGAAAAAATTGGGTTATAGAAGGAGTGGTCTGATTTTAATCAAATTTGATACACTCATAGACAAAGACATCAGAAATGATGCTCAGAAGTTTCAAGGTTGCAGTTCTTACAATAGTGCAGAAAATCGATTTTATATATGTATATATATATATAAAGGCAAGATGTTTGTGTGTGTGTCTGTTTATCTGTCTGTATGTCCTTTATACAACTCCACAATTTTTATCCGATTCTCACCAAACTTTACACAAATATTCTTTAGGCTGAGACTGAGCTCCAGGACCATGGATTAGCTTTAAAGCTTTCATTACACCCGAGCAACACCAGGCCATACTGCTAGTATATATAAAAAACATACCTTTAGTATGTTTTTTTATATTAGTACAAAATATTTAGAATATTTTGTCATTAAATAAACCATAGAGGCTGATATGCTGCTAAACAATCATCCAAACAACAGTATACATTTGTAGCAAAATTACCAGCAATACCTTTTATCTGTAACTGAAGGCATAAAATTGTGTTAAAAATATTGATTTGGGCATTAAATAATCTATAGTTAATATTGTTTAAACAAAATCAACCAAACAAACAATATAAAATAATTCTTTCATGATATTAATCCATATAATATCCTACAATTAAAGAAATCAAACTGTATTCCAAAATATAACTTAAAGTAGAGCATAAAACACGCATATCAATGACTAGTAATTATGGCCAAAAAAACATGTACATGCACAAAAGCTGAGTATCCTCTATTCAATTGTGAAAGCAGAATAACATAGCTCCCAAGCTCCCAAGAAAATTAAATTTTGGTATTAAATGAACCATAAGTAGTTGATATGCTGTTAAACAAATCAATCTTGATTAAAGATATCATTTTCTACTTTTAGAGTAACATTTTGAAAGGCATTTTTCAAAAGCTATTCCTCTTTGTTTACATTGTATGCATTACTTAAATTTATTTTTCATTTTTACAAAAAATGTTTGATTTCCCCCTTTATTTTTTTTTTTGTTTGAAACATTGAATAGACTAGCTTGTTTGAATCTTAATAAGTTTAGTCAAAATCACTGCTAATTGCAAACTTCAATTAATGAGTGCTGCTATAATCATCCTTATTGCTTGAGATACAAAAAAAACTGAATCTTTTCTTTGCTCTTTGTCAACTTCTTTTATTTTGTCTTGATGATTCACTTGTTTTGGTTGTCTGTAATTCTAGCAAATGGTCTCCCATCTTCATGACATTTCAAATTTCCATTCCAATGCCAGTAGTTTTTATATTTCTTAGGCTTTTCAGTGCAATTATACTTCCACTTTTTCCCCATCACAACAGCACATACATCTTTTCAAAGTTGTATGTACAAAGACAACAATTATGTCAAACCAAAACCACAGATATTTTAGAACACGTTGAATTGTTGCAATGATGCATAGCACACATAGTTTATTTTTAGAGCAACACAATGCATTTATTAAAAAAATTATTTTTATACTTAATGTATTTTTTTTTTTTTAAATTAGTATCAACCTATGCAAAGCAGTAAAGACATGCGGGATTACAGGTTGTGGAAGAATTAAAAACAGAAACATTAATAATGAATGGGAAGAGGAAATGGTAATCAGAACAGTAAATAGCAATTAACATTGCATTAAATTGGCAGATTAAAGTTGACTGGAAAGCATGGAGATTGAAGGGAGTTCCACAAGTGAGAAGTGCAAGAAAATAATTTTAAAAACTTGTATTAAAAATGCTTTTACAAACATTGAGGTCAGGTTTCTCAAACAAAAACAAAAGTATAAACACGTGTCCACAAATCCTTCGATTTTGAGATGTGCTTAAAAGTTTATTGTAGACGTTGGTAAATATGCAATCCAAGATAAAATCAAAAAATGTATTATCATAGTTTGTGGTGCTATGGATCCTGTCTTAGCAACATAACAATAAACAGCTGCAAAGGGTGGATGACTTGGCTGCCTTCAGACTGGAAACACAATCTGATGCAGCCGTGCAGCCTCATGTCCATTACCTGGCTGTATATAAAAATCATATCTGCCTACTCGTGATATAAATATCCTGCTATGTTAAACGATACTTCTCTGTTAACTCAATACTACAGATGTTAAAGACAAACTAGTTACAAATGTTCATGAATGACAAATGTAATCTAGTTTTTATAGCAACACAACACCATCTAACATAAACTTCCTTTAAACTTAACTCAAAAAGGAAGGATTTACAGACATACATTTATATGGACTTTTGTCCTTATTGAGTGTGAGGAACTTGCCATCAAAGTTTGTAAAAGTATTTTTGATACACTGTGTGTGTATATATTGATGCATGTTTCATTAAATAATATAGACAAGTTTTGTCAATTTATTTTATGTAAATTCTTTTCATATCATCTGAGAAGCTTAATAGCATTATTGTTGAAAGAAGAAAATCACAATATTGATATATGTTGTTTTTTTTTTAATTTTTTTTTATTTAATCCTTTCTGAGCTTTTGACTTGCATCAGCCATTATCAAAGATGACAAGTGTATTACACAGTTCGTGGATAAACAATAGTAGTAGTAATCTATTTTGTTTGCATGGAAGATTTTTCAAAGCAACGGCAAGCAAGTGTGCCTGCTTGAAGCGACAATTGCACTACAGCTTGAGACATCACACATGACCACGCAAGAGTTGGGACGGGAAGAAAACATGCACCAATGAAAAAATGCTGCCTAAATACACACAATTTAAATTACATGCATATATATGTTAAGAAAAATTTTAATTTTTTATTTAATTTTTTAGTTTTTCGTTTTTTTACCTTACTGGACATAAGGAATGTAAAAAATTTTCCATAGTTATTTTTCCAGGTGCTTTCAGCCACTTCTTTGAACATTCTCAATTGTTTCCACTGTTGTTATTTTATTTTCATTTTTTGACTGTAATGTAATTTTTGTGTTTTTGAAAAAGGAGCATTTTCTCAAAGCTCTCGCATGCCTGGTAATTGCATGAGCATCTTTCTATTTTAAAAACTTTTCAGTACTTCATTTCCACTATTAATGTAAGGTTGATGGTAAGAGAGGCTCATTTTATATATTGAGCCACTCTAATAGTGAGATACTTTTGATATTGTCATTTAAATAGTATTCTTGTATTTTTAACCAGTTTTCTTTAAGGGTTCTTGTAAATTATGGGTTAATAATTTTTTTTTTTTTTATGGCACTTTAGTTTGATAAGTGGCATGTAAGACATCCACTCAGCATGAGATGTATTTTTAGTGTTAAGGCAGTTTGACTGTTAATCAAATGTGACATAATTATCTTACCTTCTTATATATCGTTTGATAATTATTTATATGAATTAATGTGTAACAAAATCCCGACCTCCACCTTTGTCTGATGGTATTATGAATATTAAAGAAATATTTTTTACTCTCATTCATTGACTAAAATAGGGGTACTGTATACACAATATATCTAACATGAAAAGATGAACATACTTAGCTAAATAGTCGGACAATTGACATTTACCAATTTATATACATTTAAATAACAAATAGGTCTGTGTAATTATTTACCATACATGGCATTATAAGCTTTATCTTTGTTGGCTAACTCAACCTAGGACCTCAAAAAAAAAGTCCCTACCATTTCCTTTAGACTTAAGTTTAGAATGTTTCTTCACAAAAGTTACTCTATGGAACAAAATGTGTATCTGTGATCATTATTTTTTTCTTTTAGTTCATAATGATTAACTTCTATGGAAATTGAATTCTTTGTCACTCGATACTGGCTGGACAAAATAATTTAAAAACTAAACATTTAATTTTATGCTTATTAGTAAAGATCACATTTATAAAAATAAAATATATTATGTTTTTTTACATATAAAAGTCAATGTTATTGAACATGAATAAATTTGGTGGATTTTTGTTGTCTTATCAATTTTTATATAGATATACAGAACTAGATTCAGTTCAGTTAAGCCAAGATTTGAAAAATAACAAATAAAAATTTTACATTTTCTATTTATTCTTATTATTTTTTTTTTTTTGAGACACATGAAAGTTTAATTATTCACATATACTGCTCAAGGCCATGTATTCTTATTTGTAAAAGTTTTGTAGCTCTAGATGAATGTGCAATTTTTATGAGTTGTTTGTAATCAATGTTAAATTTGAAATCTTGAAGATGTTGGTTCATGTAAGATATAATCCAGAATGATTGATGAACAATTGCAGTAAATGAACCTTGCGAGTTCAGGACATATTGTCAGGAAGTTTAACTTAGTTTTCATCCTTGTAGACTTGTTGTTCCCTGTCAAGGCTAGAGAGCTCGGTCTGCTGTAATATTTTATTGCTAGGAGAAGGGATTAATTTATCGCTTACCCTTAGGACACTATTGTAAAATGAACATAACAGCCCATTATACTTGGATTGTTGTCATTGATTTGGATAAACAGAGAATTCCAGATTGATATACACTTGAGCAAGGTCAGAGGGTGCAATGGCTAAAAAATAATAACAGCAAAGATGTGAACAATAATTTGCATGTACATAGTGTAAATAACTCCTTATCTCTGAAATTTTCATGTCAATAATCATTGTGTCACCTGCACATTTCACAACAGATATTAATAGAATTATTTCCACTAGTTTTAACCTGTGAAAATTTCAGTGTTCCTATTTGAAATCTTTGATGAATCTTTAGTTAATGATTGTATAAGCTAATTGCAAATTCTATAACAATAAAATATGCATGAGAATTTCCTTATTGCTTTGTTAGATATTTGTGATTAACTTTTAACAAAATATTGCAATAATGATCATAAATATGGATGCTGTGTTTTATTTTAAGGCGGTACAAATAAAACAGTTTGAAATTAATGACTTTTTCATTTCACCAAAACAGGTGTTAAGCAATTCTATCTTCCGTTTTCTCACTGAAACCTAGTTGTCTTAAATATGTCTTTTGTCTTCTCACCCATTTAAAGTAGAATAGTTAATTATTTATAAGGAGAAGTTAAATACTTCTGTCTTTTTCTTATTTTTCATGGAAATCAAGTAGTGTCTTTGATTTGACTTTTGTTTTTTCACACAATCAAGACAATAGTTAATTATTTATGAGGTATTTGCAAAGTAACGGTCCTACAAAATAATAAAGATAGGGGCAAGCATAATTATTTTGATACTTTTGTTTACCTTAATGCAGTTTTACTTTTCTTTTTTTCTTTTTTTTTGTCCATCATTTGTTTATCTATGAGAAACATTTCGTCAACAAGGTGTATATTTTACAAATCTAAAGTGAATGATTTTTTTTTTTTTTTTTTTATAATCTACATAAAACCTGTGAAAAGTTCATTTGGTGACAATGTTAAGTAAACACTGATTTTTATCTATTTTCAAATTTTAGAAAAGGTTTTCATATATAAAAACCAATGCAATACATTGGGAAAATGGTTCTGATTTTTATACATTAGTCACATTTTCCTATACAAGCGAATTTGCAGGCTATTTTTTTTTTTTTTCAAAGTTAAAAACGAAGTGACTCTTGAATTGTAATAATTTAAGTATTTGTTATTGAATTACTTTTTTCTTTTGAATTTTTAATTAATTTTTAAGCTAATAAATGCTGTATTCAATGTATAACTTTTCTATTCTAGTTGTACACAAAAGGCAATCCTGTTAACAACACATCATGGCATTGTATGGACGAGGTGAACATGATCATGGATATGCATCCTATCAGTCTGCTAGTGGACAAAATTACAGCTGTAAGTAACAACTTGTGATCATGTTTGTGTTGGCTGTTTTTTTCTTTTTCTTTTCAAGTTCTGTTATGACTTTCTCTTCTTGCTGGGCTTGGTGTTAGACATGTGATGCTGAAGGTAGTTGTTTGTTTTTCTAGTTGGTAAATGTTTCTGAATCATTTTCAGATGAATACAACAGTATGATTTCTGAATGACGGAATTTTACTGTCTTAAACTTGTACATCAATTTCATAAAATGAGGTTGGGGAATAATCACAAATTTTGTTGAACTGCTATCAAACCTTTTTGCTTTCCCTTGCACCATAATAAAAGTGATATTATTTGAACAAGGACACATCAGCTATTTATTTTTCCTTATTTTGTGATTACTGCATCATTTTATTTTCCTGTCTTATTAGAAATTCAAAATTGTGTGTGTGTGAGAGAGAGTTCACTCACTCAGGTGAAAATATTCCCATGTTGAGAACAAGTTTTGTTTTACTGCATGCAAGAAGAGAAATAGAGTAAAAAGAAAGATGACAGGAAGTGTCCCATTTTTATAACAATTTAACAGCACCACCTAAATGTACCTTTGTGAACCAAGTGGGGATATCTTGTGTTTCAGGCACTCAAAAAAGGCCAAACATCAAACACATGAAATGTTGTTTAGAACTTTAGGAAGAAAAAAATGAAAACCAAGAGATTTAATCCAAAGAAACAAGACTTACATGTTTTTCTATTAACATGTATTCAGATGCATATACTTTAAAAACTGAACTCTTAACATTTAATAAAAAATAAATCTGTCTATATTTCTGAGATGAGGTAGTATTTACACTATGGAACTAACCAACATCTATATCCACTGGGCCATGAGTCCTTAAGGATAAGAATAACTGAATTTCTGGGACATATAAACCTAATGTTCAGTAACCATTTTTTACCAGAGTCCATATTGCAATTTTTTTTATGTTAATGGTTTTTCTCTGACATTTTTTACCAGAGCTCATACTGCAATTTTGATACTAATGATTTTCTCTGGCACTCCTTATTACTGGTTTCTATATTGCATTCATCTCTGTTTGGTCGGCTTAGGAGATTTTCGTAACCGAGCATATGTGCTGATTCTTTGAGTTTATGTAGTTCCAGTGACCTGAATCAAAGAGTTGAGAGTTTAATAACAGGCTACAGCAGTGGTGAACAAGTAACTTAGAGGGAGATAACTCATGACTACCAAAAGAGGCTTCATGCAAGGAATGAGAATGATATACCCCAGTGATTGTAATAAAGAGTTCAGTTTGAAATTCCTAGCCCCTGAAGAAGTCTGGAGCATACAACGGCCAAAACGTTGTACAAATGGCAAAAAAGATGAGGACAATAGTTTGAATATTGTAAATAGTGTAAATGCTACCTCATCTCAGAAATATAGACAAATACTGAAAGATCGGTACAGACTCGGTGCACCAAAAATATGTAGACGAATAGAAAAGTCCTACCTAAAGCTGGCACGAATATCAAACCACCTGATATTCCTACACTGATGCAAGGAACTATGACTCATCCCTGCAGGCTTCACACCAAGACTTGCTGTCAATTCAGGGAGAGCCCATTTGGTCACAGAAAAAGCAAAACACGCCCCGGTCCAAGAACGTATCCAGTACAACTGATGAATGAAACAAAAATGACATTCTGATGTCTCCCAGTGGCTTGAAGCATTCCTCAGCAGCAGGATCACTGATGAAGAAGATCAAAAAAGGATCCGGCATGAGTTGGACAAATCCTTCAAAGCAAGAATTTGATGCAGTCAAGGTTTGCCAAGCATGGAAACTAAATAGATTAAAAGATCTGAAGGGGAAACATGACATCTATCACCCACCTGTGAAGGCAGTTGTCAACATTAGCTGAGTGCCTCTGAAGAGTCAGTGTTGAGCAAGGGTCTCAATTTCGCAACAATCAACAGGTGGATACCATACTTAGACATCATTGCCCGTATTGAGGAAATAACTTTGAACATCCCTCAGGCTCAGGCAGATGAGCTAAGATGGAAAGTGAGATAGACATTGGAGAAAGCCAAGCTACCCAAAATCAAACATTATGAGAGAGGAGGGGCTGGCAATCAGAATCCTACAGAGGAATGAGAACATCATCATACTACCAGCTGATAAAGGCAATGCAACTATAGTGAGGGACAAAACTGTATATACCTAGAAACTGGAAGACCTCAGAAGTAGTAGCTATAGTAAGGTAAAGAAAGACCCCACGTTGAAAACAAAATGACATCTAATAAAAAAAAAAAGGATCACTTCCAGCCTAGGACATGCAGACAGTTTTCTCAATGTTACAGCAAGCATGTATGATCTACATAAAATTTCACATGTATGATCTACATAAAATTCATAAAGACGGTATTCTGCTCAGGTCGATTGTTAGCTGCCTAGGCTTGATGTGCCACTCTTGCTTCCTTGTAGATATAATTGACCCACTAATAGAAAAGTCACTATCATATGTTTGAAACTCTGCCCACTTCATGAAACTTATCAAAGATGCTCCCATCCAATGCAACTAGATAGTGAACCAGGATGTGGTGAGTCTTTTCACCAAGGTACCCATGGTGGAGGCACTATTGGTAGTCAGGGACAGACTAGCCTCATTCTCATCCCTAGGAGAACATACCAGTATTTCATTAGATAACCTGATGGAGATGCTGATTTTTTCTCTAGGATCAGACATATATTGGCAGGATGAAGGCTTAGCAATGTGCTTGCCATTATCATCATCATCACTGACTAACATATACATGGGGTACTTTGAATAGATGACATTAGAATGCTCAGCCCTAAAGCCAACTCTATGGCTGAGATACGTTGATGACACCTTCATACTCTGGCCACACCAGGAAGAGGTTCAGATGCTACTGGATCATGTTAACTCAATAAGATCATCTTTACAGTTCACTATAGAAAAAGAGAGTGACAGCACACTGGCATTCCTGGATGTGCTAATAACTTGAACAGAGGTGGGGTTCAAGACATCTGTATATCGCAAGCCAACATTCACCAGACAATACCTCAACTTGAACTCCCACCACCTATACAATAGAAGGGGATTGTCCACTGCCTGCAACATTGAGCAAAAGTCATAAGCAGCAACCCCAAGATATACGAACAGGAAATGGTCAGTATCAGCAGTACTCTACAAAGAAACAATTATCCAGGGTACATGACAACAATTCTAACAAACATGGGAGGGAGTGTGCGTTAGAATAACAACTCTCAGAAAACAGCCTCAGTCAGTCTACCCTATATGAAGGGGTTATTGGAGAAAATACAAAGGATGTGGTCCATATAACATCAGGACAATCTTCAGAAGTGGCTCTACACTACGTGGGTACCTCTCTTGAGGAGGGCATGACTAAGAACTGTGTGTACACCTTTCCATATAGATGTGGAAAGAAATATAAAGAAAAAAACAGGCTGCTCCCTTAAGGTAAGGCTACAAGAACATTGCAAGGCCGTAACAAGAGGGGAGATAAAAAAATCAGGCATAGCTGACCACATATGGAGGGAGAAAGGGAATCACTGCCCCCTTTGGGATGAAGTTGAAATAATAGATAGAGAACACTACTGGAAACTACGTAAACTTAAGTAATTAGTGCACATACTAGGCTACAAAAATCTAAGCCGACCAAGAATTTAGATGAATACAATATGGGAACCAGTCATACAGAGTGCCAGAGAAAATCATTAGTATCAAAATTGCGATATGAGCTTTGGTAAAAAATACTGGAGAAAAACCATTAATATCCAAAAAATTGCAATATGAACTCTGATAAAAAATGTTTACTGAACATTAGGTTTATAAGTCCTAGAAATTCAGTTCTTGTCCTTAAGGACACATGGCCCAGTGAATATAAACGTTGGTTAGTTCCAGTAACTTGACCCAAAGAGTTGTAAGTTCAATACAGCAGCAATAAACAAGTAACTTAGCAGGTTAGAGGGAGATAACTCATGAGTACCAAAAGGAGGCTTCACACAAGGAATGAAAATTATATACTCCAGTGATTGTAATAAAGGTTGGGTTTGAAATTCCTAGTACCTGGAGTATACAATGGCCAAAACATTGTACAAATGAGGACAGTAGTTCAAATAATGTAAATAGTGGGGGAAAAAAAAATCTATTTTACAAGGGATATTGTTTCTATATTTTTTTAACACACAGACACACACACAGCAAATTTATTTTTTCTTAATCTAGAATAAAGAAATATAAAGCTATTTTGGTAAAATAATTTATGAAAATCATAATTTTACTGTCATTTTGTTTAGTACAGAATTGTATTTGATAACGTACAGAAAGTTTTTATCTTGTGAAAAAACAAAACTTTAACAGACTAGAAAAATTTTTGATATTAGCATGTAATTTACCAGCTTTTTATTTTATAATTGCTAATTGAATGCAGTCCTGAAAAGATAATGTGTAATATTTTATCTTCTCTTAAATTAATCACTATGCAATTTAAATTTTTCATTCTAAATAAAGTTTTTTTTTTTTTTTTTTTTTTTTTCTCCCATTTCTCAAAAGAAATATTTTTTTCTTCATTTCAGACAGCGACAATGAAGGAGAATTTACCAAACTTTCAAAGACAGTTAGCAGCAATATTCAAAAAATGGTTCAGAATGGTATGTTTAATAATTTACTGAATATAGAATATTTAAAAAAAGCAAATTTGTACCTTTTGGTTTCTTTTTCTATTTTTTTCTGTTTAAATGAAAATATGTCTGCTTAACTATGTTTTGTCAAATTTTTCTTAAACACTATGGAAATTTCTTCAGATATGCATATTCTGTCTTTCTGTACAGTTCAAGAGTGGATTGTGAATTTTAAGTACTTTCATATTAAAAGTTAAAATGGAGGGGAATTAGATACAGTTTTGTCATTTGATGCCTTTTATTTTAGAAGGGAAAGTAAATTCTGTACAAACAGCAATAACGTATCTATTTATGGATGTGGTGCTGTAGCTGAGGATATTGTTCATAAGGGGTTCATTGAGATGTGTAAATTTTGATCTGGAAAATCAAGAATGTTATAGTGGGTCTGCAATCATTGATGATGACCAAGTCAAAATACTGAATAAAAATAATTCAGGTCACCTGACATGGACATCACAAGGATGCTCCACAAATCTCACCATCATTGTAAAACATTTGAAAATACTTGGATATGTCAGCTGTTACAATATTTGAGTGCTTCATGATTTAATAAAAAAAAAATTAAATGGACTGCATTTCTCTGTGATTCACTGCTTAAACACAACAAAAATAACTCTTTTTTTTTTTTTTTTTTTTCAAAGAACAATCACAGAGGATGAAAAAGAGTGTTTACAACACTGTAGAGTGAAAAAGTTGCTGTAGAAAATGCAATGAACCACTGTTAACCACTTCAAAAGCAGGTCTATATCTGAAGGTTATGCTGTATATCTGATGTGATTGAAAGGTCATTGTGCATTACAAGTTGCTTCTGCAAAATAAGACATTGAATTCAATCAAATACTGTTCTCAATTGGGCTGATTAAAGGCAGCATTTGATGAAGTGTACCTGTTCAATTGAAAGGGCTTTGTTTTTTGATTGGGACAATGCCTGACATCATGCTTCTTTGCAGACTTTGGTACTGCTTGGCTAGGATGTCCTACTATACCCACAATACATACTTGAGCTTGCACCTTTGAATTACCATTTATTTCAATCCTTACAAATTTTTTTTTCTTTTTTTTTTCATTTCACTCCAAGTAAGTAAATATAGCCACTAAGATGCAAGAGGTTACTGAGTGTTAGAGAATGTAACAAAAAACTCCCTAAGGAGAGAAAACTATAAAAGAACAGGAATTAAGACTGAAAGTAATGATTGACATTGCATTTAAATTTTTGAAGATCAAAGTTGACTGGAAAGAAAGAAACAAGGTTCAAAAATTCATTCATAAATATCATAACCTTTCAACTGAAGAAGACCAACATGCCGAATTCTGTCAAATGCCTTGAACCAAGAAGATTGTGATTTCACTGGGTATTTCTTTGAAGCTACAAAATCATTGATGTCAGCTTTAACCCAATCTGACATGTCCTTCAATATTTAAATTAAATCAAATGTATTATCAGTCTATCAAGGGACATGCTTTCTTTGTTTTTCGTTCTTCCTGTCTAGACTAAGAGATGGCAAGATAGAATCTGGGTCACTTAACAACCAGACAGTTTGACCTCCCAAATGGAATAAGTAAAAAATCTGTTGCTTAAGCACATATGATATGCATTGCCAAGTGTGATCTATTTATTTATTCATTTTTATTTTAATATTTTTAGTTTCTAGAAAATTTATAATTCAAGTTGTAAATAAATTGATTCCCATCATACACTCATTAGAAATGCGCCTATGCACTTATTTGATTACTAGATGTGTACCAAGTAAGAAAATATTCGTAAAGAAATTTTCTCAGTCTTATCTTGGATTTATTTTGATTTCTAGATTTTGAACAAAATAGAATTACCATTTTTTTTCATTATATCTGTCATAAGGTATTCAGGAATTTCCCAGTTTATATTGCAGAAGAAATAATTACCAAGTTTAACTTGGATATCCTAAAGAACTTCTGTTTGGTGTTATGAACACTTTAATTTATGAACTCATGATTCATGATTATTAGAGTGATATCTACTGTCAGATCAGTGCCTCTTGTTGATATTGTATCTGTTATCTTACATTCTATTTCTGTTCAATTGTTTTATATAAATTTGTTTTAAACTTTTATCCTGTGTTTATTGTTTGTTACAAAATAAAAGTGGTTGTGAATGGCCACTTTTCCTGATCTTTTTACATTAATGCAGATGTCCTACAGGATTCTATTCCTGGAATTATGTTGTTCCTAATTTTCATCAATGACCTTAATCATGTCATCAGTTATCAAATCAGTATCTATGCTGATGACATCTATTATGTGTTTCTATCTGGTGTTCACATTTGTATGTTGCTAGTTCGTAGCACCAAGAAGAAATCTTTATAGCATAACTCTCATTAGGAAGGTTAAGAATATCAATTCAAGGGACAACACAAAAAAAGTCACAAAATGAATTCCATTCAGTGTGCTGGTAAGTCTTGTGAACAGAAGGTTCCTTTGTAGTAGATGATTCAAAAGAAATATCAAGAGGTACTACAGTATGATCCAAGGGCTAGGAAAGGTGGTAAAGAACAAATCAAGTAAAGAAGATTGTTTATCAGATTTATTATAGAAACAAGTAGAGAAATCCACGACTTGACTGAGACCAAGCAATGTTTGAATACCAGCAACATTAGTGACATTAGAATGCTTAAGCCACTTAACGTGATAAGCATTAAAATCACTAAGATTGCAAATTACGAAAGATTTATATTTCTATATTGTCAGAAATTTTATCAAATACATTGCAGTCCTGAGAAGAAAGAGCAATAAAGGAAAAGGAGATAGCAAACAGAATACAATAATGGAAGTTGAAAAATGAAAGAATCATCTGAGGATTGAAGAGACAATTTCCCTTGCAATTGGGTGATTGTCTATGAGTATAAACACCAAAGACATGCTTATGTATCCTAGAATCTCTTTGACAAAGAGGAAGATAGACTGAAACAGAGATTTCATTGGTTGTAATAAAAGGATTTAAATTAGTTTTGCAGTCTGAAGACATTTGGAGAACATTTCAAGAGAAATGATTCTACACTGCAGAAATGGGAATGGATGTCACTAATATTGGAAAAAGGAAGGTTGAGGGAGATAAGATTTGTTTACTGGTTTACTCATTTCTTTTCATTGTGTCTGTCATCAGAAGAATTGTTTTAAAATGAAAAAAAAAAGCTAAAGTAATTATTATCATCTATGATAATAGAAACTGGCCAGAGAGTGGTTAAGACTAACACATAATGTGGCCTCTGGCGCCACAAGAAATACATGCAAGAACACCTATGTGCAGCATGGCACTACAAATACCCCAATATTATGTAACTCTTGATAAAAGCAGTCTTTCTGTGCTACCAAAGAGTTTGTTACTTCCTACCAGTTGGATGCAGCAACCAGAAAATTGCCAACTCTCATACTTTCATAATGAAAAGCTACTGATCACTGAAAAATTAAGATGGTTAAATCATTATGGCAATGGATGAAAGAACTGGTAAACTATATTCTAAACAGAAAAACAAGGGATAAACATCTACCTTGTTTAATAAACATGGAAGGAGTACTGGCCAGACAATAGGTGAATCTATCTACTCCTATTAACCTCTTTACAGCATGAAAGGCTGGGCACTTTTATCGAGACTCTATCTCTAGGAAGGTTACTGAATAAGACTAGATCTTCTGGGCCAAGGGGGGATTACTAAATTATTAAAACCTCTTTGAAGGTTACCACAAGAGTTAAGATCAAAATAATATTAACATAAAATTTAGTCAGTTAAGTGCCATATGTGATACACGCTTGGGCGATCATATCTTGAAAGAGACATGACTGACTGGGCAGAAGATTATCCTGCAGTAGGTTGCCATTGCTTTCTGCGGTAGACTGGTTGCCAGCCAAGGCTGTAGAACCCAATCTGTCCTGTTTCTTAACCCGTAACTGGAAGGAAGAAACGGATTAATACCTTTCTCAAGGGTATTTGCACATAAACGTAAAATTAGATCACTGAATTAAGTTAAAATTAAGAAAAATTTAAATGTTACTATAGATGCCTACACTCAAATTTTACACTGGACATCAGAAGAAAGACTTTGTTGTCAAATGGACCACTTATCATAATTTCTGTTTAAATGATGATTAATAATCAATATGAACAGAATATGCATATCTAATAAATAGTATAAAATTATTATTATTTCTATATCATTGCTAAATTTAATAGTTAAATCTGGTTGATTAAAATGAGTTGCAATAAGTTTTTGGAAAGATGTATTGAAAATAAGTCTCTTTTAATATGAGAGTTTTTCTCTAGGGTCATTCCATGTCAAAACACCAGCAAAAAGTTGAAATCTGCACCTGCTGACACCAAATTACTTGAAATTTGGCAAAAATGTTCCCCTTCACGAGTTAGGAAAGTGTGCCAAATATTTTGTGCTAGACTTTACCGTTCTAATTTTATTTTGGTGGGGGCAGTATAATTTTCCTATTTTGTCTCTAAATTAAGATTGTGCAGCATCACAGAATCTCAATGTTTTTTAAAAAAAATACTTCTGTACATTCATTATTTCTGAAATTTGATATGTAAGGCAAATAAGAACTGTAGAATCCAAATATCCAACTATTTTAATCTATACCTGATAGAAACTTATTTTACTCACCCAAATGCATGACTTTAAAATCAACAACTTTTCACCTATGTAGCTTATGGTCAGTCTGTAGAAAATATGTCCTCTTCAATTTTCATGATTTTTCTTAACACTTACTATGCCTGGTCAAGTTTATCAAAGAATTTTGTGAGGGGTTCAAGTCTACTTCAGAAGATATCACCCTGCCAAGTTTAGAGTTTTTACTCTGTGCATGCAGGATTTCAGTGAAAGATCATAATTAAAGACAATTATCCTAATGCTCTATGACCTCTCAAATATTGATATTATGCTAAGTGATGACTTAAACTATTCAGTAAGATTATATGTAACAGGACAGATTGGGTTCTATAGCCTTGGCTGGCAACCAGTCTGCCACAGAAAGTAATAGCAACCTACTGCCAGATAATCTTCTGCCCAGTCAGTCATGTCTCTTTTGAGACATGATCGCCCAAGCGTGTATCACATATGGCGCTTAAGTAACCGACTAATGTGATTGATTTATCAAAGTCTATCTCTATTACACCACCATTCTGAAGAACACCTGCTTGTCATGACAAGTTCATATCATTTATCAAAGTATACTGACAATTTGTCATCTCAAAAATCAAAATTAAATTGACTTTTTCCTTTTTTTTTTTTTTTTTTTTTTTTCTCCACAGTTGCCCAGTTACAGAGAATGGCTGCTTTAATTGGAACACCCAGGGATTCTATGGACTTACGAGAAAAGCTGTAAGTTTTTTTTTCTCTTTTTTTCATGAGTACAATTCATAAGAATGCTAGAATCTTCAAACAATTGCATGCTATAGATTTTCTATAATTTTAAATATGAACCAAAATTGCCTTTTGGTAGGAGATTTTCTATTTAACAAGTCACAACTGCTTATTTAATATTCAAAAGAATAATGAAGTGTAAATACTTTGAGACATGTCTGTTAACCAACTGAGTAAATTTTTTTTATAAAGTGAGAAGAATAAGCTGGAAAACCTTAAAAATTGTACCAGACAGGCTAGCCATGTGTGGAAACTAAAACAAAAAAATGGAAAAGACCCTGATTATAACATTGAATATAGTAAAAAAAAAAAAAAGCCAAACCTTACAATGGTCTGCAGATTGTGCTAAGAAAAAAAGTTAGCCATAATATTGTTTCAGAACAAAAATTTACTAAATGAAAGAACAGAAATAATGTCCAGATGTAATCACTCTTATAAATAAGTCTTAGGATCATACAAACCTGAATGAAAGCATTTTAAGATCCTTAAGTAATTACTCCCTGATTTTCAAAATTTTTGGTTGTTTAAAAATTTCGGTCGTAAAAAAAAATCCCTGCCGTACATTTTTTGAAACAGAAAATCAGTTAATATAAATTGCCTGAAGATACCGAAAGGTTGAAACCTAGGTTGCGAAAATAATTCATTTCCAAATTAAAATATATACATGTGGCCAAATGGTGAAAACTTTTCCTTATAATCATGAGATTTAGGTTTCATTCTCACCATGACTGATTTCTCAGAAAGGTGACTTCTTGATGTTATCGAACTCGGGGAGGCAATCCTAGCATACAACACTTTTTGAAAGTGCTTGGAAACCACACCACACCTTGTAATAGAAATTGGGTAGTCAGAACTATTCGGAAGCTGTCAATGGTTGTGCTAGCACAGTCATAAGTCATTGTGGCCAAGGGAATTTTTTTTTTTTTTTTAACTGTCAGATTATGTGCTCTTTTCCAGAAACTGTAACTAAGATTTGCTCAGCATAGTTACAGTATAAACCACAGGTGGGACTCTGTGGGTATTGAACATACATAGATGTATCTGCAACAGGGATTAGATACCCACTCTAGCACTTTTGTCCAGACCAAAATGAAATTCGAGCCAAATTCTTAAATTGACAAAATACCATTTCTTTTTTTTTTTTTTTTGTTTGTTTCCAGGCACCAAAATCAGCATTATACCAATCAACTCGCAAAAGAGACAACATCATTTCTGAAGGAACTTGCTCATCTTCCTCAGCCACCTTCTGCATCTGACCAAGTAGGGAACAATTCATTGATTTTATTAAATCTTTGTCTTGATTTTACTGTTGCTTTTAAATACCCCATTCCTTATCCAGTTAATAAAATGTACTTTTAATCATTCTGTCATTATTGTAAACTTTTATTTTTAATACTTGACTTCATATCTATAATTTATACACAATAAAGTTTAATATTTGTGCTTCTCTCCCCCCGACCCAAAAGAAAGGAATACGGGTGTTAAAAAATTTTTTTTTTTTTTTATCTCTCAGCACTGGTATTACTATGCACTCACTTGGCAATTTTTATTGTTTTAAAAAGCTATTTTAAAATTTTAATAGAGCCTGAACATATGAAACCAAATTTATATGCATTATCTTGGGAAGCAGTAACAAAATTTTATTAAACACTGTTTTTGTAAATAATGTTTTATTAACAATTTTGGCAATTCTTGAGGAGTGGGGAAAACAGTGCAATAATACAGATGCCTGCAAACTATTTTGTTGAATTTATGTGGCAAGAAAAAATGGCTGGAAAGATGCATTTATTTAAACTTCATAATTAGTTATGTATTTCAGTTTTCTTATTCACAGATATTTTTATAAATACATGAATAAAAAAAGTTTTCATTGTTATATTTTTTATTATAATATTCTAAATGATAAATATTATAGTTGGTTCATATATTTTTATAACATTGGAAATTAGAATTCTAAAAGTTGCTTTTTAAAACAATAAATTGCAGAGGGAACATTTTTAATTTTTTCTTGTATGTAGATTAAATGTTACAGTTTAAAGATGAAAATGAATTTGTTAAATTCTTTTCTTTTACAGTCTTATTGGCCAACAAATAGGAAATTTATGATGCATAGAACTCAGTGTTTTTGGTTTTGTGAGTCATATATTTTTGTCTACTAAGTAATAATTTGTATTCATTTATTTTTTATTTTTTCCTACATTTTAGCGGCAACGTAAAATGCAAAATGAACGGCTGCGCACAGAATTCAGTGATGCCCTAAACAATTTCCAGACAGTTCAGCGAACTGTTGCTGAGAAAGAACGAGCAAGTGTATCCCGTGCCCGGGCACATTCAGGCTATGGAGTTGCAGTAAGAATCTCTTTTTTATGCATTTAATATATCGCATACACATTGTCAATTTAAATTGATTTCATTGAAATTGAAAAATGCAACTCACAATTAGCTAAAAATTGTTAATTACTTACTCAAATCTTACAGCAATGTCAAATTTTTCAAAATTTTGATTGGGGAGAAAAAAAACAAATGTAAATAAAAAAAATATTTAAAAAAAAAAAAAGCCGAAAAATTAATATTTTGAAAACTTTTTATTACATGTATGACTAATGAATTCATTTTTTTAGAATTAAAAGAAAATTTTACTTTGATGTTAGGCCATTACAAAAATAATGGGTGCTCAGTGTGTTGTATTTTGAAAAGCAATTTTAACATAATCATTGTGTGCCCTTTAATAATTTTTAACTTATTTTTAGACAGAAATATACTTAAAGCATAGAAGTCCTTAATTATAAACATGACAAAACATGATCTTTGTTTGCTTTTCTTGCATAAGTTCAAACTTGGGCTCATTGTAAAAAATAAATTCTTTTTCACAACAATAATCTATGGCTAAAATTTAAAAAAAAAATTATGGTTCTCTATATATAAAGTAAGAAAGAATAAAATAGTACTTATAAACTTCTACCAAAATCAACAGAGCATGTGGAGATGGGTCCACAGGTGATCGGACAGTACAAAGGTGTCTCCAGAAATTCTGTACTGGTGATGAGAGCCTTGAAGATGAAGAAGGCAGAGGAATCATGCAGTCTTGACAACGAACAATTGCAAGCAGTTGTTGACCAAAACCTACGTCAGCACTGCAACAGTCTCACAACATTTGCAGAGTATTGGCAAGGGAAAAAAACTTGATAAATTGATTCCTCATGATCTCAGTGAAAATCAAAAACTAGGCATTTTGAAGTGGGCTCAACTCAATGCTCTTTCTGCAGAATAACAATGATCCATTTCTTGACAGAATAATTACTTGTGATGAAAAGTGGGTCCTTTATAATAACTGCAAACAATCGGGTCAAAAGCTTGATTGTTAAGCATCCCCCCAAGCTTTTTTCTAAAGCTAAAGTTGCATCAGCAAAAGATTATGGTGACTGTTTGGTGGTCTGCAATTGATGTTATCCTCTACAGCTTTTTGGAAGCTAAACAGAACATCAATGCAGAGCTTTACTGAAATCAACTTGTTGAATTGCATGCACACCTGCAAAAAATGAGACCTGCATTGGTGTTGATGTGATCCAATTTTACTTCCACAGACTTGGAATACAAGAGTTTACCACATCTTTCACCCACTGATTATTTTTTTTTTTTTTTTTTTTAAAGCACATTTTAAAATGGTAAAACTTTTAGAGTCAAAATAGAGATGAAATCAGCTTTCAAAGGTTTTGTTGCATTACAGCCAATAACCTTTTGTCAACAAGGAATAAATAATCTTGTTGATCAATGGCAGCGGGGCATAGATGTCAAGGCTCTTATTTTGACTAATCTCAACATTTCTACAGTTAATTTTTGAAGAATAAAATTGTTTCTGTAATTTGCCATTATTTTTTGTAATAGCCTAATAAAGAGATGCTTGTAATTGTTAGTTATTTAAAATAAAACCAGAAACTGTAAATGTAATTTTACGAAATTCACTCACTAGAATTGACTCTGTTGGAAAAGAATAATTTTTTTTTTTTTACAGGCATTTGAAGAGGAAAAAAAAAGTGATGACCATTTAGTGAGTCCTGGGTGAGTTATTTGATTTTTTCCTGGAAAAAAAGTGCAGTTTGTGGTGTATTTTTCCTTATTTGAAGTAAGTTCTATCTTCATGTTGTTCATTCTGTGATAACACTCGATCGCAATTACCAAATCCATTGTTGGATTTACTTTAACCTAATTTGTAAATATGGATTACTGTATATAAAAGCTAAAATGAAATTGTTTTGAATGTTTTCTCAAATTTGGTTTTGTTTTCCACTTCAGTTATAATTTTTACTTTTCCTGTATCACACAAGATTCAACCCCAAAAGACTTTGTAAATATATTCATTGTGATAATTAACTCCTTTCATCTTAAACCACACCTGTAATTCTATCCCATACTACTTGACTCTAGGGAAAAAAAATTGACAACCATATGCAAAGTTATCATACCAGAACACCAGCCAACTATGAAAGGGCATTAAATACGAACAATTCATGTCACATTATGGAAAAGGGTAAAAGTTAGCTGGAGATGGGGCTGAAGAAACCTGTTAACATTCACAAAAAATGACAAGAAAATGTTTTGTCAACTGTCAGAGGTTTTATATATATATATAAATATGTGGATAGGGGTCACAGGTTCGAATCCTGCCGAATGACACACATTTTCGTAATAAAAATTTATCGTAAATAATCAGGCCAGTAGATATAAGTATATAATACTGTTTAATTAAAAGCAGAATATCTGCTTAAATACGAGTATCGATAAAAAAAAAATAATGTTCAAACAAATCATTTCATAATGATATAAGTAATCATCTGTGCAATTGTAAAAATAAAAATAAGTGTCCACTGAACAGAGTATGTAAAACAGAAGGGGATAGTCTACAAGGCAGAGATAGAAAATGAAAAAATTGAAAATAAACTGTATTTTGGGTTTACATAAGGCAGCTTTAAGGAAAGATGGTATAACCATTTGATCATCATTTAAGTTAGAAGATTAAAAACATTGTAGGAAACTAGCTAACCACATGTGGGAGCTAGAAAAATGGAAGAAGCCCTAATATATGTTGAAGTATTTTGAAAAAAAAGCCATAAAGTATTGGAAATATTATTTACAGATTGTGTCAGAAAGAAAAACTGGTGATTTTGTTATATTCAGAGCAAGTTGTTAAATGAGAGATATGAAATAATTAACAATTTTTCAGTGTTGTATGCTCTGACCTTCTTCAGGTGGCTAGAATTTTGAACCGGACACTTAATTTCAATCTTCAACTCAACTCTAAGTTTTTTGTTTACCACTACTGTCACCAGGTATTGAAATGAAAAACATAGAGTTGAGTTAAATGGAGATAACTAAAACATCCGGAAGTGGCATGACTGATGAAGAAGGTCAAAGTGTACTACAGCCAAAACATCATGGATATGATGATAAAGATGAGGACAATGGTTCAAATAATGTAAATATCTCATCTCCAAAATATAGACAAATGTTAAAACTGAAGAATTGTACATTTTCTTGTCTTTGTGTGAATTCAGGTTTTCCCAAACCAGACAAGTGCTCCAAATGGAAGAAGATGTGGACCTTGAGTTAATTCATGAAAGAGAAGAAGCCATCAGAAAATTAGAGGTTTGTCTTGTACTTCAGTATAGCATTTCTTGTCACTTTTTACAGCCAAACCTGTTTTACATCATATCTGAAACAACTTTTTTGAATGTTTATAAAGTTGATATTTCTAAATTTTTCCATAAAAATAAGTCATTTTAAGCAGTAATATTCTTGAAGGCATCAAAATAATATCCTCCTAAACAATTTGATTTCCATTCAAAAAGCAATCTTTAAAGCATTTAGAGCAAGTAAGTTGTTGCTTAGTTAATATTTTATGAGATAGGCAATACTGCCAGAATAATTAGGAAATAAGGAAATTAAAGTTTAATTAAAAATTGAGTTTATTTTCAAGCAGTTAATTGTAGTAGAACAATACAATGAGTGTTGAAAATGTAGAGAAAATCTTTTGAAGAAATAAATTCGACTATTGTTTATAGTTTCAAATTAGTAAATTAATTTCTGTTAAAATTAAATGAAAATTTATTACTTTCACTTTCAATGCTACTTGTTGGGGATCTTAAAATCTAAATCCCACAGAAATTTATATGAAGCTAATAACATCTTTCACTATTTATAAAGTTTTTTGTTTTTATCATAGAATATTTGTTTTTGCATTATATTCATTAATATCATGCAAGATGTGTGTTGTGGTGCAGTAGATATTGGCTCAGAACGAGAAATTGAAGAGCCGAGTTCAAATTCCAGTTGACTTCATTGCATTCACTTACACATAAATACCCTTGGGAAAGGTATTAATCTATTGTTTCTCCCTCGAAAAATAGCAGGACAGATTGGGTTCTATAGCCTTGGTTGGCAACCAGTATACTGCAGAAAGTAATGTCAACCTACTGCGGGAAAATCTTATTACATCATGGTCAGTCAATCAGTTAAGTAGCATATGTGATACACATTTGGGCGATCATGTCTCAAAAGAGACATGACTGACTCGGCAGAAGATTTATGTATTGTACCTTCCAATCATTTATACAATCTCCAAAGCCGTTTTGAGATTTGGAAGCTCTGAACTTTATTCCTTAAACAATTTTTTTTCATTTTAATGTTTCGGCATTAAAAAGTAGCTATTAATTTATGGCTTTAAAATTCAAAACATTAAACTTGTGGTGCAGCAGATATCAGCCGAAATAAGAAATCGGAGGACCAAGTTCAAATTCCAGTTAATTTCGTTGCGTTCACATATGCGCAAATACTCTTGGGAAAAGTATGAATTCATTTCTTCCTCTTGCTATGCGATAAATAACAGGACAGATTAGTTAATTTTTTCTCCAGAGAGCTTATAAAAACTTCTCTAATGTATATTGTGTCCACCATCACAATGCACACTTTTATTCCCCAGTGAATACTATGAAAGTGTTTTTCCTCTAGTGCATCCTATAAATTTCTGTAATTTCAAACTATATCATTATGATCTTTTACTATGGATGTTTCACCAGTTAATTTTTTTCTTTTACTTTTTTTCTGCCAGAGTGATATTAAAGATGTAAACCAAATATTCAAAGAACTTGGAGTTTTAGTTCATGAACAAAGAGAAGGAATAGGTAAGTAAATAACAAGAATATATTTAATTGCAAATTTAGCTAATTTAAATCAAAAGTAATTTTTTGTATATCATATTTGTACAAAAGCATATTATTGGAATGCTCAATTATGAATGAATTCTATTGGCATAAAGTTCATATAGGCAGTGTCACTTAGCTACAAAATCATAATTTTTTTTTCTTTTACTTCCACATATATTTGTCTAATTTTAATGATTGCTTTTTCTATAATTATAAAAAATACATGCAGGCATAAGAACTGATTGCTCCAGAAACATCTAAGGCAATTTGGTTAACTATTTTCCAACAGAAATAGACATCGCAATTGATATTTGAACTGCTTTTTAAGACACATGGCTCAGTGGATACAGACATTAGTTAGTTCCAATGACTTGAACCAAAGAGTTGTTAGTTCAGTACTAGTCTACAGCAGTGGTGGACAAATAACTTGGAAAGTTAGGTTAAAGGGAGATAACTTATGACTACCAGAACTGTGAGTATCAGATTCTCCAAGCATTCCTTCCTCATCACATACTCCAAGTACTTCAGCTGTCTCTTCCTGATGCTCAGTGTTAGTTTCCTTTTTGTTGCCATCCTTTCCAGAACCTCATCATTGATCACATGCTTGAACCATGATATCCTCAGCATCCTTCTGTTGAGCCACATTTCAGCTGCTTTAAGTTTTTTCTTCATCTTTGATGGTATTGTCTAGCATTCACTGCCATACTGAAGGACAGATATCACATAGCAATCCAGAACTAGTTTCTAGTGAAATTTTCCTGTCTCTTAATACTCTGCTCAGTTTCTGGAATGCGTCCTTAGCCATTCCAATTTGCCTTCGAATCTCAGTGTCACACTTTCCATCTTCTGTTAGAACACTTCCCAAGTACTTAAATTTCTGTATAAATTTAGTATCCCCAACCTTCTGTAATTGGCATTTTGGGCTCTTCTTTTTACTGATGACCATGTATTCGGTTTTCTTTTAGTTTATTTGTGGTCCTTTCTTTCCACTTTCTTCAGCTCCCTTCTGTAGGAGGTCTTGTAGTTTTTTTCCTGTGTCTGCTATCAGCACTGTATCTGCATATCTTATGTTGTTCAGATTGTGATTGCCAATGACGAATCCTGGCATAACTTCTAGGGTCTTTAGAATATTCTCACTGTACAAGTTGAATAGATCTGGTGAAAAGACACATCCTTGTCTTACGCCCCTTTCTATCTTTGTATATCTGCTGAATTCGTTTCCTGTCTGTATGCAGGTTGTTTGCTGCCAGTAGAGGTTCATGATTACTCTAATGTCTTTGCCAAATATGTTGAGGTTGCTGAGCATTTCTATCTCTTCCTTGTGGCGTACTTTGTCGAACACCTTGGCATAGTCTACAAAACACAGGTAAACTTCCTTTTTGATTTGTATCGCCCTTTCTGCTAGCATCCTAAGCATAAATATCGTATTCTTTGTTCCAGTGTCCTTGATAAAGCTGCACTGTTCTTGTCATATTTACGGTCTGATTCTGCTTCACACTCTATTTATCAGCTGTTTTGTTATGTGGCTCATCACACTGATTGTTCAGTGGAGTTCGCATTCAATTGTGCCTGGCTTTTTAGGCAGAGCTATTAAAAATTGATTTGCTTAGGTCATCTAGTATTACACCACTGTTGTAAATTTTATTTATTATTTCGGTAATTTTCTCTGTGCCAAAATCTTTTAAGGCTGTCAACATCTCTGTTACAATGCCATCTGGTCCAGCTGCTTTGTTCCTATTCAGTTTGGCCATTGCAGCTTTCACTTTGGATTTTAGTATTTCTGGCCCATCAGCATCTTTGTTTATTATCGGTTGCTCTCTCTTATCATGGAAGAGATCTTCTATATATTCTTCCCATCGCTCAAGTATTTCCTCTTTCTCTATTATGATCATTCCATCCTTAAATTTTATACATCCTGTTGAGGAGCATTCTTTGTTCTGTCAATTGCCTTATTTCTTTATGCATTTCTCCTTTATTAGTCTTGCTCAAGCTCTCTACTTTGGCACATTTGTTGTTGAATCGTTCCTCTTTAGCCTGTCTGCACTTGATTTTTTTTTTTTTTTTTTTTTTTAAATCGTATCACCCTGAGCAAGGCAGTAATGCCACTGATGTGCAGGGGGCTACGTAATAGTGAAAAGATTGGAAAAGAGAAAGCTGGAAACCACATTCTAAACAGGGAACAAGGGATGAGCCTCTTAACCTGTTCAATAGACATGGGTGGAGTGTGAACCGGGCGATAGATAGATCTATCTACTCCAAATTGGGGAAAAAAAAAGAAAAGCACACATGGTGGTGGATTACTAAGTTTTAACTTAGTAAAAGTCCAGTCAAGAGATATATGCTAAAATCAAAAAACATGAAAAGCTCCTAATTTAAAATTAGGCAGAAGAAAAAAAAAAGAAAAAAAAGAAGACTTACTTTAAGAATATTTCAAACAAAACAGAATTCCAACACAACACGAGGGTCTTTGAATTTTGGTCACACCATTTCCTTTTGTAGTTTCTTATATTCAGTCCCACATTCTGGCACAGTTTTCTATCACCTTTGCATCATGTCAAGAATCTCTTTAGTCATCCACTCATTTTTTCTTCTGTGTCTGATTTCCTTTGGGACCATGTTGTTTGCTGATGTCACTAACACTTCTTTAAGTGGATCTCGTTTTGAATTTCCATTTCCCATTTGTTCTTCTTATTTGTTTCTCACAGTGTCAATGTATTTTTTCTGCAGGTCGAGGTCATTCAGGAGCATTTTGTATTGCAGTCTGGGTACTGCCCTAGGCTTGTTTAGTCTTCGAAGTTTCACCCTAAGTTTGCAGATAACTGGAAAGTGGTTGCTTCCACAGTTGGCACTTGGATAGGTTTTGCATTGAACCAATGCGTTTCTGAATTTTTATTTCTGGTTACATAATCAATTTGTTTTTTTATGTCACTTCCTGGGCTTCTCCATGCCCATAAACATTTCGGATCTTCTTGAAACCAGATGTTGGTTATCACCTGGTTATTCGCCTTACACCATTGGACCCATCTTTCACCCTGGTTGTTGCAGATTCCTAATCTAAAGTTGCCAGTTGTCTCCCCTTCCCTCTTCTTGCCTACTTTGGCATTCATGACTCTAATTTCTTGGATTTTACATTGGGCAAGAGTGGAGGAATTCATTAACATTTTTAATTTGGCTACTATTCTGTGTTCATATTCAAAAGTGCTGGATATAAAGTTGGCATTTGTTAAAAATTTGTATTTATGGGTTTTTAATTGAATTGCTTGCATTCACTTACGCGCAAGTACCCTTGGGAAAGCTATCAATCCGTCTCTTCCTTCCAGTTATGGGTTAAATAACAGGACAGATTGGGTTCTATAGCCTTGGTTGGCAACCAGTTATCCGCAGAAAGCAATGGCAACCTACTGCGGGATAATCTTCTGCCCAGTCAGTCATGTCTCTTTCGAGACATGATTGCCCAAGTGTATTTCATGTATGGCACTTAACTGACTGATACTGTCTTAACAGAACATAAAAAAAAAAAATTTTAAAGATTATTGAAATATTTTGGATATGTGGTTAATGTAATTTTCATTAGTACAAAAAATGGAATCAGCAGGTTGAATTCAAATTCTCACCTTGACTGTTGTATTTACTTCCACACTAATACTCTTGGAAAAGTAATGGATCTGCCTCTTCTCCCCTCATCTATGAGTTAAATGAAAGAGTAGACTGGACTCTCTGGCCTTAATGGTAGCCAATCTAAGAGAAGGACAAATAGAGAAAGTAACAGGGGAAACCACTCCATTACCTTTCCCAAGAAGTCGGGGTAATTCATGGATAATAAAGAAAAGAAATCTTTATAAAACCCTAATTGCTGCCATCTTGAAGGGTCAGGCTATTAAAGGAATCCAAATTCTTAAACAAATTTTATCAACAACCTTCTCAATGCTATCAGTTTCCAATTTTGTATCTATGCTGATGATACAACTATTTATTCCTGTTTTATAGTAATTTTCATTGGTTCAATAAAATAAAATTAGCAAATGATCTCAAACATTACCTACAGTCTATTGTTAACTTAAGGGAAGAAATGGTTCATTAATTTTAATGCCTCCAAAACAAAACTCTCTATTAAACATATTTTTTAAAAAAATTGATTTTTGTTGTTCCCTGATCCACCCAACAATACATTTTCAAAAAAAGAAAAAAAAAGTAAATATTACTAACAACATATTTGACTCTCAACAAAAAACCTCTTTACAAAAATGTCAATGAAATCTAATTTACAAACTGATTTCTTACAAAAAATACATATTCTATTCATATGATCCTTTCCTAAAAACCTTGTTGATATTAAATAACCCACTGAGATTGATATGCCATAAAATAAACCAAGCCAAACCTCCAGAATGTAGCACCTGAGGAACATAAATCAACAGTTCTTGGAGACAATCATTTAATTAAAAGCAGTGTATATGGAAAGATGTAATATATTACCTTGAACAGCAGAGGTAATTGACAGATACATCCGGCTGTGGTTGATGGATTTGTCCAGCTGTTGATGTCAGCAGAATGTAACAACAAAAAAAAAAGATAGAGGCGATGACTGGCTAGAAAGACTATGTCTGACAAGGATGTGGTTGACAAATACATCCGACCATAGATAAATGTCAACCAACGACAAGGGTGGTTGACAGACATATCCTACCATGTCAACAAAGCGACAACCTGAAAAAAAAACAAAAATGGGAGTTTTAAGACTATATAAAGTCTAGAATTTTTTTTGGAATGAAGACAGAACTTCTGCTGGCTTTTGACTCCCTACAGTGTCTTTGTGTGCATAACTCTCTGGATGCACTCCTACTTCATACAAGCATCACCAATGAAGAATAAAAATATAAGATTATATTTTTATATGTACATGTTCCTCGTTTGTCCAAGTCCAACAACCACAGTATATAACAAAGAGACACAAGATTATAAAGAAATTTATTTCTTTTTACAATTACTGGAAATCAGGCTGTCTAAATCTTTATAAAGTCAGTGTTTTGTGCACTATCTTTATTGGTTATTTTAGGGGTGCAATTCAGTAATTTTTTTTTTTTTTAATAGACAGCATTGAACAAAATGTAGAAATTACCCAGCATCAACTGGAAGGAGCTGCTACTCAACTGGACCATGCAAGAAAGTATCAAGTAAGGGAGGATCTTTTTGGGGTTTTTTTTTTCCATCTATTATTATTTTCCTATGTTGTCCTTAATATCTGCATGAGCCTTGTACCACTTTGAATATTGTGTTGCTTTCATAGTAGTTTTCTTGTTGTGCATTTTTAACTTGTTATAATGTAGTTAGAACAATAATATCCTGCTGATTTCATGTCAGCAAAACAGAATTTGTTGTAGACCATCTTAAATAAAAACATGGTTGGACCTTAGTATTTAAAACCAATGAATATATTTACAATTCATTGTTCCCCTATCTTGCACAAATAAATATTTTCCATAAATAAAATTCTAGTTTCGGCTATTTCAATCCCACTACCTGTAGCTCATAAGCAAGCACTTACGATGATTTCCATCTGAATAAAGAAGGAAATTAATTTTACTTAGATTTTTTTTTCATGGTCAATGACAATCTTTCAACAAATAACTGTATAATCATTTATATTCCAGAATATATATATATATATATATATATATATATATCTATTAGAATGAGGAAAACTGTCTGAATGATGTAAATAGTTACAATACTTCATCTCAGAAATATTCACAGTTCTCTTTTATAATAAAATATATATACAAGTTGAATATATGGATCGGAAACTGACAAGATGAGTAGAATAAGTAAAGAACAAGTAGGAAAAATGTTTTTATTCTAGCTTGTTTAACATGCTTCTTCAGAGATTCTTTATAATCGAATGATTTAAAAATCTAAGAGCATGTTTATTGAGGTATCGTTTCATTGGTCAGATACATGTCACGAGTGATAAAGCCATGGATGAATATTAAATGTAGAAGAAAAACTTGTGTCTGTTTAAGTGTGTGTGTGTATGTCTAATGTTAGTATGTGTGAATGACAGTGACGAAATACATTTCCATTCAAACTATGTAGCAAGTATTGTATACATATGTCAAGTGATGGAACAATTTTTTTTTTTTTTAAATAAAATGAGAAGGTCAGTTACGTATGTGTTGAAAGAAATCATGAATGTGTGCATTTATGAGTCAGTAAAGTTCATGTGAAATAAGTTATACACAAGTGAAGTGATGGGATGATTTTCTATTCTAAATAACATGAGAGAATCATGTATGAAGGTGTGTGTATACGAGTCTGGGATCCTAAAAACAAAATATATTTCTGTTTAAAATTCTAGTGAAAATAATGTATAAAATTATTAAGCAAACTTTTTGAAGAATAATATGTTAGCGGTTAGAATCTTTCTATGAAATAATAAAAATAAAATACTAAATATCTATATTAAAATTATTACAATAACATAGTTAAGTAATAATATATAAATTACCATACTAAATCATTGCAATTAAACAACATAAATGATATACAATACTAAATAACAGTAAATAATAAAAATAATAAATAAGAAGAAGAATGATAATAAACATGTATAAAAATATGTAATAATAGTAAGAAAAAATAGATATTAGGGGAAATAGGAAAAACAGGGAGAAAACAAATTCATTATGGAATCTACTTCATATAGAGAAAACAATATTACATTGTTAAGAATACAAGGAACTATCTTTAACTTATTTCATAATATCTATTTTGGATTCATGAATTATGTATTTGTGAAAAAATTTGGGAGTAATGTAATGTTTTAATCGCATGTTTATGGTGGGTAGTAATGTTATTAATGTTTTCAAAGTACTTCCTCCTCAAAGGGTTATGTTTCTTTTTAATTAAACTGGCATTTGAGAAATTGAAATTGTATCTTACATTATTTCGGTGTAATACAAGAGAGGTGGAATGTATGTCCAAATGTAAGTCTCTCTTATGCTCGTAGATCCACGCTTTTAGATTTTTGTGATGTTTCTACTATAAATATGTTATTGCACTATAGACACTGTATTTTGCAAATCCAGACATTAAAATTTGATGTCTTTTTTAATCTGACAATATCACCAATAGTTTTGGAGGTGGTGGTAACAATTCTAGTGTTTGGGATAGTTAATTTGTTTGAGAGGTCACATGGAAAGTTGTTGGAAGGTAGTATTATGAAATTTGTGAGATTTTGGGTGGTATTTGTTTTTTTGGTTTTGTGTTTTATAAGCATGTATTTTGGCATTGAGGATGAAAAAGTGTGGGTAGTGGAGAAGTTTAAATGTTTGTTCAATATATTTCTCTTCGTTCCATCACTTGTATACAATACTTGCTACATATTACTGACATATGCACATACTTTATTTGTCTATAGTTTAAATATGCTTGATACGCATTATTTTCACTTACATATACTTACATTCATAATAAACATAGTATTTTTGTTACTCGTTGGCACACATGGAAACACACAAGTTTTTCTTCTACATTTGATATTCATCCATTGTTTTATCACATGTGACACACATCTAACTACTGAAACCATACCTTAATCAACATACTATGTCTTAGATTTTTAAATCATTTGTCTCTAAAGAATCTCTGAAGAAGCCTGTTAAAGTAAAACACATTAGATTAAAGATACTTTTTTCCTACTTGTTTTTTTACTTATTCTACTCATCTTGTCGGTTTCCGATCCATATATTCAACTTATATATATTATAAAAGAGAATTGTGGATATTTCTGAGATGCAGTCCCGTAACTATTTACATTGTTCAGTTTTCCTCATTCTTATTGCCATATTCATGATTTTCAGCCATTGTATGCTCTGACCATCTTTAGGTGATATGCTTGAATTTCAATATCAATGCATACCACCTAAAGAAGGTCAGAGTGTACAACACCCAAAACCTCATGAATATGGTAAGAAAGACGAGGACAACAGTCCAAACAATTGAAATATTGAATTTTAATTTATTCAAACTGGTATATGCAAATATATTTCTTTCACTTAGACTTGAATGAAAAACAATTCAGTTTAAATATGGAAACACTTTCTGAGACTTAATTTTGTAAATAAAATATAGCAAAGGCTAGGGTTATAAAAAAAAAAACGGAAAATACCTGTTTGAAAATGTAATGGATTTATAATAGTATGAATGTTTGATTCTTGTTTTTGTTTTTGTTTTTTTTCTGTCAAAATTTAGCAATCTGAAATATTTGCAATTACTAGACAGCGTTATAAATAGACATTATCTCTTAATACTAGAGTTACCTCTCTTGGGTAATAATATAGATGGAGTGTTTATTAAAGTTTACTGAGCAATTAGCTAAAACGATTTTTTCCATGAAAGACCAGAGCAAAAACGATAATAATTGAAAAACTATAAAATGACATTTTTTAATTGCATTAATAAACTAGTGTGATAATAATTTTTCTTGCCCAACTAATTACAATAGCAGAAATTTCTTATATACAATATATGTATAAAACAGAGTTCAGAATTTTGCAGTTAGAAAACGTGTAATTTGATAAATTCAATAATTTCGATTTAAGCTATAATATTTAGATTATTAGAAAAATTAATCACTTGAATAACTAAAATTTTAAAAATTGTTTTATTATCTTAAGATATTAATTTTTAGATTTAAGATTTTTTTCCCAAAATTTTATAGAATCCTGAAAGACATTCTGTAAAAATACTTCTGAGATTTAGTCTTTTTTATTTCGTTGGAAGGAACATTCCTGTAGAATCTAAATAAATTTGATTATTTAGAAACCATGATAAATTTCGTGATTATAATAAAATAAAAAAAAAAAAGAATCAAAACAATTCTTCTCGTTACAAAAGGTAAGAGCAAACCTATCTTTACCAATCTTTTATGTTTTGTTTTGTTTTTTTTGTTTTGTTTTTTTTTCATAATTGAATTTATTTGCCCTGGCTCCATTTAAAATTTGTTTATATGCTTTTCTTTTTTTTTTAACCTGTCTGTTTAGAGACAGTGTTGACTTTCCTTTTTACTTATTTTACTGCTGCTTGTATTGTTTTTTGTTTTTATTTCTAGTTTGTTATGGCATGCAAACTGCATAATTGTTTACTTGTACACTGATGTGTTTGTCTTTTTTCCAGTTAAAAGTTCGAAGGAAAAAATGCTGTGTTTTGATTACAGTTATTGTTCTTTTGGCTATTCTTGCACTTGTTCTTGGTATTGTGTTTGGAACAAAATAGGTACACCTTTTTTTTATTTATTTATTTGTTTTTATTTCAAGTTTACCAAAAGCAAATATTGTGCTCCACATATCTCTTTATTAATAGCTTTGAATTCTACACATTCCATTTCTCTCTCTCTCTCTACGATCTGTCGTCTCTCTCTCTCTCCTTCTCTACGGTCTGTCCTCTTTCTCCTTCTCTATGGTCTGTCCTCTTTCTCCTTCTCTATGGTCTGTCCTCTCTCTCTCTCTACGGTCTGTCCTCTTTTTTTCTCTCTCTCTCTCCTCTTGTTGTTCTTTCTCTATCTCTCTCTCTCTCTATTATCAGCAATATAACCTAATGCTGACAAAATTCATCACTTATAGCCATGTTTTAGCAGCTACTATTTTTTTCTCTCTAGTTTTTGGAATGTGGCTCAAAACAATGCATCCACTATTTTTACAAATCAGTCTTGGAGTCTCCCATTGGATATGTTAGTGTCAGCGGGTTTTAGTGCTGCTGCATTGCTCTCCACCTTAATGTGGACATTAGGCTGGGGGATCCAAGAAACAATTCTGAAAGCAGCATCAAGCCCTCCCTTCTTATTATGCTAAAATAGGTAGGTATTTCTTGATGTCTACAGCAAAAACTAAGATCCCAGTTTCAGATGGGGAGCAAAAAAAACATTGAGGTGTGAGTGGATTTTACTTTCTCTGAGAATGTAAATAAACATTTATCTTTAGATGACTCAAAGTTATTGACTGTGGAAAAAAAAAAGTGTGGGTGCATTTAAACCTGTCAATTAAGGAGGCAACATACTGATGTTGCACAAGGGCATATTAGAATAGTTTATGCTATGAAAATAATTATCTTGCCTCTTTAGAAAAATCTTTTTTGATAATTTTTGATTTGCACTTCTTTCATTTTAATTTTTCTTGCTTTTTATCACAATTCCTCAATTGCCATTTCACTATTGTTCGTTAGCTGCAAATCAAATAGTAAACGAAAGGCAAAATTCAAATTTGCTTTTCAAGGCCGCTGCTTTACCAATTAGGCTATGAAGATCTATCAGTTATTCTATTCTATAATCTTACTCCAACTGCTTGATACGCCATCATTGTTTACATATTACACTTGTATTAATTAGAATGTTCTCTGAAATTCTTACATGTAACATTGTCAGTTTTTTTTTTAATAGTTAGAATTTAAATTCTCTTTATTTTATCAAAACATTTTCCAATCTCCATTGCTTACTCATAAATTTTCAGATTTAAGATTAATAGGAGGCTCATCAAAAATTGTTAGTTATATTTCCAAGAATATATTTTATTCACACAAAATTAAATCAATTTTGTTTACTGTATTCAAAGTCTTAGAAAATATTTTTGAATAGCATTATTTAAATTCAAATATGTAAATTATATGAAATTAATTCTAACAGTCACGTTTGTAACTTGAACCTTCCGTCAGCAAGGACAAATTCTTTCGGACACCGTTTTTTTTTTGTTTGTTTGTTTAGGTTAGTTTTACCTCTCGTCGATTTTTTTTTTTTTTTTTTTTTAGCTAATTCGAGGAATAAAATCTTTGTTTTTCAATGAAATTCGTCTGTGTTCTTGCAAATTTGAGTTAAACTGGCTGTCTAAGCAGAATGCTTTTCGGCATTTTGTCCAGGGCAGCACATTAACAGAATAGAGATTCAGACATGTAAAATTTTCCCTATTATTCAAAATTCATGTCCTTATGTTATTTTTTTCTAAAGTTGTCATTTTATTGTTTTTCTTTTTTCAGTAACTATCTTTTGTCCCTCTTTTCAGAAACGTGCACGACGGAATTTGTGTATATCGGCAATTGTGGTGCTGGTCATAGTGGTCATATTAGGCTTGATAATCTGGGCAGCCAGCAGCTGAGTCTTAATGTCATCGAAACAATCAATGATATAAGACCTTCACATATATGTACACCGATGACTTTTTTAAGAAAAGAAAAAGACAAAAAAAAAATCACATATCAGAATCACCAACCTCAACTAAGCGATAAAACTTCTTTCACTCAAGGTCTCCATTTTGCAACAAAGAAAAAAAGCAAAATAAACGGATTAATATATATATTAATCCGTTTAGTACCATTTGACATAAGGTGGTCTCCTGCATATACTACTTCTTTGCCTGATGAATGGATAAAACTATCCAAATCTCTGGAAAATTTGATCTTTTCTGATTAGCCAGCTCCTGGTTCCTATGAACCAATTTTGTTATTATTTATTAGTTTCAACCTTACCAAAAGAGGGTGAGACTTTCACCCAGTAGGTCATTAAGAGGAAACATTTTCATCTCAGAAATCATACTCTTCAGACTAAGGAAGCTCAAGAAGTAGAGAAATGGTAACAAATGAGAATATTTTCTTTCCTTCCTTCTGTTATATAAATATAAAATGAATTTGTTGTTGATGATAAAAAGTTTTTTATTTCTCCAAAATAATATTTAAATATGTAAAGTAAAAATATCAAATGGTTAAATATAGAAATCATTTTTATGGATTAATTTTATTGATCAAATTTTTGTTAGTGTCTTTCCTATTTTTCACATGACGGACAAACTTGATTTTCAATTTAGCATCAGGTTGAGCCATTATAGGAAAGGAATGGATGAAGGGATTTAGACTGAAAATTAATTTACTATCAAAATTTAAGCTTAAGCATTTCACACTATATAACTATGCATCCAGACATGTTATATATTTAAGCAAAATATTTAATGGAACAAAGGTCACAAGTCTTGTTTGAACTGGTAAAAATAATTTAATCTGTTTTTGTGTCTCTCCCCCTCTTTCATTTTTTTTTTTTTTGTCTGAGCTGTTTTCAGTTATTTTGTTACTTGATTTTTTACAAATAAACATTAATGAATTAAAATAAAAAAAAATGAGAACTGGCGTTTTTGTAATATTACATCTGAAAAAGAATGCTTCCTAAGGAAAAAAAAAAAATTCAGTATCTGCTTTTCTTCCCATCTTGTCTGTTTTGCCATTCTCATTTTTTTAACACTTGAACATTGTGTATTAAAAATAAAATTGTCCTAATTTTAGAGTTTAAATTCCTAGACTTTGCTAATGAAAAATAAAATCAAAACTTAGCAATATTAGAGCATCTTTGATAATTTTGTCTGAAACAAGATTTTTTTAAAATTTAGTCTTTTCACCAGGTCTGAGCCTTATTTATAACTGGAGGGGAGTGGGTTTAGAGGTAAATTTGATCATAATTCTACGTTGACTGTTAATTCCAAGACAACTCATTTTATTTTCTCCCTTAATCAAGCAGTGACACATTAATAAACATGAAAGCAGAATTTTTTTTTTTTTTTTGCCTATAACAGTGAATTTGTAGTTTGCAATAGCATTGTTTTTGTTGGATTCACAAAAGTATTTTATGTTCTGTATTGATAGAATTTTTATTAAATCTTCTGAATAATGTCAAATGAAGATTGCATTTATGGAGTTCCAAGTGAGAAGAGGTGAAGACTGACTTGTCTTTCCAACATAAGAAATCAAAGTTGTGATTGGGGGTGTAAAAAAAAAAAAAAAATCCAATTATCTGAAAATTGTTTTATCTGCCAGAACAAAGAGAGGCCATTACTTAAATGGTTGACAAAATTGTTTCCTTTCTAACAAATGTGTTATTAGATGACAAAAGTAATTATGCTATTTCGGTTTGTGCTTTTTTTCTTTTTTTCTTTTCTTTTCTTGTAAATCTCTTCAGCTCATTATCATTTGCAAATAATATTGACTCTTCAGCTGTCCAAGTTGTGGCTCAAAAATCTTTCATTCCAAAGGCGTCTTATGAAGAAGGCACATTAAATATTCCAATATATTGGGTAGCATTCAGCAAATCGTCTTTAATTTATATTGTAATTGTTCCTTTTTTTCCCCCCCCTTCTCAGAGATAAGTTAACATTGAAAACTGAGATTTAAACATACATCTAAATCTTATGGGAGGAGGCCCTAAGTTCCTTTATCTTTTTTTATTACTTTTATTTGGTATTTCCAAAATTATTATCACAGCCAGCAATATATATATATATACATATATATCCAAAATATTTTTGTGATAAGATTATGAGGAGATAAAAATTTTTTGCAATTGTTTGTTTATCCTAATGAGTTTTTTTTTTTTTTTTTTTTTTTTTTACTATAGTGTAAGAAAATAGTCATCAGTGAATGACAAAAACAAAAATTAACCTATTAGAGTAAATCTTTTCCTGGAATGAACAAAGTATGTTGCCTATTTGGAATAAATCATTAATTATTGTACATGAGAAGGATATCTATGGACATGTGTACACTTCTGCATCTAGACATGTGAAAATAGTGTAATGCTTGTAAAGCCCCCCCCCCCCCCAACCATGACTTGTGCTGCAGGAAAAAAAAAAACAAAAAAACATACACACACATACAACTTGTAATAGTAAATGAGAGAAACAAACCAAAATCCTGTTTTTAAGTTCTTTCTTTTCTCAACTGACATGTTTCTCTTGTTGGTAAATGTAAAATATTCTGAACTTTTGTTGTCTTTTGCTGCTGTTATCTACTGATGTAAACAGATCATTTTTTTTTTTAAAAGAAATGTTATTAAAATAACTTGGCTTTTAAAAGCTAAGTGTCTGTTATCAATTTTGCCACACATCAATCAAGATGAGTTAATCATAATAGATGAATAAAACTGTTAATGCTTTTACTTTCTTTTGCTGCTGATTTGTTTAATATGAAACTTGTGCTTTGTATTAAATTGAATCTTGATTGTGAAGAGGGTAAATGAGTCAGATTTTCAAATTCTCTTAATCGCCTGTGTACATTGAGTTTTCTCTTAATTGTAAATGAAGGCAAAATTTTTCATTCCAATCAGTGATGAAGTCAATAATATAAACTTAAGAGATTACTGGGGGTGCTATGGGCTTTCATTAAAAGCCATCAATTCATGTTTTGTAAAATATCTGCATCAGTAAAGAATCTTATTTACCAAAACTCTTGTTCTGAACAAGAATATTTAAGATATTAGGCTGATTTTTTTTTTTGTTTTTTTAAATTCTATTGTGCTGACAAGAGACGATGTGATCTTATTTCAAAATCTGATACTTTGTTAAAACAAATTTTCTGCTTGGAAGGTAAAAAAAAAATTAATGTTTTAGAGACGTTTATTCAAACAACTTAAAGTGGACAATACTTTGCAATGATTCTGTACAGTTGATCCAGTGGATTTTTAAAAAAAATAAAAAAATTTGTAGTCCTAAATTGATTTTTGAGGCAAACTTTTTTTTTTTTTTTTTGTAGTTCTCTGCACTCCATTAAGAAATCTAAATTATTAGACATTTGACTAAAGTTTTTTTTCTTTAGGGTCATGAGTTCGACATTTTAGAAAGTTCTGGAAAGAAAAGGCTAACAGCAATTAAAATTTAAGAAGTTTTATTTGAATAATCTTGTTTCCAAAGATACTCTTCAACATATCTTGCATCAATGTCACAACTTTGACTGCAGGTGTAAATGGCCAGAATTCCCCAGTCAATGCTGTTGTTCAAATTGTCAACATCCAAATGGACTAACAATTGTGGCATGACCTATAAAAATAAAGAAAATGTACACAATAACAGGCAATTATATTTTTGTAGAAATGAAGCTTAAAGTCATATGTTTATATTGCACATCAGAACAAAACAAGGAGGAGATCCCCTTGACCTGAATTGTGACAGGATTGAAGTAAAGCAAAAAATTATTGTACTTACTTGAAATTCAAATATACGTGGTGCTCCACAGGCAGGACAGTGTGGAATACTTTCTTCAGTGGGTTTGTTTGCATTGGACACCCACAATGCTTGGCCCCTACGTTGATAGCGTACCACCTGAAATAGATAAGTGATGTGTAAAATAAAAATATTTAATATCAATATCTGAGAAAATTTGTAAAATATTTAAAGTAAAAGAGGGAGGACCGGGGGGGTTTCGAGTAAATAATCCAAAATAAAACTACTATTCAATCTCCACAAATTCTACAAGTATGACTGAAAAAAAAGTTTTATTAAAGTCTTTGTCTGATTTTCTGCAAATAGACATCTTTAATAAACAAGATTTCAGTTTCCTTTTGGAGAGAAAAATTTTATTCAAATTTCAACAAGTTTGAATGTTTTGCCAAAAATGTGATTTCCATTTTAGTTTGAGTTTATTCTCACCTTTAAGAAATTTACTGTTCCTTAACGTGTATTTAAGAAATTTAATAAAACAAATACTAAGAGACAGGAAGAGGTTCAGTTATTAAAATAAGTGAATCCCCCACCACCATAGAAGAAAAAAAAAATTTTTTTTTAAATTTGCATAAATTTAATACTATGTGTTAACTTTAAAATGGCTGCATAAGTAGTTTTACAAAATGTAACCCTAAAATAATAAACTTTGAACTTTTTTCCTATTTAGCATTTTTTTTTTTTTTTTTTTTAATAGATATACATAATTTAGTATTTGTCTATATTTCTGAGATGAGGTAGTACTTACATTATTTGGATTATTGTCCTCATCTTTGTTGCCATTTTTACGTTCCGGTTTTCTTCAGATGCAAGGAATTTTGAACCAAACCCTTTATTACAATCCCTGGGGTATGTGAACTATTCCTTGAGGGCCTCTTTTGGAAGTCATGAATTATCTCCCTCTAACCCTGTAAGTTACTTGAAGAACCACTGCTGTAGCCTAGTATTGAACTCACAACTCTTTGGGTTAAGTCATAGGAACTAACTAACATCGATATCAATATCATTTATTAAATAACTTGTTTTATAATGCAGGATCAGCAAAGCCGTTGGTATCCTTAAAATTTAACAACAAAACAATATTCAAAATTTGTGAGAGGAGAAAAGCAGGAAGAAAATAAAAACTGCACTTATTGATTTCCAAGTCCCCAAAGTATTCCTGGCTTTGTTTGTGTGAATATAACTCAAATTATAGATCAGCAATGGGACAATGCATTATTTTTTTTTCTTCTTTCCCTTTGCACAAAAACCCAAATACCTTATCTTCCTCTACTTTCTTCATGTACTATACAAACACTAGTTTGGGGTCATCACAAATCAAATAATTTTTAGTTAAATATTCACATTTACTATGTGAGACAGTGGACCCTTACTGAATTGTCTTAGGACTGGCTTATCTTAACACATCACTCAATAAGTACCGGGCCTGACATTATAAATGCTGCCGCTAATAAAAAATTCCATATGATTTTTCTGAAACTTAAACCTTCAAATGGCATGTGGAAACATTTGGGACCAATTGGATTATTAGTTTACAAATTAGTTATTCAAGTTGCAAATTTTTAAAACAATGGAAAAAATCTGAATTTCGTGTGTTGATAAAGCATTGTTTTCTGAATACTCAGGTCATCCAAATTGGCATTTGTCTCAGAAAACACCATAATAAAAACCACAAACTTGTTTTGACCGATCGGGAATTGAAGTTGTGTGAGATAGCAAGGGAGACGAACATTTGTCAATGAGAAAGTTGTATTCAAAGTGAGTGCCACGTTTGCTCGCAGTCCATCAAAAACAACAAAGCACCAATGATTCAGGGCGCTGTTTGCATTTGTTTCAACAACAAGGAGTTTTTGCATAAATATGTGATTATGCATGAAACACGGATTCACCACTTCTCTTGAGACAAATCGGCAGTCAGCTGAGTGGACAGCAGCAGGTGAAAACCATCCAAAGTGACCAAAGACGCAAACATCAGCAGGCAAAGTTTTGGGCTCCATATTCATCGATTACCTTTGGAAAGGAAGAATCATCAACAGCAAATATTATATAGTATTATTGGTGACATTTGAAGGAAGAAATTATCAAAAAAATGACCATTAACAAAGAAGAAAAAGTGATCTTTCACTATTGATCGCACTTCGAATTGCTTCTGCATCCACCCTATTCTCTAAATCTGGCCCCTAGCGACTGCTGACTATTTGCACACCTCACAAGAATGCTCCAGGGAAAGAAATTTGGCTCCAATCAAGAAGTGATATTGAAAACAGGCATAATTTAAGGCCAAAGACAAATCATTCTACAAAAAAGGCCAAAGACAAATCATTCTACAAAAAAGGCCAAAGACAAATCATTCTACAAAAAAGGCATCGAATTGTTAGAGAAGCATTGGAATCAGTGTATCATCCTAAGACACTATGTTGATGTATAAAGTTAAATTTTGCTTAAAAGTTGTTTTATTAGGTAGGCCCAGGATTGATGTGTTAAATTTTTTTGATTATTATTATTATTATTATTATTATTATTATTTAGAACTGATAGGTTAGGTACTTTTTATGACCAGCACTCACATCTTAAAAGTGGCTACCTGCTGTCCACAAATTGGTGGGAAGGGAATTAAAGTAAACAAATAAAAACTTTCAGGATCAAGTGGAACTTTAGTAATTCCCTATATACAGGGTGACAGGTGCTGCATTGCAGCTCATACCAGACACCAAGTTCAGTGATGGTACAGTTTTGGCCTAAAAATTACCCTTTAGCTAGGTCGTTATATACAAGTAAAAGACTAGTAGCAAAAAAAAGATTTTATTTTTATAAATAGGTAAAGTTGAGATTAAACAGTCTAATGAGTGCTTTTCTTGTTTGTTCATGGTATTGGTCAGTTTTATAGTGAACATGTTTCTGTGTCCTGTTATCTAAAAAAGCAATTTATCTTAATTCAGTGACTTATTTGTCTGGGCCACTCATGAATCCACTTCTCGATACTGATAGCCTTTAGTAAAAAATAAATGTACAAATCTATTTTTGTGACAGGTCCAACTAGTTTCAATTTAACAAGATCTCACCTGACTGATATTGACACACAGGCTGCTACTCCAAGATATTCAGAGCAAAACATGAAAAGTTTTGGTTGAAAAGATGAGTAGGATTAGTAGAGGTCTTGTTTGCCAAAAGGCAGATCTGGCCCAGTAGTCTGTCACGAGAGAAGACTGAAGTAGCACTAAAGATATTTCAAATGTCATTACTTATGTGCTAGATTCATCCATGATTAAATAGCCTAACTAGATTGAGAGTAAGATTTGTTTTATTTTGTTACCATGATGTTATTTCACCTTTCATTCCCTCTTAAACATACAGACTTTTTCCAGTTTTTGTTCACGTTAACTGGAATTGAAATGATATGGGGCAAATATATCCAGTTGGTGAAAGATTGCATGAAAGCTCCTGGCTCTAAGTTTACAACTATATTAGTACTTTGTGATTATTAAAGTTGGTGCCAACATAAAACGTCAATCACCAAAATCTAGAAGAAACAGTAATGCTTGAAGTTATTCTCTGATAATTTTATTAATTGCTAAGTTTATTCATTTAAGAAGATAAATAATCATTAAGTTTGAATGTGCATTTGATACAAAAAAAATAAAAATAAACATACAAAAAAGTTAAATTTTGAAAATTCAGAAAAATAGGCAGATATCAATGTTACTACACTTTCAAATTTGAGATTTATAAATTAATTATTTGTCTTGGTTGGCTGTTAAAATCAAGTACCAATTTATGAACAGCACCCTCCCACCACCTTAAAAAAATTGGTTTGGTAAAGGTCTTTTGTGAATCTATAAAGATAGATACCTCCAAAAAGTTGCTGAAAAGACAGCATAGTATGAAGGAAAAAGACCCCAAACTAAATAAAAACAAAAGTTTTTCAGCAAGATGTTTATATTATCATTAAGAGGATAGATCAAAGAAATTTTTAATTATTTCTAACACGTTTTAAATTTTGTAGAAATTTTTTTTTTTAACATCAGTGCGAGATCTAAATTGTCGCAACATTTATTAAGTAAAAAAAAAAAACGTAATATTGTGCAATACACTTTTGACCGTGAAAGACACATTAATTTGGAAATTCTTGCAAAAATCAAATAATGGTCGAATTTTGATGAAAACTTCAGGACTTATTCATAATTGACTGAAATCAATTTTGAAATAAATATTGGTCAAAAAATTTTTTTTTTTTTTACATGTGTTAACCCCCACTAATTAATTTCCAGAAATGGTTAAAAATTCGACTTTGCTCCGAAATAAGCCTAATATAATTAAATTCAGGAGTCATTGGGGAATGCTAATCAACTGTCTTTTTTTTCTCCAATAGTGACTGACTTTCTAAAAAGTAGGTCCGAACTGCGAAAAATGCAATAACTATGCCAATTTTTATGTGGATAAACTTCTGATTGCTTTTATGAACAATATAAATTAAGAATATCATAGTCTGAAAAGAAAAAAAAATTCAATGAATAATGAATTTTTACAAGAATTATTTTCATTTATTTCTTTTTTTTAAATTTTTTATTATAATGATATAAAAGTTTCAAAATTATTTTTAAATTTCTTCCTCTATTGCTCTGACTAGGGTATGTAATTAATGCATGAAGACTACAATTAGTAATCAAAAATTTAAAAGATTAATACAAATGATTTAGCCTGTCAATTTTTAAAATAATTAAAACATTTTAATTGTGTGCATTTTGATTGCTCATATCTTCATTTGTATGTGACATTTATCATTAAAGGTCACATGATTCAAGGGTTGTTTTCCCTTACATAAACTAAATTCATATATTTTTGTCACCTATGCCCTCCCTACTTAGCCTTCTTGACAGCTTTCGGTTGTTATTAACAGCTGTCATCGCCTGAGATAAACTCTTGAAACCCAGACTACCGTAACTGATAAAAGCTTTTACCGAATATTTCAGACAGTAAGCAAGTACAATTGTTTGAAATCAAATAAAGGTAAGTTTTAATTTTAAAATGGACTTCAATAACGTGTCAGCGATGTATATTTTATTTTTGCCAGATTTTTAAAACAGAAATGTGGTTACTGTTTATGTAAATGTGTCGATCAATCAAAAAAATGGCGGTACATTTACATTTTTCTTTTTAATCTGAAAAATTTTAGATTCCAATCAATAAAAGTTTGGTTTAAAATATGCCAGTGTATTTTGTTTACTGGAATTACTAAATTTAATCTCTTGACTTTCAATTAAAGCTAAAAATAACTTATTTTAAAAATTTCATTTTAAAATCAGGTATCAAAAATTTATACTGAAAAGTGGAGGTACCTATATAAAGATCTAATGAAGGATTGTCTTCTGTTGCATTGTGTGTAATTTCTTGGACCTCAGACTACTACATAAAATGAAAAAAAAGGATAATTTCTTTTTGTTATTTATTTCATTAGGAGTGGTTGCAGCTTGGATGAGAGGAATGCATGTTGGTTTTGCAGGTGGTCTTATGCTTCCCAAACTCAGTTTGAGAGACTATTGGCACTTCATAGTTCTTGCAACCCTCTACTGAATTCTGTTGTTTTGGACATATCCAAGACTGAAACATGACATATGTAATTTTCCTTAATTTTTCATTAATGGTCTTCATCCAGCCCGCAACCGGTCATTATAACACGATCCAGCCCATGGGGTCGAATGTGTTGCCAACCCCTGTTGTAGAGAAAAGACCAGGAAAAACATCTGGTTTGAATCAGCCACCCAGAAGAAAAGTGTCCAACAAAGATAGAAATCAGCTTGATGAGATTGTTCTTTTTTTTAATTTTTCATATGTCAAGAATTTTTTTTATATCCGACGTTAAATCAGATTCGTTTGGATACAATTTTGAAGTGACCATGAACAAACAGGTTGTGTGGTTTTGTTGATTGTAAAAACACAAACAGAGGAAAGAAACTTGTTTTTATCACTAAAGAGATTGGGAATATCTTTGTTTGTTTTTTTTCTTTTTCCTTCCCACCCATGACAATTCTTGAGATTGACTGGCAGAGAGAGTGAGGGGACCATCTGAAAGTTTGGATTTTTCACAGGATCATATATCAGCCTTTAGAGCAGACTGAGGTTAGATGCTGTGAAAGTGGGAGAAGGAAGAGAGAAATTAGTACTGCCTTTATGGAGGCAATGATGGGAGATGAAATGTGAAAGGAATTGGAGTTAAGGAACAGACCCTGGTCAATCAAACTCCTATAAGCTGGAGGTTTGGGCAACTTAAAGAGTCCCCATACTACTGCTACTGAAATCCAAATCATTTGCCAAAACCTCCTGACAAAGGCCTTGTGGCAGCCCTGAAGACCAGACTTTAAAGTTACTACTAACACAAGCTGCAGACTCCAAAGGGGATCCCAATGTCATTTGATTACAACAGTAAATAGGAAAGGTTAAAACCACTGTACACAACAAATCATATACAAACCAAATGTTATATTTTTAACACAAGTTAATTCTTTATTCAAAAGGATTAATTTTTGTGTAGTTCCCAGCTGTCAACCAGAAAACAAACTGAAGTAAAGACTGGTTGACAGCTGGGAATTATACAAAAAAACTACCAGAAAGTCTGATTTTGAACACATCAGTCAGTACAAAAGTTTGAAGAAGAGGCTGCTGGAAATATTGCTTTCAAGAATTCTTATTTGTTAAGCCAATATCAGGACAGTCCTACTCAGAGCAGATTTCTTGGCACATTTTAATCTGTCGGTGCAGATGAATATGAGAATTCTGTCTCACAATACAAGTACACACAAGGCACATAAAGTCACTTTTTCTAGGCATTTCAAAATATACATACATTACAGATACAATCAATTATCTCAGGGAGGTCTTGTCATGTCCTATTGATACTCCCACTTTTTTTTTTTAAAACAGCTAGAAGAAAAAGCTTAAACAGTGTTGTTGTAAGATTGATTCAAGATATAAAAAAAAGCTTCAAAAGCAACAAAAACAGGCGTTCTGCACCATAGATGTAGGGGCTGGGTAAATTTTGACCTGAGTGTATGCACTTGGGTTCCCCACATTAAACAAATGACCTTGAAGTATAATGAAAACAAGGAAACATAAGAGGTTAGACTGAAATCTGCTTGTGTGTGTGTGTGGGGGGGGGGGCAATTCAGTCAGACATGATCTAAGGAATTAAGTCACTGCTTGACGACAATAAATGGAGAAGGTGACAGAGAGATACTTATAAACTAATGCATAGACACACAAAAACAAAGCAAACAAACAGTCCATAACAGATTCCAGTCTATGTGAGATAACAATAATAAATTGCTAATTAAGGATGCAGCAGAAAACATGACAAGGAAAATGAAAAAAAGAACTTGAAATAGATTTGTAAAAATCAAGTTTTTTTGTTTTATTTTAGAGATAAAATTGAAAAGTCAGAATTAAAATAAATGAAACATGAAAAAGAAACTTGGAAAGAGCAAAAAAGAAGTTTGATCTACAAATCACAGATAAATGAATATTGCACTAAAAGACAGAAACCAGACATGGGATTAAATTTTAGTAATCAATGCGAATTATGTAAACCAGTGTTCTTTGAAAATAAAAATATATTGCAATTTTTCATTCCCGAACATAAACAAAAAAATAATTTTTAGTGACTATATATATATATATATATATCAAATAATAAAGACATAATTATTACATTACATGGAACAGAAACAAATTATTTTCAAAAGTAATTATGGATTAACAACTATCTGAAAACCAGCCACGTGCACAGGCAAGTTTTAGGAACAACTACTTAACATTAGACCATCTAGAAAAAAAGAATTACTGGTCAAAAATAAAATGACTTATGATAGAATGAAAGCTTTTAACAAAAATAGAGATAATATGAAACACATGTCAATATATACATAAAATGTTAAATGGACAATGCCAGCTATGATGGATGGGTGCAAAACATGAAAAATCAACTAAAATGCTAAGGATAATAACCTAGAAAAACATCAACCTAGATCAAAGAACAGACCAAGAAAAACTAATTACAGATGTTTCAAAAAGTTGCCTAATTCATGCTAAATGGTAACAATGCAGTGGAAATATTGCTATTTCCATGGAAAGTGTTCAGACGGACTACATTCTTAAGTTCCATCAGTTCTAACCTTCATGGATATGAACTGCAATGCAAGGCAGATTGCTGTGAACTGCTTTCATTACCTTCAAATTCCATTGGTGAGATGCAAGTTAACTCGAGCAGATTCTTTTCAGATGACTCACAGGAGGATGCTTCCCTGATCACTACAATCTTAAACTGTTTAAGTCTAGGGTTAACTGCTATCATCCCTCCATATACCAGTAAACAGTGCATTTTACTGTAACCCTCTGCATCAAGTAGCACTAGTGCCTTGGACCAGGGGAACATCATTGTAAAACTAACACACACATATAGATGGAAAGATGAAACAGGAGTGGGGACACAGCAGGAATAACACATTCACTGTCATCAAGTAAGGATTTAGGAAAATGGTTGAGGAGAGAAAAAAAAAAATTGGAGAAATCTCATATGGAGTTATACAATAAACTTATTACTGCATTTATTTGAAATTTCTAAATGTCAGAACTCAAACAAAATATTGTTATGTCTGAAATCATCTCCAAGATGATCAATATGTACATCATATCACCCCACCAAACAAATACTTATATTTAGATTTTTAGTAGAACAAAGAAAGCTAATTTCCTCCAAATAGTCAAACAATTTGAAATTTGCAAAGCATTCAGCATAAATTAAAACATCTTAAGAAGTAGGGGCCGCGTAGTTAAGAAAGCTTTACATTACTATAAGAAAGAGAGCAAAAAGAGAGCGTAGCGTCTCGAGAGGCTGCTCTGATCAACAGTTGAATAATATCGGGGTTCCTGTAGTGCCATTTCGCGCATGGACGGGCGTCCCTGCATGAATTTCCGATGGGCAACCCCGAGGCCACATTATGCTGCAGGCGGCGCCATTCTCCATCCTTCACCTGCTGCAATTAACGACCATCTGACCCTACTCTAGACCTCTCTATCCACAACTACAACCAACATGAAATTTAACAAACAAAATAGCAAGCCTAAACCAGCTAGTCGTAAATCGCCCAAACCTATCTGCGTTACCTTCACAAATATACGAGGTATTCGCAGTAACTTTAATAGTGTAGAGTCTTTCCTTCTAACTAACTCACCCGATATCTTAGCTATATGTGAGACTAACCTTGACCCTTCTATCCCCTCTTCAGAGCTGTTCGTTCCTGGTTACCTTCCTCTCTTCAGGAAGGACTCCAATGTCCATATGCATGGGCTTGGTGTATATGTCAGCGAACAACTCCCCCTAGCCAGGGTCACATCTCTTGAATCCCTTGATCATTCCTTCATGTGCTTCCGTCTCTCACTTCTAAGCTCGGTTAGCTATCTCTTCTTCCTCTACCGCTCCCCCTCCTCCTCTGACTGTACGTTACTTGATTGCATCTCTAATAACATCGACAGGGCCATTTCTTCTCACCCATCTGCCCAAATATTTGTGTTTGGTGATTTTAATGCCCACCACACCAAGTGGCTTGAAAACTCAGCCACCGACCTTGCTGGGATCCGCACCATGCACTTTTCAATAGCCCAAGCTCTAACGCAAGTGGTGGACTTCCCCACGCGTTTCTCTAAAAACCCTAACGGAAGGGACTCTTTACTCGACCTTTGTTTTACTTCCATCCCAGACTCCTGCACTACCAGGCAACTCTGCCCCCTTGGAAATTCTGACCACGCCGTAGTCTCCGTAAACATATCAATCCGCACTAACTCCTCCCAAGAAAACCAGACCAGCAGAATATCATACTGCTACCAAAGAGCCGACTGGGACTCGTTCAGGGACTTCCTCTGCGACGTCCCCTGGAACAACGTCTTTGATCTTCCTGTCGAAGACTGTGCCTCCGAAGTCTCCTCTTGGGTTAAGGCTGGCATCGATGCTTTTATCCCTGCCAGAAAATTCCAACTAAAACCTAATTCGTCCCCCTGGTTCTCACCCGCTTGCTCGGCCGCTATTGCCCACCGGAACCATTTCTTCCGGCTCTATCGAAGCTGCTCGTCGAACCAAAACAGGCGCCTTTTCACCTCAGCACGGAACAAGTGCAAAAAAGTACTGAACGAAGCCAAGAGGGCGTTTGCTACCAGAATTAGGCAACGCATAGCATCCTCTAAGTTTGGCTCCAAAGATTACTGGCGTCTCTGCAAAAGCGTGCTCAGCAGGAACAAGACTTCAATACCCCCACTAATCAATGAATTTGAAGTTCTCACCTCCCCAGCCGACAAGGCTGAGTGCTTTGCCCGTAAATTCTCAACCAATTCGACACTGGACTCGTTAGGAATACCTACACCAGACTTCCCACCCAGAACTAAGGCTCAACTAAATAACGTCCTCATCTCGCCCTCGCTGGTCGCCAAGATAATTGCGCAACTTGACCCACACAAAGCGAGCGGCGGTGACGGAATCCCAGTCATAGTACTGAAGAAATGTGCCCCAGAACTCTCCTCTGTCCTCTCTAAACTCTATAACCTCTGCCTATCTGCTTCCTGCTTTCCTGCCTGTTGGAAGTCCTCCTGCGTAGTACCTATATTTAAGAATTCTGGCGAACCCTCGGACCCCGCCAATTACCGTCCTATTAGTCTCCTTCCAATCTTTGGCAAAGTTTTCGAAGCCATTATCAACGCCGAGGTGATTCAGCACCTTATGACCAACGGGCTTCTCTCTGACAAACAGTATGGGTTTCGCTTCACCAGGTCTACTGCTGATATGCTAACGACCATTACCGAGTACATATACCAGGCACTCGACAAGAATGGTGAAGCCCGAACCGTTGCCTTGGATATCTCCAAAGCATTCGACAGGGTCTGGCATGCTGGCCTCCTGTGCAAACTGCGGAGCTATGGGATAACTGGACATCTGTTTGACCTCATCCAGTCCTTCCTCTCTAACCGCACATTAAAGGTGGTATTAAATGGGCATGCCTCCCAAAACTACCAGACGAACGCGGGCGTCCCTCAAGGTTCTATCCTAGGTCCCACGCTCTTTCTGATCTACATTAATGATCTCCCCGACACCATTAGATCCCAAGTTGGCATGTATGCCGACGACACAACAATCTACTCCCGCATCGATCAGAAACCAGGTCTGGACGACAAAGTGAACCTCGCTGCCGCACTGGAAAGGGACCTCCAATCCGTAGTGACCTGGGGTAGGAAATGGTTGGTAAATTTCAATGCCTCCAAAACAAAGCTGTTATCAACTAACCACCATAGACTATCGCATCTACCTCCCATTAGCATGGGACAGGCTAGCCTCCCAGAGAGTAAAATACTACGCCTCCTTGGCCTTACACTCTCGGCGGACCTCAAATGGAATGACTATATTGAATCCATTGCCAAATCTGCTGCTATGAAAGTCGGCTCTCTGTGCAGGGCCCGGAAATTTTTCCCACCTGAAACTATTCTGCACATATACAAATCTACCATCCGCCCGTGTATTGAATATTGCTGCCATATCTGGTCGGGTGCCCCTGCTGCTCTCCTTGGGCTTCTTGACAAAATACAAAGGAGGATCTGTAACGTGGTTGATACTAACTTGGCAGACCGGCTGCAGCCGCTCTCACACCGGCGTGATGTAGCTTCCCTGTGCCTCTTCTACAAGTACTTTCATGGCTTCTGCTCCGATGAGCTTAGATCACTGGTGCCGCCCAAGCACGAATTTACACGAGATACTAGATTAGCAACTAGGTCCCACCCTTTTACAGTTAAACAAATAAGATGTAACCGTAAATTCTACTCCAACAGCTTCTTTTCTCGCGCCTCCCGCCTGTGGAACTCCCTTCCACAAGTCTGCTTTCCCGACAGTTACAATCTCCAGGTGTTTAAATGTAGGGTCAATAGACACCTCCTATCACACTAACTCCCAACTATTCTCACAACACTCTCATCTACCAACCCTCATTCTCGGTATCCTCACCCGCCTATCACCCACCCTCTTAAATGTCCTATATTTAACCAGCCTTTCTCCTCTCTACGTAGCCCCCTGCACAGTAGTGGCAGTGACATGCCTTGCTCGGGGTGAAACGCTTATAAAAAAAAAAAAAATTACAGAGTAACTTACCTGCTCTGGATCATTACGAATTCTTTCCTTAAATTTAAGAAATTCTTTATCATCAGAATTTTCTTTGCGTGCAAATTCTTCCAGGTCTTTGATGGATTTGTCCCCCAACTGGCATCCTTTCACAGCCTCAATCATGTTAGAATAGTCTTTGTGAGACTTTTCATCTCTCTGCTCATTTAATCGTTTTGATTCACTTGCCTCTCCATCATCCTCTTCATTATTAATCTCTTCTGTATCAGTGACTAATTCAAATTCCTTGAAAAGAACATTACGATGCTCTCGACTTGCTCGACCTGTAATAAACAAAAACTGGTGATAAAGTTTTCAAATCAACTAATCAGTCTTATAAAACAGATGAAAAAAGTCATACTTATAGATTTGCATCAGTTTTATAAGATTTAAAATGATGAACAAGTTCACCTTATTCTGAGGATTTCTGTTGCTAATACAGATTACTCAAAAATGAACCCAAATTCTGGATTGTTTAATTGCAACAAAGTTCAAGGAGAGAAAAAAAAAACATTTTTTATCTATTATGGAGGAATAACAGATTATGGGTTACTGTTGAAAATTCTAAGAGACTGCTCCTATCATCAAGACAAAAAAGTTAAACATGTCAAATATGAAATCTTTACAGCCAAATAAAAAATCTTCAGTGACAAGATTTTCTTTTACCCCAAGGTGTGCAAACCAAGAACAATACTTGTTTCCCCAGACAGTAAATGGTGTTGCTGCAAAGCAGGTTATTTTAGATAGCAGTTTGCAGAGGACAAAATTAAAAATAATGAATTTCATAAAAAGGGGGGACATAACATCATGTTGTCTGATGCTTAACTGGTAACAAAGTAAGATATTAACATCCTTCTATGTTAAAAATAAAAGCAAGAAATTGTGTTCAATTGTCAACGGTCAGTGGCCGTAAAACAAGAAATGAAACTTATAACCTACATACAATTTGTATGTAAATAGTACATATATATTGTATGAAAAATGCATATATAAAATATATATATACACACACACACATATATATATATATATATATATATATATATATATATATATAAAAGTGCTTTTCGTTATACTATTAACCATTATCGAGGATTCATTTTTTTTTTTTTTAACTGAATATATGGATTGTTTTATGTATCTCTAGGGTTATAGTAAAAGCTAACATTCAATAATATCACCTTTGAACATGGCCACAATGTGCTGACCATATTTGGAAAATAAAACATTTCTATAACTACATAAAAGAATTCATATATTCAGTTAAAAGTAGAATTAAATTCATCATTGATAATGGCTAAAAGTATAGCCAAATGTACTTCGATAAATAAAACATTTGGATAATTTTTATATAATTTATGTACTGAAAAGAAAAAAATGAAAAATATATATATAAAATGACAAGTTCAAGCAAATGGTTTGATTTCAGCTGTGTGCATGAGTGATAAAGAATAGACGACTTATAGAGAACATACTTTCTTCTTCCTGGATCATGTGATAACACGGTTATCTGGCCAGATGCCTTCCAGACACCCTGACACACTTTAACCCAAAGTTAGTGACTTGCTTTTGACCGCATGGATAGAACTCCATATTTGGACATATATCATGTGCCAAATCTTGGCATGAAAGTAAGAACCACTTTCAAATCAGTTCCAGTTTCAAACTTTGTCTGATCAGAGGTCTGTGATAGCTTGCGATAGTCAGCCATAAGTTCGGCTATGAAAATCCATAGAAACCGATCAAAGTTTTGAAAGAGATTGGTTCTAAGAAACCAAATCCCAACTCATCTTGACAAAAAAATTATGTGTGTATATTATATATATATATATATATATAAAAAAAATACATTTCAACCCTTAGACAAGAAGAAAAGAGAAAGAATGCTCCAGTGACAAAAGTCAAGAGGGAAAAAGGGGAGAAGAAAAGATAGAAAAAGTATAAAAGAAATTTGAAAATCATTACCAGAGATAGTGAAAACAAGCAAAAAGAAATATTCAATCTACTGACAGATAAGTCACTCATTTATCCTTTGTTGTAGTTTCATTGTATGTATGTGCATACCTTTCTTGTACATGCATACTAGTAGATTTCAGACTGTTTGCTAAGACAATATCAATTTACTTGATGAAATTGACTAATCTGCCAAGTAATTTTTTTATCGAAACTGTTTTCTTTATGCTTTGATTTGTCCCAACTTCTATAATCTAAGATCTCCATTAAGCTATTTTGTATATTTTAATAAATGAAGTTTGTTACTTGTTATAAATATATTTTTGCCTTTCTTTGTCTGTCCCCAGTTGAAAGCAATTCCATTTAGTTTGGTGATGTTTGAATGATTGAGAGACAAACCCGAATCTGACGGAATTTTAATTTCATTATTCTGTTTATGTGTTGCAGTCCCAACTTCTGCTACTACCATAATGGGGTGGTATGAGCTGGGGTCGTAACAATACATAAAACAAAATAAATGAAAATAAGCATGTATAAACAAATACAAGTTCAAACACAAAAATAAGAAAACTCAAAAGCTGAAATGGAATGTCAGGGGAAAAAAATTCCTATTAAACAGGTAATTTCAATTTGTTTTTATGTTGGCATTTAAAAATAACTTCATTCGTTAAAAATAACTTCATTCCTTTGGTTTAAAAGCTGGCTAGTTTCTCAAAATTTAATTATTTTTTATTTTTTCGTCTAAGCATAAGTTACATCTATTTCTAAAGCTAACAGGGTTTTGGAATTTACCTATAATCTTCTATTCAATATGTGGGGAAGAGACCTTTGTCTTAATTCCCATAGCTGTCTGGAATTTAAGGTGGAGTCTAGAGAAAGAGTACTTATGATTATAAAATCTATTTCTAAGATCCAGCAGAAATTTCAAGGTATACTTTTCTTTCTTTATCATATTCTATAGGGTAAATAGTTGCTTGGTATATAACTTTTTCAGACATACATATACCTTCAACTGGACAGTTATCTTTAATTCTACAACTACAGGAGGGATTTATATTTATTTGGTCATTATTATAAAAAATATCTAGTATTTTATTATTATGAGAATTATTGATGTACAAGAATAGCCAAATTTAATGTTTTTCTATTAAAAATCATTTTTAGTGGGCTTTTAAAACTAAAATGTTTATCAATCAATTTCAGAAAGTATTAACCTATATATTAGATAATTAGCAGATTTGGGGGGGGGGACCAGATAATTTTTTTTTTTTTTTTTTTTTTCCAGTTTTAGAATTATTATTATTTCCAGTCTCATTGGGGGATTTTAAATAGAATAATTCTTGTTTAAACCCACTTTTCTTGAGAGCATTACTATAAAGGATTTTATTATCATTAAATATTTTACCATTGGAGGATAATTTATTTATCCTAGTATTAACAGCAGTGGGAATTTGTTTTATTACTTGGTGGGGGTGATTAGAATTAACATTAACGTATATTGGAAACTCACTTTTATTATAATTGAGTTTAAAAGTATTACTAAAAAGTTCAAAGTAATATTCAAGAAATTGACTACTTTATGGTTTGAAGAAATTCTATTTTAAATCCAAGTAATTTAAAAGCTCTGATTATTTTATTCTGTATTTTAGAGGATAGAGAAGAATTACTATTAGATATGACAATAAGCTTGTCATCCCAACATAGTTTGCTAGTATATTTGACATTGAAAATTGAATGGGTAAAATCCACCTAAAAATGCTTACTTTTTTAAAAATCATAAACTCAACTTTGACAATACACTACAGACCAGATTAATTAACCCCTACAAAACTGAGTTAGGACTTATTTTCATAAATACAATAAAATATAATTAGCATGATTCAAATTCATCCTTTAATAAACTGTAGAAAGATTCTTCTGATACTACTAAATGGTTCAATAACATTAAAAACAAAGATGAGGCCATCTCTATTCAATTTGATATAGATTTCTATCCTATTTCTGAAGATCTATTATTGAATAGTGTGAATTTCGCTAAGAACTATGTAAATATTACAGATGAGGAATATAAAGTTATATTAGCATCCAGAATATCGGTTTTATCCAATAATAATTCTACTTGAATTAAAAGCTACTGTAATAGTTTTGATGTCCCTATGGGTATATTTGACTTTGCTAAATTTGCTGATTTAGTGGGCATTTATATTTTGAACAACTCTTAGTAAAATTACTGAACCAGAACAAAGACTATATAGGGATGACAGGCGTATTGTCATCCTAATATTTTTTCATTTTGCTAAAAATATCCAATAATTAGCATCCCAAACGATTTCAGCCACTTCTCTGGCTGTTTTCAAGGGTGTTGATATTTTATCCTCATGTTTCAACTCTAACATCATTAATCTTGTGTTGTCTTTGAAAAAGTGTTCATGGATGGTAGTCCTCATCTTATCTATTTTTCATGGTAGATATCAGCCAGTGTATTGCAAACAATGTGACTAAATTAGGCTGGAGCCTCATCAAGCATGAACTGCACACATCTTCATATAAGCAGGGGTATATACCCTAGCAGGGCTGCAAGTGTGTTTCGAAATAAAGTCCCTATAGACAGCTGAAACAGTTCCTGTCAGACACGCTGGGAAAACATATAGGCTACCTGATTGACACCTACAATTTAGCCCACATATTAATTATAAACTGATGCTGGTGTCTAACCTGTATTTTACAATGAGAATTCCATTTCACCCACAAAAGTTGGTTGTGTAAATTTATTATTCTATCTTTTCCAAATGTTGCCTTATCCATAAACAAGACCAAAGAGACAAACAACGGATTGAGAGTTTGTTGCCTTATCCATAAACAAGACCAAAGAGACAAACAACGGATTGAGAGTTTGTTGCCTTATCCATAAACAAGACCAAAGAGACAAACAACGGATTGAGAGTTTGTTGCCTTATCCATAAACAAGACCAAAGAGACAAACAACGGATTGAGAGTTTGTTGCCTTATCCATAAACAAGACCAAAGAGACAAACAACGGATTGAGAGTTTGTTGCCTTATCCATAAACAAGACCAAAGAGACAAACAACGGATTGAGAGTTTGTTGCCTTATCCATAAACAAGACCAAAGAGACAAACAACGGATTGAGAGTTTGTTGCCTTATCCATAAACAAGACCAAAGAGACAAACAACGGATTGAGAGTTTGTTGCCTTATCCATAAACAAGACCAAAGAGACAAACAACGGATTGAGAGTTTGTTGCCTTATCCATAAACAAGACCAAAGAGACAAACAACGGATTGAGAGTTTGTTGCCTTATCCATAAACAAGACCAAAGAGACAAACAACGGATTGAGAGTTTGTGCAATAAACCATCAGCAAAAGTTTTCCCCATGGTGAATGATCAGAGAAGGAAAAACTCTGCACATATTGCAAATAATCACATACAAGACTTGCTCTTGAAGTACCTTCCATGTGATACTATGAGATGCATGACATGCTAAAACTACTTGGCGTGTGCAGATACTAGGTTTGTCTCCAACAGCTTGTACAATGTGTTCTTTGTGGTCAGGTGTAAGAGTGGCTCTTGGCTGTCTTCATTTTGGAAACAATCTGACACAACTATAAAGCCTCTCATCCATTACTATTCATGCAGCCATATGTGAAAATCATGTGACTATTCTGCTATTGTTAAACAGAACACTTCTCAGTTAAATCACTACTACACCGTTAATGTTGAAGATAGATATAGATATTTGTGGCTAGTCTGACAAATGTAACCTAGTCAACAAGGCAACAGTTCCATCTACTGTAATCTTTCTTTAAACTTAATAACATAAAATTGAAGGATTTGTAAACACAACACGTTTATATGAATTTTTGTCCTCATTTTGTGAGGAACCTGCCCCCAAAGGTTTGGAAAGTATTTTTGATAGACTGTGTGTATGTAAGTGTGTGTGTGTGTATATATATATATATATATATATAGTGCCTACACAAAATTAAAAAACCTAAGAAGTTATCTTTTAAAAAAAATGATGAGAGAAAAAACAGGAAATACACCCCGTTTATAATTCTTATTTACTAACTTGCATAAGTTGATGGGATTTACTGATGTTGCAAAAATACAATGGTGCCCTCACCCAGCTTTCTAATGCTTTAGCCAATCACCCTGCAGTTGGGTCTCCATTCTCATTCATGTCAGTGTGTACTAGGAACCCAGGAAGTGCCTGTTAAAAAAGGAAGCAGTTGGTGAAAAATGCCACAAGAGAACTTGAACCGGGTTTCCAATACATTTAACTATCTTTATTCAGGGTTTCATTTGCTTGTTCTGAGTAGGTAAATAGGTGACACTTGGTACAACTTCAGCCATGTCAGTCTAACAGGTCAACTTTTCTCTCCTATGAACTCATGTTATATGGCTGGCACTACAAACTAATGGTATTAAACTATTTGAAGGACATTGTCTCCCTTGCTAAAAGGGTACACCAAAATGCCTGGCTTTGTTGTCACCCTTGAGATCAAGATAAAAATCACATCTACTCATCAATGTTCGTATCCCAATCCAAATGGATAACAACTTTTACTGATGATTGGAGCATCTGAGTGCTCTGTGGAAAGTACACACATGTAGTTTGATATGAATGGGTTATTTGTTATAACAGTTTATGCAATGTAACACCATATTTTAACTTTTCAAATACAAGGGTTATTTAAAAGGCACAATTGTGAGAATGAAAAGGTAACCAAGCAAATTCTATTATGTGGCTATACAGGCAAGTGAAAAGGAATTTCTTCTATGTGCCCTGTCCCTTCAGGACGTAGGCGATCATGGTTCTCCCCGTCTCCCTATCCCTTGTGGCTCTTAGTATGTTTGCTCCTGTCAGCCCCCGTTCCGTCAACCACCTGATCAGGCCCTGCAAATATGTTATCCGCTTCCTTCCTTCTGTCTCTCTTTCCTTCTATCTGGCCAGTCGGTATCAGGTTCTCCAGGCTCTCCTTCCTCATTGTGTGTCCTAGGAACTTCAGTTGTCTCTTCCTGATGCTCAGTATTAATTTCCTTTTTGTTGCCATTCTTTCCAACACCTCATCGTTGCTTGCATGCTCAGTCTACGATATCCACAGCATCCTTCTGTAGAACCACATTTCCGCTGCTTCCAGTTTTGGACTCATTTTGATGATATTGTTCAGCATTCACTGCTGTATTGAAGAACTGACATCACATCGCAGTCCAGCACTCTTTAAACAGTTTAAAATTGTTAAAACAAAAATAACCTAAAAAATAAAAAAATTTAAAAAATGTTTTTTTTTTTTTTGTTGTTTTACAGTGTATCAAACCATCTTGGGTCATTTAACACCAAATCGAATTATTAAAAATCAAACAACAAGTTAAGAACAATTTTAAGAAGTTTGTATATTTAACAAATTAATATATATAACAGACTTTTATATATTTAGACAAATTCATACATTTAACAAATTTATATATTTAACACATTCTAAATTAATAAAATGTTTTATAAAAATGTATATATTTAATTTGGCTGTATAATTTTATGGCATACCAACCACCACGGGTTATCTGAAGCCAAATCCTTCCTACATACATTATATGTATTACATATACAAGATTTACAAACACACATTTGGTAGAACCAAGTTTTAGAATATATAGCAAGTTGGTAGAAATATATATATATATATCTGTGTGTGTGTGTGTGTGTGTGTGTGTGAGAGAGAGAGAGATAGTATTCAACAAGTCATATTTTTGAGTACATTCCAATATCTTAAGAATTCGAGTATCCTGCTTGGTCTCGTTTCCATAAATAGTTTTTTCAAACTACTTGTTTGGTAATACTTCTTTCGCACTATTTAAGTTTGTACACTCTAAAAGTATATGTTTAATACTTAATCTTTTTTGACAGCTGGTACATATTGGGGATTCTGTGCCTTTCAGTAAATGATGGTGCGTGATGTTATATGACCTATGTGAAGGCGGGTCAGCAAAACTTTTTCTCTTCTATCTCTGTATTGAATGTTCCATTCTCCAATAGTGGGTTTTATGTTTTGGAGTTTGTTGTTAGTGTATCTATCCCAATAATTTTGCCACTTTTTAAAAATTATTCTCTTCACTACAGCTTTAAAATCAGTATAAGGAATTTTGATTTTTGCTATTTTATCTTTCATTGCTTTCTTTGCTTCCGAGTCTGCCCTGTCATTTCCCTGATTACCTAGATGACTTAGGATCCAACAAGATTATTTCTTTGCTTGTAGTTAAATTATACACTGTTTAATACTTGTGTGATTAAAGGATCAGAAAGGTATTTAGTAATCTTTTATGTTTCTTCTGATCTTTAAGTATGGCAGCAGATCCGACTTTATTTTCATTTTCTGCTCCATCTGTATAAAGGTAGTCTGGATGGTTATTTTTTCATGTTGAGTACTTCAGTTTGTTATATGATTGGGTTAGTTTTGTATTTTGGGTATTTTGTCAGATCAAGAATAACTTTTGGTTGATTTATTATTCAGGGTGGTGTAGAAAACAGTTGATTTGTGAACTTGCGTTGTATCTATTTGGTTCTCTTGTATGATTTTTTTAATCCGTAAACTGAAAGGTTTGATAGCCGTTTCTTTTTGCTGAAAAAGCTCTGTGTATTGCAGTTGGAAAATAGTACTGAAAGCTGGATTTAGAGGGCATGATGAAAGTTTAAGGTAATATTGCAGAGCGAGTTTTTCCCGTCTCAAGTTAAGAGGTGGTTCATTTGCTTCTGTGTACAAGCTCTCAACAGGAAAGGTGCTATATGCTCCAAGAGCTAATCTAATTCCCTGGTGATGTATTTAGTTTTTTCAAGTATGTTTTTCTGGCTGCTTCATAAATGATGAAGCCAGAAAAACATACTTGAAAAAACTGATGAAGCAGCCATAATCAAGTTTTGATCTGATTAAAGTGCGATACAATTTTATTAATGATTCTTTGCTTCCTCCCCAATCAGTATGTGTTATAGTTCTGAGTAATTGTATAGTTTTATTGCATTTTATTCTCAAGTATTTAATATGAAAAATGAAGGAGAGTTTGCGATCAAAATAATTAAGAAAAAAAATTAAAAAAAAAAACAAAACAAAAAGAATTTGTCAAATTTAGATAAGGCACTTTAATTAAGCAACTCCAGAAATCAAAGAATCTAGTCATTATTAGTTTAAACTTATTTTTGAATAATGAGTTTAAAGCAAATGCTGTTAAAAGTAAAATCATTTTAAACTGTTTTGTTTTTTTTAAATAGTAGCAAGTCCAGATAAAAATTAAATATAAAATTAAATATGCAAACAAAAAACCTTATCTTTTTTCCTCTCTAAACATTTGTCTATATACTTCTCTTTTAACTAACAAGAAGGCAACTATTAAATAAAGAGGAAAAAGCAGAAAAGACTAAATCTGGACAAAAAATGACAAACTTACTGAATCAGAGAATACTTATTTATGACTAACTACCAAAAAAGATAAAATTTAATAAAATTGAAAGATTTGACAATTTAAATTTATATAAGATCAATTTTGAATGGTCAGAGTTTCCTTATAACAGTAGTTAACCTTGGTAATATGGACACTATAGTCATTATATCAGGATTTTATCAGGGGATAAAAAGAAGTCAAGATTTAATTCACTCAAGCACATTGGTGAAACAATGTTCTCATACGACATCAAAATTAATATTTGATAACAATAACTGGAATTTATTTTTAATCATAAAAATTTTGTATAATAGTTATTTTTAAATAAATAAAATGATTTTATTGTTCTCGCCATTAATTATTGTAACAACTGATGAAAAATACTGGGAACTGAGGATAATTATAGGAAGATTTTGACTGAGACAATCATTCATTTGAATGCATTCTTTTCGAAAGGAATGTCTCTTTGACAGTCAAAAGTTTCACTAACATTTTTTTTAAAAATATCATGAGGATAAACAGTCATAGCAGAAATCACAACTTCAACATTATAACAAAAATATTTTAAATATTAAATTTGCAAAATAATCACTAATTTTGAATTGTAATTAGAAACAAGCAGACAAATACTAACATTGTTTTTTCTTCCTTTTAAAAAGCCAATGCTTTTCATTTACAGTTCTTTAATCAGTAAATCAATGTCTTCACAAGGCAACTGGTATTAACCAAGCAATATAGATAACATTTTGAAGATACATGTATACAAGATGCAATGTGTAAATTATCACCATTTTATATTTTTAATTTCATGCATGTGAGCACTTTGTTTTTGTCAACTGCACAGTGTAGTAGAGTCAGTTGGACACAGTTTGTGAGAAAAAAAAAAAGAAAGAAAAAAAAAACTATGATGCAATTCACTCCCCCAGAAATTTGGAAATTTGCTGTTACTGCTTGGCATTTGCGCCAGAAACGCCAATATGAACATTCCAAAGTGTTTGGGTATCAATTTGAGGATAGTGTAGAAGACTCTGAAAGATTTGGAGGATATATCCAATCAACATCATGGCATTTGTAATGATTGTGACATACCTCCATTTATCTTCTCACAGGACCTCAAGACTTAACATGGAAGGGTCATTCCATGTTAAAACACCAGCAAAAGTTGGAATCTGCACCTACCAACACCGAATTATTTGAAATTTGGCAAAAATGTTCCCCTTCATGAGTTACGAAAGTGGGCTAAATTATTTTGTACTAGACTTTACAGTTCCAATTTTAAGATGGGGGGTATAATTTTCCTAATTTTGATTTAAATTAAGGCTGCGTAATGTCAGTGAATCTCAGGGTATTTTAAAAATTAAAGGAAAACACTTCCATACCTTCAATATTTCTGAGATTTGGTATATAGGACAAATAAGAAGTGTATAATCCAAATATTTAACTATTTCAAGCCTACACTTGATAGAAAATTTTATTTTACTCACCCAAAATTCACCTATGTAGCTTACAGTCAGTCTATCGAAAACATGTCCTCTTCAATTTTCCTAATAATTTTTGTCTAACAACTACAATGCCTGCTCAAGTTCAAAAAATGTTGTGAGGTTTTTGAGTCTACTTTAGAAGATATGACCCTGCAAAGTTTAGAGTTTTTTCCAATGTATTTGCAGGATTTCCAAGAAAAATTATAATTAGAGAATCATCCTAATGCTCCATGACTTCTAAAATGTTGATATTGTGCTAAGTAATTTCTTAAATTATTCAATAAAATTGTTTTTATTAATTTAAAAAAATAATTTAAATATATTTTGCAGATATTACTTTTTGTACAGATAGATTGTCTTTAAAAAGCAGTAAACAATGCTTCATGTATGATAATCAACAGTGCTTAGAAAATTTTAAATGGCACTTAAATGAAGTTAAAAGAAATTTTGTTTGTGTTTCTTTTAATTTTATTTTGGTAAATTATTTTCATGAAAAAAAAAAACAACAAAAAAACAAAAAACAAAAAAACATTTAATTTTCTTTCACTCTCAAAAAAGTCATAAGATAAATATGAATCTTAAAACATAATATTTGTAGTTGGCACTTAACATATATAGTTGAAAGAAATGCTTTCATTAAGTTTTTAAATTTTTATTTTTTTAAATAATTTTTCAAAATTATTTTCATGAAATAAACTATTTGATTTTGTTTTAATCAGAAGTAAGTCATAATAAAAATGAATCTATAAAGAGTCTTTAAAAGATTACATTTTAAACTACACTATGCATTAAATATTGTGCATATAGACAAAATTGTTTTGGATATAATTTTTTGTAAAGATCCACCTTGGATAAATGATAACCTACCAGTTGCTGTTGTAGAAGATCAACAGTGCACAGAATATTCATTAATGGTACAAAATATATCCTTAAAATCTTCTTTCCAGTAAAATGAATGTGATGGAAGAGTTGGGTGCATGAACTTAATCAGCAAGTCCTTATTCTCCATATCAATTTCCAGGACCATGCCAATCTAAATTTTTATTGTTGCACTTGCAACAAACATATCTTGAAACAAAAAATATTTACTGATTTTTCTTCAGCCCCAATACAAAAGTCATATATTAGGTCATAGTTTTCATCTTCATTATATTGTTTCATAACTATTTTATCTCTGGCGAGTGGGATAAATTGATGAAAACTTCTTGTTCCTGGGACAGTAGATGCATTTTCAAATCTCATGGTGAGATTCCTCCTCACTTTCTCAACTTCTTCCTTTTCAACCAGAATGAATTTGATACCTTCAATTGAAGATTTACAATATTCAAACAGATTCTGTGGAAAGGATTTGTTTGGTAGTTGGCCTTTGGAGACTTTCTTTTAACACTATCCTTTTCACTGTCCCACCTATGCCATCACATGGTTGTTTACCATGACTTGTTGCAAAGAAATTCCATTTTGAGCCCAAAATCTTTCTGATGGTTGCACAAATTGGCAAAGTTCTTATAATTCTTGTATTGCGTTGTACAACCATCAATAAAATACTCAATATTTTTTATGTTTGGCAAGGTAGCTTTGATTACCTCAATTTTCTTCTGTACCATATGAACAAATATTACATCATGCGAGTTGTCACTCGACATAATGCAGAAACATTCACTTTGCATTGCATTTTCAAGCTTAAAGTAGAGTACCACTGGATGTAAAGTACATTTTGAAGTATTCCAATGATAACTCCGGATCTCATCGTAAACTATAAATTTGTAGTTCTCTGCAAAATCTCCCAGGAACAAAATTTCACGATCACTAATCTTCTCTTTTCTTTGCTTTAAGTTCCTTGATTGTGATTTAGCCAAGTAAGAAAGAGGTGTTAATTTATTCAGTAGCAAAACAACTAAATCAATGTAAGCTTGACAAGATTCCTTTTGTGTTGTCAAAGTCGATCAGTTAGTTGGGAGAACTCTTGATTCAGCATTATCAATATATCTTTTCATGGTATCGTAAAGAAATTGTTCAAGCTGCCCTAATGATTTAGGACAATTTTGGCACCTATGAATCATGCACTCACTCACAGACAATATATTACCAGAGATCTTTATATGATTGTTGTGGGAGCATTACCCACATATCAAAGTAAACTCATCCAGATTCTATTTAGGCCAGGAGACAGTACTTGGCGAGGGGCTAAGTCGAGTAACTGTAGTAGTAGCATTATTGTGATACTTCAAGACACTGCTAAGTGCTTATATTTTGATTATCAGTATTTATTATATGTTGTATTGTACTTGATATTGTTGTCAATATATGTATTTAACCCAATTTGTTGCCTTTGTGTTTTCTTTGAGTGGTCTTAAAACCAAAGCCACATCAATTTGCAACAAAGACTCATAACTCACATGAAAAAAACCACAGAATCGTTGTACATCAATTGGCAACGAATGTTCGTAATTCTCACGAAAAAAAAACACAGACCTGTAGCATATCAATTGGTCTTCAAACATCACACAGGAAAAACGAAATTTACCAAAGATTCAGACTACTCAACAAAAAAATTACCAGAATTCAAATGACCCTCCTCACACTGACAAGTCGGTCATACAATCAAGTATCTGAGAAATAATAACCAACGGAATTGGCGACGTTACAGAAAAACTGTAAGTAATTCATCCGATATTTTTTTATACATATTTTTTTCCACGTAAAATTGAACTTTCAAAGGCGATGCTTCAACTTATGAAGAATCAGTACGAACAGCAACAGAAAGCTGATGAATGTCAACGGATGAACGACTGCTGGAGCAGCAGCAGAAAAGTAAGGAACGATTGTTGGAACAGAAGCAGGAAACTGACAAACTCATAAAAATCCAATTGGAAATGCAACAACAATACTAGCAAAAACTGACCAAAAATTACAGAAACAACAAGAATTATAAAATTACTGCAAGAGAAAAAAACCGGGAATGACCCTGCATTTCCACATAGTAACATTCGGAACATGATGGAAATATTTGAATATGTGCCAGGCAATGAGAAGACCTTCAATGCTTATTACAAACGATACGAAGATGTCTTCCAAGTCGACTGCAGCAGGTGATCGAATACACAGAAAATACAATTGCTACTTCAAAAATTAGGCACTATAGAGCACAGTAAATTTGTTGACTTTATATTACCAAAAAAGACAACCGATCTAGAGTTCTGAGGCAGTAAAACTTATCAGAACTGTTCGGGCTGAATACATCAAAAGGTGGAAATGCTTAAATCTGATGAAAGATGAACAGCAAGATTTTTTAACTTTTGCTGCTACTGTCAATAAACATTGTAACGATTTTAGACTATCCGAATTATCAGCTGATAAGTGTCTCATATTTGTGCAAGGCCTGATATCTGCAAAAGACGCAGAAATAAGGCGTCGTGTTTTGACTAAGTTGAACAATGAACTCGAACTTACGTTGCAAAAGTTGGCAGAAGACTGCCAAAGAGTCTTTTCAACAAAAAGCGACTCTAAAAATATCGAAGAGGCTGCAGTCAGCCACATTAAAAAAAAATTAATCAAAAGCGCTACTCCCCAGAACGGAACAAGGGAAAAAAGTTTTATCAAAGTTATACCAGACCAAAATATCACTCCCTTAATAGACGCAATAAAAAACAATTTGGCAAATATACTAATAAACAGAAAAATTCCCCCCCTAGGGCTGTGCAATATATGTAACAAAATTGCACTGGAGGAAATTCTGTCCTGCTAGGAAAAAAATCGTGTGGCAAAACTGGCCATTATGCAAATAATGACTGCTGGTATGAAATACGACCTAGAAGACCAAGAAATCGGTTCAGACAAATGGAGTCCAGCGACAATGAAGAAAACAGTTTGCGTAAATACGTAACTGTAGAAATAGCAAATAAGAAATTTAAATTAGACACTGGATCTGATCTAACGATTATGTCCATATGTGGAAAAACGAAAAAAAATCAGCAAAGTCTGTAACGGGAGAGAAACTGGATATCTTAGGCAAAGTAAGCCTTACCATTACGCTAAATAGAACAACAAAAAAAGCTTAAGGCGTGCATCATAAAAAATACCACAAACTTATTTGGCACTGATTGGATCAAAAAATTTAACCTCTGGAATTGTCCGCTAAACACATTTTGTAAAAACATTCAGTCTACTACCTCAAAAAGTCAAGAATTAAAAAATGAACTAAAAAAACGAATTTGTGGACGTCTTTTCAGGAGACCTGGGAAAGTGTACCAAGATAACAGGAAAATTCCAACTGAAAGATAACATAAAACCAGTCTTCAGAAAGAAAAGAAACGTGCCATAGAACAGATCGACAGGGAATTGGACAGGTTAGTCGACTCACAAATATTAACAAAGTACATTTATCTGAATGGGCAGTGCCTGTGGTCTATGTCAAGAAGCCTAATCAAATTAGAGTCTGTGCAGACTTCTCGACTGGTTTAAACACAGCTCTCAAAGACCACCATTATCCTTTGCCTAGCCCGGAAGAAGTTTTTAACCGATTAAACGGAGGTAAAATATTCTCGAAGATCGATTTGTCAGATTCATACCTTCAAATCGAGGTAGATAATGAATGCTCAAAGCTGCTATGCATCAACATGCATAGGGGACTCTATAAATTTAATAGGTTAGCCTTTGGCATAAAGGCTGCCCCGGCTATATTCCAACAATCAATGGACCTTGACTATGCGACCAATTATTTGAATGACATACTAGTTCGAAGGGAGTCGGTTGAAGAGCATAAAGAAAACATCAAGAGCATATTTGGGAAGATAACAGAATACAGCTTCAGCGTGAAAGAGTCAAAATGTGAGTTCTTTCTACATCAAATAAAATATCTAGGGCTTATAATAGACAGAGAAGGGTGACGTCCCAACCCAGAGAGAATCAAAGCCATTAAACAGATGCCCACCCCACACGATGTTCAATCTTTACAAAGATTCCTTGGATTAGCTAATTTCTAGTAAAGTTTTATAAAAAATATGCATGATCTCAGGGCACCACTAAATAACTTGCTTAAGAAAGATGTACGATAGTACTGGACTGACGAATGCCAGTCTGCGTTCAACGAAATTAAGACATTAGTCTCAGATCTAGCATCAACACTTTATGACCCTAGCTTGGAGATTATAATAGCCAGTGATGGTAGTAGTTATGGTGTTGGTGCATGTATTCTGCATAAATTCCCAGACGGAACAAAAAAAACCTATTGCTCACACCTCACGATCCCTATTGCCAGCAGAAAAGCAATACTCACAAATTGAAAAAGAGGCATTAAGCATTATTTTTGCTACTACAAAGTTCCATAGATACTTATACAGAAGAAAGTTCATATTGCAGACTGATCACAAGCCATTATTAGCAATATACGGAAATAAAAAAGGACTACCTGTATATACAGCCAACAGGTTGATCATCGAAAAAGATATGCCATGCAGACTGCTTATCAAGATTGGTTCCGGAAAACAAGGAAGTATTCAAGGACTCAATAATTGCAACACTGAGATCGGACGGGGAAATAAAAGACATGATAGCCAACATTATGAGAGAATTACCAGTCATTTTGTCAGACATTAAAAGAGAGGCTTTGTCAGATGATTTTATTGTATCAACAAAAACCAAAATTAAATTAAAGGATAAAAATGTGCCAGAAGTATTTTCCTTATGCGACCAGGTACTACTCTACGATAGAGTAGTAATCCCTAAAACTCTAGAGAAGAAAATTCTGAGAGACTTTCATGCTGGTCATCCAGGGAAGAACCACACAACCATATTTAAACAGATTTATATCAGCTGAAAAATTTATGAGTGCACTATGTCTGATTTTATGCAAGTTAATTAAAAAAAACAATTAAATTGGTATTAACCAATCTATATTAGTTAAATTTTCAGCATATATTGGGTGTGGTGATTTTCTAAGTGCATCTTAGATGTGACATTTCAAGTGGCCTGAAGTTCTAAAGCGTAAAAGGCCTACAGCAAATTGCACCATATCTTTTATACATGAGTTTTTCACAAGGTTCGGTGTGGTGGATACAGTGGTCTTTGATAACGAAACAGTTTACGTCCAGTGATTTCAAGAATTTTTGCAAACTTTTTCAGGTAAAACATTTGACAGCTCCACAGTATCACCCTAGATCTAATGGCTTAGCAGAAAGGTTTGTGGACACACTCAAAAGGGCTCAGCACAAGGCACACCAACTGATCAAGCTTTACAACAATTCTTACAAGTTTATGGCATCACTCCCAATGCAAACACACCTACAGGTCAGTCACCGGCCGAAGTAATGTTTTCAAGGAAGATTAAATCAGTCTTCAACAAGTTGATATCCAGACAGGCAAGGTTCAAAAGGACCATCACGCCTCTTAAGCATTACAGAAGTGGCAAGAAAGTATTATTCAAGTCATATAAAAATAATGACATTCTGGGAGGTAAGATCAATAAAGCAGAGAATCGGGAACCTTATATATAATACAAGGTCAAAAAAAAAAAGGTGCACAAACAGCACCTGAATCAACTGAAAAAAATGTCGATTTAATGACATGGAAGAACTGTCACCCATAAGTGAAGAACCAATCGATATAATCTATAACTTATTTTAGAACCCCCTCAGGTTGCACCAGAGAAGAGGAGATCTAATCGGAAAAGAAAAATTACAGACCCTCTGTGTATAGACCCAAAGAGAAAAAATACTGATAGTTTGCCACGGGGAAAACTCTTTAGGGAAGGGGGGGCATTACCCACATATCAGAGCGAACTCATCCAGATTCTATTTAGGCCAGGAGACAGTACTTGGCGAGGGGCTAAGTCGAGTAACTGTAGTAGTAGCATTATTGTGATACTTCAAGACACTGCTCAGTGCTTATATTTTGATTGACTATCTGTATTTATTATATGTTGTATTGTACTTGATATTGTTGTCAATATATGTATTTAACCCAATCTGTTGCGTTTGTGTTTTCTTTGAGTGGTCTTAAAACCAAGGCCACATCAATGATACATTTAGTGGTTCCAGTAATAATTTCATATTTTAGTCGATAGTGCATACACATGCATCATGCGTACTTGCACTACCAGCAAGGACACATCATTTCAGCCTTAGACTACAAGATTTTAAAAATCCCAAAAGTACTGTTGTGTTCTGTTCCTTGAATGCTCTGAAGAGCTCATTTAAGTTGCAAGAGTCTTTTCTGCTGATGAATATTACGTTTAATACTAACATTATCTTTCCTGCCTGGCATCAGTTGAGTATATTCATCGTCTTGGTAAAATGCTTCCACTAACTGTGCAATATCAGCAGGCAAAGACTTGCCCCTTTTTGGTTCTGGCACAGCTAAAATACCTGTTTCCAAAAACAATTTGCAAGCCTTGCGTACAATGTGTTCTGAAACACCAAACACATCCATGACTTTTTTGTGTGACCAGTCGGTAGGGGCAAGTGTCAAGATATGTATTTTGAATTTAGTTGATTCCACTGTCTACACTTTTGCTACAAGAAGTTCTATCATTTTATCAAAGCACTTGATTTTAAATCTCCTTTTAGATTTTTAAAACCTCATCACTCAACAGCTTATAGTCAACATTTAATGACTTGGCTACTTTGGTCTTTACACATTGCAGAATAATTTTTTCTCTTACCTAAAGTAGCTTTTCCTGAGTAATGAAACCTTGTTTTCAGTGGAAAAATTCCAATAGTAGAGAAACATTTATTAATATTTCTCTTCTGTTTCTGCAGAAGTACTTTTATCAAGCTTTCATTTCCTTATCTGATACACATCTTGGTTCTTCATTATTACTACTATTTTCTGATTTTGTAGAAGTATTTGCTTCAAGTTCTTGTATTTCCTCATCTGATACATGTCTTAGTTCATCATCAGGAAGTAGTTTGTGGATTTGTATTCGACAATTAGGGCAGAGTTTCTTGCCTGGGATTAATACCAAATTAGCCTTTGCCTTGTCTGCCATCTCCAATGAAATTGGTTTCAAACCACCTTTGATTTGTTTTTTATGATTTTTAAATGGATTACAACATCTCTTTTCAAGCCCTTCATAGATAATCAACAAGGTCAGCTTGTGATGGTAACAGTCTGTATTTTATCCTCATCAAGTCCTGTTCTATAAGCAATAAGCTTTATATCCATTGCATCCAACTGATCAACTGAAATCAATCCAATCTGCTTATCATTGAATAAACCATGACATGTTTCAAATGTTAGCTCAGTACAAATAGAACAATTTATCTTTAACTGAAAAAAGAAACTACTGTACTTCAAATCCAGTGTGCAAGTAAAAATCCAAGTAATTAGAAAAATAACCACCTTTCTGCTTGGATACTGGATATTAAGTGACAGAGGTTTCAGGACCAGATCTGGTCAAAGGAGGCTCATTAAAAGTTCCCTATTTGACCTGATTTAATCTTTATCACATTTATGGCCTAGCTACCATAGATCTTAACTCATGGTACCAGCTCTGGTCAAAGGAGGGTCATTTAAAGTTTCCAATTTGATATGGCCTAGTTACCATAAATCTCACCTCTACCAAAAATGGTCAAAGTCTGTTAAAGGATGAGATAAAAATGGAAAAACACTTTGATACAGTTTTCAGGAATTGTTTTTTTTTTGTTTTTTTTTGTTTTTTTTACACAAAAAAATCATTTTTGTTCCATAAATTGATTATTTAAATTTTCTTTTAACTTCATTTGTTAAGTGCCATTTACAAATTTTCTATGCACTGTTGATTATACATGTTTACTGCTTTTTAAAGACAATCTATCTGTACAAAAATATCTAAAATATATTTAAATTATTTTTTTTTTAAAATTAATAAAAACAATTTATTGAATAGTTTAAGAAGTTACTTAGCATAATATCAACATTTTAGAAGTCATGGAGCATTAGGATGATTGTCTTTATAATCTTTCTCAGAAATTCTGTACATACATATGAAAAAAACTAAAATTGGCAAAGTAGACTCAAAGCCCTCACAAAATTTTTTGGTGAACTTGAGCAGGCACTGTAGATGTAAGGCAAAAAATATGAAAACTAAAGAGGGCATATTTTTGATAAACTGATTGTAAGCTACATACATAAAAAGTTGTTGATTTTAGGGTCATCTATTTGAGCAAGAAAAATAAAATTTTCTATCAAGTAGGATTGAAATAATTAAATATCTGGATTCTACACTTATTTATCCTATATACCAAATTTCAGAAATATTGAGGATATGGAAGTATTTTCCTTTAATTTTTAAAAAACACTAATTTACTGACATTGGCTCTAAATTAAGGCTGCACAACTTAGGAAAATTAAAATTGGAACGGTAAAGTCTATCAAAAAATAATTTGGCACTTTCGTAACTCATGAAGAAGAACATTTGTGCTAAATTTCAAGTAATTTGGTGTCAGTGGGTGTAATGCCCTGGTGGATTGACATGGAATAACCTGGAGGGCTATATCAAGTGCCTTGAGGAAGTACTGCTGCCCTGAAGAAGGTGTTTGCTAGAAGACCCTGTGTCTAGCAGCAGAACTCCGCATCATGCCACACAAGCAGGAGAACCCAGTCATGACTGTCAGACATTACTGCAACCACATCACCTGGTACATCTATATATATTTGTTTTACTCGAATTCACCCCATGCAAGGGGGAAAAGACACTGAAATATAAAGAGTTACTTGGTGTGAAAGAATTAGAAAAAAACAGGTAAACATAACTAACGTATGAGAACAATAGAAGAATAATCAAGAAGACAGTAGATCATAACTGACATTGCAATAAAAGAAACTATTAGCATAGAACTTATGGTTACATCTAGCCAATTCAACTGTAAATTGATGAGATGTTGTTGCAAATCTAAAACTGCACTTAAATTTATAAAATCTAGGTACCAAAGTAAGTAACTCATATGAACAATTATCCTGAAGTATTTATAGAAAAGATATAGGGAAGCTATATTACAATAGTGATAAAGTAACTAAATCCAAGGTGCCAGGTCAGGATCAGTAATAATGCTGATTATTCTTTGGATTTTATCAAGCATCTCTAAGTATACGGCAGGAGCACTGGACTAGATGCAGTAGCAATATTCAAAGCATGAATGAATGATAGACTTAGATATGCAAAAGAGATTATGGAGAGAAAATTGTCTAGCACAACAGAGTGAACCAAATTTCTTAGCAGCAGACCCGGCAATGGATTCAATATAGTCTCTTCACTTCATGTCAACCAAGAATGGCAGTCAGAGAAAGTGCAATGAATCACTTTCCTAGAGGTTAGCATCAGCCATGATGATGGAAGGTAGAAAGTTTGTTATTTAGAAAGATTACCATGGGTCATAAGATATAAGCTCAAAAGAGAAACAAAATGTAAAATTATAGAGTGATGAGAACACATTGCAATTGCAAAAAGTTTAACAGATAAAAAGAAACATAAAATATGAAATAATAAACTGTGAAAGTGACAAAAAGGTGTTTGAAAAAATCTTTTTAAATGTGAGAAAATATCTGAAAAAGCTGGTTTTGCAGAGTGAATATTACAGCATGAATATTAAGAACATTGGTTTCATGCCTTTAGCCAACCAAACTATCACCTTTAAGTAAACATCACAAAAAGAAATTAAGTTAGGCAAAAAGTACATGAAAATTTATTTCTCAACAATAATTATTTATAATTGGATGGACCTGATGAATGGGTAGAAGTTATGTTCTTCATGGAAATAATCATCTAATATAACAACATTAATTGCAGAGAATTAATTCAAGTTCTTGGGCAAGACTTATTTTTATTTGAGTGGCACAAACCACAATTAAGAAGCTTTAAGTTAAAGAGTACATTCATGCAATACAATGCACTTTTATGATTGCCCACCTTGCCAAAAAAAAGAAAAAAAAAAAAAAGCTTTTCAAAAACATCAATTTAATGGACACCAGCCTTTCATAGAATATTTGAGAGCCAGCATTAAAAGATCTACATACAAATGAAAAGGAAAAAAAAAAAAAAAAAATAGTCAAATAGTCAAATAGTCAAGCAAAGAAGATCCCTGGGAAGCAATAAGAACTGTTGCATGTAAATGTTAAACAGTAGAAGTGTTAAAAGATGGATGCAGGTTATAGAATAAATGCCAATATCTTTTTTTAAATAAATCAAAAAGTTATAGCCCATACAAACACAGACATGAATAATTATTTAGGTATGTGTTGGCATGGTCTATAAATGTTAGATTTATTAAAAAAAAGTAAAATAAAATAAAATACTAGGTTGCATTTTGTATAATGAAACCTGATATTTCAAAAACAAATTATCAATATTTTTACTAAGGAAATATATGAGTTTTATACAATATATTGTCCCTCTAAACATGATTAGCTTACAGCCATATGAAGTTGAAATAGTGGTTCCCATATGATCACTGAAGTTAAGCAACATCAAGCCTGGTCAGTACCTGCATGGAAGACCATTTTGGAATACCAAATGCTGTAATCTTAGATGCATGTGTGATTAGTGAATAATAGCATGGAGTTGTTCATCATATCGCCAAATTCTAAATCCAGTTGGGTTTGTTATATTCACTTACATGCAAATACCATATAGAAAACATGAATGTACCTCTTCTCTACCCAATGTATTAATTAGTAACACTTGGATCATTAAATCATTGTTATCTATAAAAAGTAAAATAAAATAAAAATTCTGACTTTAAATAACCTGTTAAGAGTTGATAATCTATAAAAAAACAAAAGCAATAAATATTATAACCTGGAGAAAAAAAAAAAAAAAAAATGAAAAAAATCTTATTAACATTAGTTGGTTAGTAGCAATTTTATTATGCAAAAAAAAAAAAAAAAAAAAAAAAAAAAAAAAAAAAAAAAAAAAAACAAACAAACAAACAAGATATCAGAATAAAATGACAAAATAGGAATTGGGAAGAATACTCAGGGGACAAATATTACAGCTACAAACAAGTAGAAGTTGGGGAGAGCTCTAAACACTTCGGTTCTGAAGGGAAACTGTGCATAAAATAAAAAGATATGATTTCTTGACACCTGGTTTAGAAAGGTGCAATAAAATTCAATGTATCAATTTTTTACCATTTGAATGATGACAAAGTTATTTTATTCTCATATTGCTAAACATTTTACCTGTAGTTGAGTAATCTCAAACATGAGAACGCAAAATAGTCCTTCACAAAAAGAGTGTTGATTAGTTATCTCAAACTTGACAAACGCAGCAAGATTTCTTCCCAAAGAGAGCGTGGGTAAGTAGTCTAACACATGAGAAAACACCCCAGAGTTCTACCTCCTCAAATCTCGTGGTAGTCGCGAATTTGCAGCACTTTGTCTACATAAAAGCAATACGGCTTCTCAACAAGATTCTTTTACGCACAGACATCAAATTTTTTTTTTTTTTTTTACACTACATTATCCAACAACCTTTTTTCTTTCACCAATAAATATCTTAAATGAACCTATTTCAGCATCATTAATTCCATTCATAAAAAAGTACCAAGTTATTATACAATACTTTAACAACTGGGAAACTATTTTCTGCAAATATTTTCATGGTAATTGTTCTGATGATAATGATGATGATAACTGTTTTTTTTTAATATGCTGACATTACAAATTTAAACAGTACTAGATTGGCAGCTAGGTCACATCATTTTACAGCTGAAATGGCTAGATGCAAGTGTAAGTTCTATGTTAGCAGTTTCTTCTCTTGCACTTCTCAGCTATGGGAAGCTTATGGCTTTTTGTTTCCCTATTCAGCTTTGATCCTCAAAAATGTAAATGCAATGTCAACCATTATCCTCTGCCACCTTAATTCCTGTTTTTTTTTTGTTCTCTCTCTCTCTCTCTTTAATGTTTTTCTTATATTCTTTCACATTTAGTGGCTGTATTGTTTTGCTTGGGGTGAAATGATAAAATAAATAAAATTATATAATTCACATAATGGAAGTATATTCCACAGTTAAGTATTTACTTTAAAAAGTACTCAATACAAAAGTAGAGCATAAATATGGAAATTATAATTACCACACACACAGAAATTTAATTATTATATTTGTTCCTAACCAAGCCAATAAAGCTACTTTGAGGAAATTTCTTCTGGAGAGAAAGAAAAGAAAAGATTATTTGAACATTAGACAAATTACTTATTGACCCAACATCTTAGTTAAAAAAAAAAAAAAAAAAAAAAAGCACTAAATATATTTATTGGTCAAGCAAGTTGGCCTTGCTACTTGGTAATGAGATTCTTTTATAACAAAGCATTACTTAATGCCACTGAAAATTAACTTGTATTACCACAACAACGGAATATCACATTACTATGTAGTGAGACTAAGTTGCTTATACATGCTTCTCATTTTGGTTTTAGGTTAGCTTTTTTTCCTTTTGAACACTCTTAATGACTTATAAAAGCAGAATTTTACCGACTTCTCAATTCAAAATTATAAAGGAGGAAAATTTGTTACTGCCTCGCATTAAATGAAACTTAGATTGTAAAGCAACATAAGTTAATAGTTGTATGATAACATACAACTATTAACAGAAAAAAGTTTTGCATGTGCATGAATGCATATACGTTATTTAATATTAAGAAAGTAATAGATAGAAATTGAGAAAAAGAATAAGAAAATGCAAATTTTGGATACTTTAAAAGTAAAATGAAACTTCAAAATTATTTAAATATTTGCAGTCTTTTTTTTTTTCACTGAAATAGATAAACTTATAAGATATGTAATTTGATTGTCCCATTCACACACTTCCCCAGTTTTTTGAACAGGAGTTTATCCCTAGTTTCCAGTACCTTCTAAGGTTTTTCTTATTCTCTGACTTCCAGTAGCCCCTTGAATCTTAATGGCATTATCACCTTGCTTGGAGGTAATTTAAAAAAAATAATATCTATATGCATGCATTTGTGACACTATAAATTTCTGATTAACACAAAATTAATTCTCAGTTGAAAATTCAGTGAAAGTTAAAAATCAATGCTTACTCTGCACCTTCTATTCAATAACACATCTTTGTAGAATTTAAAAACAAAGGAAACTGAAGGTGTTATTGAATAGAAGGTGCAGAGTAAGCATTGATTTTTAACTTTCACTGAATCTACACAAAAATGAATTACTTATCTTGAAGCAGACTTTAAATTTTTGTTTGATATTGCAATTTTCCCTTTTTGAGTGCTTGTCAATATTCATAACTGGCCATTGATAATATCTGAAATGTGTGTGTGTGTGTGTGTATATATATATATATATATATATATATATATAGTGTGTGTGTGTGTGCATGTTTCATTTAAACTTTTTATTTGATTTTTGTGTTTTCTTTTCTGGACATAAAGTATGCAAAATTTGTCTAAATGTTCTATATATCAGAACTTTTGCCTATTGATTTATTTATTTATTTAATCAGCAGAATTTATAATACATTACTCCATGTATTATAAATTCTGCTGATTTTGAACTGCCATTACTTTTTTGTAACCAAACAACCAGTCTGAACTATCTTATAGAATGATCTGTTTTTTTCTATGCCTTTATTTTCTATTGCCCACTAGTAAGGGTGGGTCTCACTTTACTCATTAAAGCAATTTCAAACAAAGTTAACACTTAACGTTTAACCAATAAATATCAGACAGTTTTGCATAGAGACTACAACCTTTTAAGTGGATCAACAAAATGTGGTCATGAGGTTCTTATACAACACTATTCAGGTTTTCTAAATAGACAACATCAATTAATAGACATCTCATTTTAGCTGTTTATGTAAAACAAGATTTGAGAGTTAATACTTATAAATCAAGTTTTCATGACTAGAAATCTTTAGATAAAAAACAATACAGAAAATTATGAGTGAAGAAGAGTTGCAATAATCAGTGTTGGATTTTAGAAAGGGTTTTAAACTACTACTATCAAACCACTTTATGAGCTATCATATTTGTGTATAATACAACATGGGAAGTTCTTTTATTTTTATTTTTTTTGTTTAACTATGTGTGTTGGAAAATAAAAACTTTCCCATCACTCTAGAAACAAAATATCTACCCCCCCCCCCAAAAAAAAATAAATAAATTAAAAAAATAAAATAAAATAAATCAATAGGCAAAAGTTCTGATATATAGAACATTTAGACAAATTTTGCATACTTTATATCCAGAAAAGAAAACAAAAATCAAATAAAAAGTTTAAATGAAACGTGCACACACACACTATATATATATATATAGATATAGATAGATAGATATATATATACACACACACATTTCAGATATTATCAATGGCCAGTTATGAATATTGACAAGCACTCAAAAAGGGAAAATTGCAATATCAAACAAAAATTTAAAGTCTGCTTCAAGATAAGTAATTCATTTTTGTGTAGATTTAAAACAATCTACACAAGCACATATGGATAACAAATGTTCATTTGTGTGCATCTGTTACAGATCACATTTATTGGACAAATACAACATTTTGTCCAAATATAACATACACCTATGAAAAATAAAATAGTTATTTAATTTCTTTAATATTTTAGTACCCTTTTCTACAAAAAGGGTTTTTTAAAGTTTATAGCAAATTATTCAATGTAAATATTTTCTAAATTTAACTTATTTTGACAAGATCAAAACAGTGCAGCATTCAACAAACCCAACAATATAGAGACTAGCTTGTTAACCATCATTCTACGACAGATACAGTAACTGAGTAAATTACCGTAAGAACTAACTGATTTAAACTCATCAATCTCCAGCAATTCTTTAACTTTAGATACCAATGGGAACACACCACCATGGCATTAATCATTATATACTCTTAAAACGCCATGGGAGACATACACACACACACACACACACACACACACAAAAAAAAAAACATGACTTCAAATTTTGCCAAGTAAATACAAGGGATTTTTTTTTTGCTCTCTAAAAATCTACAACCCATTTTAAATTAGATGACCCTGTGATTTTTATACCTTGAGCAAGCTATCAAGTGCAAAAAAAAAAAAAAAAAAAAAAAAAAAGTCAACCTCTTCTTGTCACAAATGAAATGAAATACTTATTTTAATTTTGTTAGATTTTTTTTTACCAATTCTATGTCGACAAGTAGCAATTAAGGCTACTTAACTTTCAAGTTTTGACCTTAATTACCAAAACTTAATTATTTTTATTTCATTCCGTGTGATGAGAGCGACAAGTTTTTTGTTCACATCATAAGAGTTTGTTTGATGCTTTTAACAAAAAAGTCTCAAATTAAATAAACTATTTTTCAAAATACTTCTAATACACACGTAAATAGACGCTAACAGTTGTGCACTGACAGCTCTTTAAATTTTACGTTAAAAGAAATGGAGGAAAGTACACAGAAAGAAGGCAACTATGAATTAAGTCAGAGAAGCAATTATTCATATGAACAGGGAAAATAATCTAAAAAGAAGCAAAATATGGGAAGCATGTGTTAGTAGTAGTAAAACTGTAAAGGCGGATCAAATTGTTTTTAATATTTCTCCTTGATTTTTCACACCCATGGGGGAAAATGTAGAGACTTGAGTGCAATAAAAAAAGAATTTCGTTTGATGACTGGAACTATTCTGACAAAATAAAAATGTTATTGTTTGCATTTGTTTTGTAAATAAACAAATTGAAATGATTGGGGGGGGGGACGTCATTGTCATGTAATTTTATAAAATTATAACTTGAAAATCAGTGCACAAAAAAATACTTTTTAAAATTATCTTCAAGTTATCATGCAGGTACTTTAAAATATTTTTCCTGAACAGCAGTTAAATTTAATTAGCGATCAGTGTTTTTTTTTTTATTTTAAAATTTTAATTATTGACTATTTAAGAAACAAAGTCTGAAGCTAAAATTTAGCTCTATAATTATACTTTTACATAATCTTTCTTTATTGATTAACAGAGGCGTTTATACTTTTTGCACCCCCCCATTCCCGGCGCCACCAGTTGCGTATTTCGATAATCATCCTGACCAAATGGGTGGATCTCTAGGTACATAGCAATCTGTTTGCACCGAGTTAAAATAATCCACATAAAACTCTGCAAGTAATCATCCATCATATAATTTTTAATACTTATTTTCTTCGTCGAGTTCCATTATCCATACCCACCCATGGTTCTTAAAGAGAGAGAGAGAAAAAAAATTTTTTTTTTTTTTTTTTTTTACTGATGTTGATTTTCTTAATTGGTAAACACTGTAGTGTAAACAGTTTCTAGACATTCAATTTTTTAAACATAAAAATGCTTAATGCGTAGGAGATAGTGCAAAGAAAGTAGTGCCGACCGAGTAAACATTTTAGGCTCATTGGTGGTTTTCTTTTAGTGCTTTTTAAATTTTGTAGAAAATAAAACAAATTGAAAAAAAATCACCTTAACTTAAGTTTATGTTTAGTTAAAAAAAAAAGTGATTGACACCGCTTATGAGTAAAAAAATAAATTTATTGCCTATGGTTACAAACAAAGAAACAAACAAAACAAAAAAAAGCATTTAGAAATTAATTTAGAAAACTAAGAAAAGGAAGCTGGTATATGTTCTTTGGTTGTCGTTACGTTAACATTGATTGCGTGTTATTAATTTTTATTTGTTTTTTTTTAAACACATCACTTAAAGCGCTCTCTGATTGATAAACTTTCATGGTTAATGCGTGCTCACTGAACCGTAAAAAACTTAGAAAATAAATTATTCATCTGTACAGTATATGAAAAAAATAGTACTTGTAAAACTAAAAGTTCAACAAACAAAAAAAAAAGCTTGTTTTTTATTCTATCATTATAATACTTTTTTTTCATTAGTTGAATTTTTTTTTTTAAAAATTTAAAAAATCAGTCTTCTTGACAAATTTATTTTTTAGTTTATGTTAACTGTTCTAAATTGTAAATCTTTAAAATAAGATAAGCCTTTTTTATTGTTACAGTTACACTACACTAACTAAAAATATGAAAGAGAATATTTGAAGTTGAACTAATTTCTATATAATTAATTTGAAAATAAAGTTGATTTTTCTAACGTCCGCTTCCAAGATTGTAACTTCCGCAATATGAGAAAGAAAAATAAAATTCAATTCAACAATAAGAGCATGAGTGCATCACATTTTAATTCGATCAGCCGAACACTGTCATTTTTACAGTGAGAATCTCTCATGATTAAAAGATTTAAGGATAATAAATTATTGATAGGAAGGAATACAAAAATAATTTAAATGTAAACTTTTTCCCTAGTTTAACAATGATTTTAGTTTTTTTTTGTTTTTTTTTCCAAATAGTGTTTGTTGTAGAGATTGCTTTAGGAATGTCATTTGAAAATATTGTAAAATTTAGAATCTTATGTTAATATAAAAATTGGAGAAAAATAAGCTTTATTGATACAGCTTTAAATTTTTTTTGTTTTTTGCAACTATTAACGGGGGAAAAAATCCAGTAATCATTATGAAAGAACCTTTTCTTTCTTTACATTTGCTGTTTTTATGAGAAAAATTTCGTCTTGTAATAAAAAAAAAATTTTTTTTGTTTGGATAAACACTCATCGCTTGTAAGAAATTAATCAATCCAAATCTTTCTTACTGCAAATAAGTACTGTGATAGTATTGGAAAATAAAAATGCAATTTTCGTTTATTTAAATAAATAAAAAAAATACGCTTCTTTATGCCTTTTTATTAAATTTTTGTTTAGTAGCTTGAAAAAAAAAAAAAGAAAAAAAGAAGTCAGTGTCACTTTTATGACGCAAAAAATATTTTAAAGATTAAGGCCGCTTCTTCATCATGAAAAAATATAAAAGTAAATATAAATTTTTTTATTTAAAAATCATAACTTGAAATTGCTTGGCTACGGTAAGCTATTACGACACAAACTAATTAATTTGAAAAACATAATTTGAGAAACGATGCCGAATTATTCCCTCTTCGTTGAACTTTTTTGGGAGATTCTTAAAAATTTTGAATATTCTGAGTTCAACAAAAATGTAATTTTAATTTTACAAAATCTAGAAAGTGGAAATAAACATCTTTTGTTTATGCTATAAACAAGAAGAAACATAAAAATAGAATTTTTTTTATAAAAAGATTTTAAAACTAAACATTTTTCATTTAACCTGGAAAAAAATTCCCTCCCAAAAAACAACTGTTTAATGTTTTTTTTTACTGATAGCAATTAAGTGTAAATTGTTGAGTTAGATTCCATAAACCGACTTTATCTAAAAAAAAAAAAAAAAAATCAGAGTAATGATGGTGAATACTGCAATTATTAAGTCATTTTGTTAAAAAAAAAAAAAAAAAAATTACTCCTACTTTTTTTCCTTCTCCACGAGGTAAATTGCAGCATTTTTTCAGTTTAAAATTTTTGTTAAACATCTCCTTTACTAATTTAAAATTAACTGATTGTTTTTCTAATGAATCAGTCATTAACATTTTTTTTCGTTTCAACTCTAGCTAGTAACTAACAATTGCCGTTAATTTTATCACGAATATAATATCCGATTTTTTTCTGCCGAAATAGTTGTTAAACAATAATTTACAATTTTAAAATAAACTTTTACACTCCATAAGTTTGCATTTTTTATGCGTTAGTTCAGATTTCAACTACAAAAAATATTGAAAGTTTTTTAATTAATTAACTGAAACATAAAAGAAACTCACTTAAGTTCCAAATTAATAACTGCTTACTTTAGAAAATCAAGAAGAAATGCCAGAAATGTGGTTTGAGGTAACTTTTAAATTTGTTTTCAAATAAGTCAGATTCTGTTAGCAAAAAGCATAAATTGAATTTACTTCAACGGAATTTTTTTTTTTTTGAGAACATGATGAAGAACTAAAGTTCAGTATAAATGAAATTATTCTAAAGTTTATAATAAATAAATAATAAAGAGTAAAACAGTGAATTATTCGAAATTAATTTCAAAGAAAAACATAACGATAAAAGTTTTGAATAAGTAAAAAAAAAAGATCTTTCAAAATCAAATCAAGTGTAAGTTTTAAATTAAAATACCAACCGATGTTAAGTCCACTTTTACAGACTTTCTTGTGTACAAGTTTCCAATCGAGGGCTTGGTGTTCCTTTCCACAATAAGTGGCATTTAGGCAACCCCCACATCTTTTTGGTCCAGCTGACCCGCAAACGATGCACATACTTTGGTACATAGAAGCACATGGTGCTTCATCCGATTCCAAATCCATCTCCAAGTCCAGGCTATCGGTGCTTTCATCAACCGGCGGTTCCGAACTATAAAAACGATTGATCCTGGGTAACTGCGATCGAAAGACTCGAAAGTTTCGCGCCATGTTTGGTTCATTGCAATCTGGATTTCGACAAACGAAGAGGTAAATGGTTCTGTGAAAGCAATGTTCCAAGTTGTTGATCGGAGCGTACACCTGAAGCAAGAAGGTGCACGGACCGCGACATACCTGACAACATAATTGCTCAGGAGTTGGCAAAGGAGATAGAGATAACCAGGCGGGCCAGCCGCCCACTTTACTCGGAAATAAATGGCTTTTCAGCAATCGTCCGTCGGTTACTTCAAGAAATCCAAGATTTATGACATTTTCTTTTGTCTCCTCCTCCTCGATATGTGGCTCAACGCCAGCCATCTTACAGGAAATGCTGTTTACTTTAACGGAAGTCGCACTTGCGTGATGATAGAGTTAACTTCAGATTCCAAGCCTCCTCTGACATTAAACGTGATTGATTCAGTCGGTGTGGCTTACTTTTTTTATTGTAGTTATCGTCTGACAAATAAATACAATTTCTACCTTTTTACAATCACATCTATATTACATAATCATTAAGTTGTGTGCTCAGCAGAATAAAAATAAAAGAGTGGTTTCATATGGTATTAAATTAAAGTTTTTAAAGTGGATGTGAAAACATATCGATATGGAGACACGCATGCGCGCGTGCACACTGTTTTTCTGTTTTGTAATAGTTTTAAGAACCACGTGGTACTTGTTATGTCATTTTTGTTGTTGTTTTATTTATAAAAAGAATAAATGTTAATATACACATCGATACTTGATGTGGCAGCTCAAGCTCAAATATTAAAAAAATAATTCAACACAAATTACGGACGCGAAGACCACGTTCGTTTTATTTTACTCTTAAAATTTAAAAATTCCCCACTAAAAATCCAAGTTCTTGCTCAAACACACACACACAAAAAAAAATCTAGTTGGTAGGAATAGAAAAGGGAAAAAAGAACACATGCGTCTCTTCTCCTGAGGTCAGAGACAAAAAGTACAAAAAAAAACAAAAAAAACTGCGTGTTTAAAGGAAAAACATTAGAGAATACATAAGTCCAGACAAAAAAAAAGGGGGGGGGGTTACAATATATAAAGTTTGCACAAAAGTTTCCTTTCGTGCTCCTATTGTGACAGGATTACAAAAAAAAAACATACTCGTGAATGACCCGAACCTGCAGTAGGAAATGTATGGGCAGTGTGAAAACGAAAAACGATTGTGAAACGGAAGCTCACAATGGGGCATACTGATTAAAGAGTTGTTCTCTAGTGACATGGGCGAACGACATGATTCCAAAGAAAAAAGCACGTCGAAAAAAAATTGAGTGGATCACTGAAGAGATTCTTGACCTGATGCAAAAAAAGAGACAAGACAATGCCAAGATATGGAACGAAATACAAGAAAATACACAAGGAGAAAATGCTGAGAGGCTAAAGAAAGATGGTTGAATGACAAATGTCTCAAAGTGGATAGACTGAGCCCCACAAATAATGGTGATATGCATAAAAAATAAAGGAACTAACAAGACAGAAGACCTGCTCAGCAACAGGATGTATAAACGCAATGGACGGTATTGTGCAGTACCCCTCACACACAAGAAACCTTCATTAATTCTTTTGCATACATATATATTACCAATCCCTTGATTTTTATAAAAACTTGCAATCTGATTGGTTGATACTAGCCAATTGAATCCTTGGTGTATGAGATAGTTTTTCCACATAGCTAAGTTGATCCTACCTGACACCTGCTTAAATCTCTGAGCTCATCTCCCCAATCAGTTGGCCCAGAAATGTATGCCAATTCACTTAGCCATGTAACAGACAACAATCGCCCACTTTGTTCACCATGCAGCACAAACTCAAATCCATGATTGACCAAGCTCAGCAACACGCCAGTTCACTTACTGGGACGTCCAAGTGAAACTACGAACTTTACATTCATTCACACTCACAATATTCTTCAACAAACTTTCCTTCACATAGAATATTCTATCCCAAACTCTTAATCATCTAAGTCATTCACTCAACAAAATAATTCTATCAAACCTGGAACATATAACAAGAAATAATCTTTTAAAACATTTTCTTTTCAGTTGAAACCTTACAGTTTAAGCGAGACAACTTATTTTCACTGTACATTTTTTTACCTTGACTCAAGCTTCAACTTTGCAATTCACCAATATTAATCTCACCTTACATTACTAACTACTGCTCTCTTCTTATTTTGTGTATCTTTGTTGGAAAACAATTTTAAATTATTATTATAACATGTCATTTGTTTTGTCAATTGTTTTTAATATATAATATTAACAAAATGTGTAGAGAGTTAGGTTTGCCTCCAACATCGCTTATTTCTGAATAAACCTTCATCCTTGATATGCCACTACATGATTGGCAATCCTGACATACTGTCACAGTACACTTATACTAGAAAAAGAAAAAAATTCTTCAGAGATGAGATGAGTATATTGGAGATCTCTTCTACAGCAAGAGAGAGCAACAAAAATACGGATGGACCAGAAATATTAAAAACCAAAGCAGAATCGGCAATGGCTAAATTGAACAGAAATAAAGAAGCAGGACCCAAGGCGATTGTAATAGAGATGTTGATGCCCTTAGAAGACTTTGGCACAGACAGGCGTACAGAAATAATGAATGAAGTCTACAGCAGCAGCAATATACTGGAGGACCTAAGCAGATCAATTTTCATAGCACTACCTAAGAAACCAAGTGCAAAGAAATGTGAACTCTACCAAATAATCAGCTTAATGAACCACATAAAATTCATCATCTGGATTCTGATGAATAGAGTGCACAGCAGGATCAGCCCACAGATAGGACAAGAGCAGTGTGGCTTTATTAAAGATATTGGAACAAGGAATGCAATATTCATGCTCAAAATGCTATCTGAAAAAGCAACAGAAATGCAGAAGGATCGCTATCTGTGCTTTATACACTATGCAAAGGCATTTGAAAAAGTATGTCACAAAGACTTGATAGAAAGGCTGAACAACCTCAACATTTTTGGAAAAGACATTAAGATAATCAAAAATATATATTGGCAGCAAACTGCTTGCGTACAGATAGGAAGTGAATTCAGCAGGTATACAAAAATAGGAAGGGGTGTAAGACAATGATGTGTTTTCTGACTGGATCTATTCAACTTCTCTGAGAGAAATAAAATCTTTGCCAGGATTCATCATTGGCAGCCACAGTTTCAATAGTGTAAGATATGCAGATGACACAATGCTGATAGCAGACACGGAAAGGAAAATGCAGGACCTCCTACAGAAGATAGTAAGAGAAAGTGAGGAGAAAGGACTGAGCATGAACTTCAGGAAAACAATGTATAATCATCAGTAAAAAGAAGACCCCAAAATGCCAACTACAGGTTGGAGAAACTAAAATAAAACAAATTTAAATACCTGGGAAGCATGCTGACAGAAGATGGAAAATGTGATGTTGAGATCTAAAGATACATTGGCACGACCAAGAATGAATTTCAAAAGCTAACCAGAGTACTGAAAAAAAGGAAAATCTCATTGGAAACAAAGAAGAAAGTGATGAATTGCTATGTGTTGTCTGTCCTTCTGTATGGCAGTGAATGTTGGATGATCTCAAAGATGAAGAAGAGGCTTGATGCAGCAGAAATGTGGTTTTACGGAAGAATACTGAGGATACCATGGACTGAGCATGTGACTAATGATGAGGTGTTGGAGAGGATGAAAATGAAAAGAAAACCCATATTTAACATAAGAAAGAGATAGATAAGGTTTCTGGGATTGAAGAATTTGATACTCACAGGACGGATAGAGGGAAAGAGAAACAGGGAAAAGCAGCGCAAGACTTACTTGATAGGCCTGAACAAATGTATTACAGAGCAGGATTTGGGAGAGATACTAAGAAGAAAAATTTTGAGAGTTGCAAGAGACAGAGCCAAGTGAAAGACCATGATCACCTACATTCTAAAGGGACACGGTATATGAAGAAGAACAAATTTCTGACATTAAAAAAAAGGATTGACATCAGATATAAGGAAGAAAAGTGTTACAGTTTTTAGGAAAGAACACAGAGTTAATGACAAAAAAGATTACAGTTTACACCCTTTAAAAAAGGGAAAAACTTTGAGGAAGAAATATTTCATAAAACAGAAAATACAAAACACAGCCACCTCAGTCTTTCAACTGAATACTCAATCAATAGGGATGTTTCAGAAAAGGAGTTTTATGTTTTCCACAGATTGTTGCCTCGAGATCTTTCTGTAGTACTTTGCAAGAAAATTAAACTTAAATGTTCACTTGGTTTAAAGTTTAAATTCTTCTGAGGAAGACACAGAAAGGAATTTTTGATCCTGGGAGTAGAATCTACCATCGGCTCTTTCTTTCCTGTGTTGATTTATGACCCCTTTGGCTGGAACAATCATCTGTTCTTGAAGTATGGGTGCTAATGCTTCCTTCTCAACAGTTAAATGCTTTCTGTTGATCTGCTAATTGTAGCAGTCCCTTTTATTGAACAATGCAAGTCCACATCCCGGATTTCACAAAGGCTTGAATTGCTCATCTCTCATTAGCCAATAAATAAGATTTTTTTTCCTCCATTAATTAAAAAAATGAATCCACAACAATTTACAAATTTTGGCTGAGCCAAAAAAATGTAACAAAAATTTCACTAATTCAGAAGACTTGAATGCTTCAGAACAGTAGAACACTACAGATGGAATTCATGCAATAAGGATTAGTGGTTCTCCTTCCAAGGAATCTAATAATCTCTCCAAATTCCAATCACCAATTGAACCCTCCACTCCCACTTTTGTTATATTGAAGCCACAAAAGTGATTTATAAGAGAACTGTGTAAGTTTGTTCATTATCAGCAAGTTTTTAAGGAAGGGGAGATTGTGGTATTCAGAACGCTTGCCTGTTCCTTTTAGGAACATGCGTTTTAAAGAGTTTTTGTGAATTAGAGGCAGAACAGAGGCAAAGAGAGGGTGGTAAAGGGACAAAAGTTATTTTAGACAACAAAAGAAGAGTAGTTGGGGAGAGCATGAAAATTCATGGCATATAAAAGAATAGCCAAATCATGCTTATGAATAAAGAAAATTAAATAAACTACATAAAAACAAAGTTACATAATAATTACTAAAAATATTGATGTATCATTTAGCAGGAAAGAAAGTTGTCAAAAATTCTAGTGTTGACATATATTGAGAGATTACCCCACTTTTCTGCCAAAGAACTTCTGCTACCAACTGCTAGATGGGGTTGTGAAAAGCAGTATATGAAGAAAAGGATGCAAAATCTCATCTTTTTCTCTTTTAACCAGAGGTTACTTTTGAGATAGGATGTCTTATTTCCTTCCTGTGAGAGAATTTTAACCTCCAGTGAACAAGATATTGCATTGACCACAATAGTATACAGCATATTAAGGTCCTAAGCTTACTTGACTCCACATGGGACTATCTAATAATTCTACCAAACCAATAAAGAACTCTTAAAATATAAGTATTTCACTATCTTACATAAGCACTTTGAATACACATATATATGAAAAAAGAAAATCTCTATAAACACACACACGCCTTTATTCATTTCTTTTGTATTTTTTTCTTTTTGGTGTGTTTGTGCAATTACATATGTTGTTGATGACTAATGCATTCATTTTTATATTCTCTCTTAAAGAGACTGTAGTGTTACAAATTTAAAAATAAAATACTTAAAAAAAAATTAAAATAATTGTTTTTGAATAACATTTTTTAAAGTACTTACATTAAAAAATTGAAATTTGATGGTGATTTTTAAATTAAAACTTGGAGAAAAATGTTCAACTTTGTGTTGAGGTTGTTTATGTTTGTAAAAGCATGAATTCATTTTCCCTCTGCTTTGTTCCATTGACAGATATCTTGACAAAAATATTTTATCATTAACATGATTCCATAAGAGCCCAAATAGGTTTGTACACCGCTGACACCACAGTTTACTCTCGCCTCCAACAAAAATCTGGTGTAGGCGTCAAAGCTAACATCGCAGCCGAGATTGAAAAAGACCTCCAATCCATATTGGACTGGGGTAAGAAATGGTTAGTAAATTTTAATGCTTCTAAAACGAAGCTACTCTCAATTAACCATCATCGACAATCTCACCTACCTCCCATTAGCATGGACCAGGCTTGCCTCCCAGAGAGTAAAACACTGCGCCTCCTTGGTCTCACACTTTCAGCGGACCTCAAATGGAATGACTATATCGAATTCATTGCTAAATCCGCTGCTATGAAAGTCGGTTCTCTGTGTAGGGCCCGGAAGTTTTTTCCGTCTAAATCTATCCTGCACATTTATAAATCTACCATCCGCCCGTGCATTGAATACTGCTGCCATATCTGGTCGGGTGCCCCTGCTATTCTCCTTGGGCTTCTCGATAAGGTTCAGAGGAGGGTCTGTAATGTGATAGATACCGACTTGGCAGACCGCCTGCAGTCTCTCTCCCACTGGCGCAACGTGGCTTCCCTGTGTCTCTTCTATAAATACTTTCATGGCTTCTGCTCCGATGAACTTAGATCACTAGTGCCCCCTAAATACGTATTTGCACGAGATACTAGATTAGCAACTAGATCCCACCCTTTTACAGTGAAACCGATAAAATGCAACCGTAACTTCTACTCCAACAGTTTCTTTCCTCGCACTTCCCAACTGTGAAATTCTCTTCCAAACGATTGCTTCCCCGACGGCTACAATCTCCAGGAGTTTAAATGTAAGGTCAATAGACACCTCCTAACACACTAACCTGCTCCCATTCTATCAAACACTCTTCCCATCTGCCCGACACTCATCCTCGCTATCCTTACTCATCTGTCACCTTTCTCCTGACATTCCCTATATGTCTAACCACTCCTTCTCTTTACCTTCCCCTATGTAGCCCCATGTGCAATAGTGGCAGTGGAATGCCTTGCTTGAGGTGAGATGATTAAAAAAAAAAAAAAAACATGTTGCAATAACTTTTATGGAAATGAGCAAATGAGTAACTACCTTATGTTCCCTGGCAATAGTAGTGTAAGGATATAAAAGGCAAATATTTCACTTTTGACATGATAAATTTACTGATGTCTTAAGCAGTCCTGGAGTATCACATTATAGAGGGATAGGGGAGAGCAAGAAAAAACTTATCTAACAAGCTTGTGTAAATGGTTGGCAGAACAGGGATTAGAAGATATAGCAAAAAGACAAACTTTACTATGAGCTACAAAGACAGGAAATTGGAGAGTCATGAATTTTTTCTATATGATGTGTCCCTTCAGGATGTGAGTAACATCCTGAAGGGACACATCATATAGAAAAAATTCTCTTTAATGAGAAAACTAACAAATTATATTAGGAGTTTGAATAAGTTCTTGCTGATTTTTTATGAAAAATTAGTTCGAAACATGTCACTGAAAGTATTGTCCATTGCTAGCCACTACTTTTTCCCATGTTTCTGGCAGGATTTGAATTCCACGTCAGAAAATCAACTATTTTTAATTTTTATTTTAATTCATCGACCCATTTATTGACACCTTCATAAGTATAAAAGTGCAGCTCAGCCAAGTCATGTGTCATCAATAGGAACAAGTGATAATCGGACAGGGCAATGTCTGGTGAATATGGCAGGTGGGGTAAAACTTCCCATTTAAACATTTCTAAGTAGGTTTTTACCCTTTTTGCAACATGTGGCCTAGTTTTGTCATGTCGATAAATCACTTTGCCATGTTTGCTCATACAGTACCTGTTTTTTCTTCAATACTCAGCTCAACGCATCAATTGTAGTCAGTAGCACCCTTCTCTGATCATTTTAGTTAGTTTGAGCAGCTCATAATAAACTACACCAAGTTGATCACACGAAATTCAGAACAGAAGCTTTAAACAATGGATATTCAGCTTTGCTGACAATGTTGATATATGGCTAGGCTTATACCATGATCTTCTACACTTGGGGTTATTGTAGTGTATCCACTTTTCATTGCTGGTTACTATACAATGCAAAAAACATTTCTTTTTCTGACATTGAAACAGCTATTTGCATGTGTTTAGATGCCGCTCAGAATCTCTCACCTTCAATACATATGGCACTCAATATCCTTGCTTTTAAATTGTTCCTAATGATGTCAAACCTTTTGAAATTGTTGTGTGATCAACTCCCAATGATTTTGCAAGTTCAGCTTGTGCCTGACGTAAATCTTCATGAAGTAATGCCTCCAATTCTTCATCTTTAAACTTTTTCAATGTTCCAGTGCATTCTTTATTTTCAACATCAAAATCATTATTTTTGAAGTATCTAAACCAATCTCTGCATATTGTTTTCAACAGTGCATAGTTGCCATTAGTCTCAACAAGAATTCTGTGTGCTTGAGCTTCAGATTTCTTTTGAATAAAGTAGTGCAGTAAAATTCCCCACAAATATATTTTCTTTGGCACAACATTTGACATGTTAAATTCTATGAAAAACAAAGTTGTTTACATTTTGGTAAAATGACATACAGTGAATTTCAAGCTTGCTTATAGTACTTTCTTACAGATGCATTACCATCTGAAACTACATGCATGCAGTTCTGGAAATGCCATCTGCTGGAAAACAGCAAGAACTTATTCAATGTCTTAATATTTGATCTTTTCATAAAGACAATCTAAATATTGTTATATTTGCTAGAGTCATATTTATTAATACAAGACCAAAAACTAGAGTCATTCTGTTATATCTGGGCAAAAGTTTCCTTGTCCTCACTTTCCACCCTTCACCAAATTCAAAAGCACTTGCATGTTCTTGAGAATGACGAATTGTTTTCCTCTATACAACCCCTTTTCCACAGACAAAATATTGCTTACTACTGTTATAACATACATATGGTAGCATGGAAGGACAAATGAAACAACAGTATCACTAGTGAGGTGAAATAAAAAGAAGACAAGAATTGTAAATATAAAATTCTTGCCAAAGCAGTTTTCGTAAGCTAGTGTGTCTCTAAATGTATGTGAGGGAGACAGCTTTGTAGGAAGAGTAGTGTTGGTAAGGCCTGGAGTTGATGCCTTGGCTGATTGAAGTCATGGTGATGAAATCATGAAAGGCCTGGAGTAGATTAGTTAAGCCATAAATCTGACTTTGTCGATACAGAGGATGCAAGCAGAATGTCTCTGTGTGTATGATGTGAGTGATTAAAAGATGGTAAGTCTCAAGTGGATATGTTTGTCATGTTGGTTGACTGAAGTAGTAATGTTGAGAGCCTGCCAGTGTCGTCAGCTGGCCTGCTGGCCATGTTCTGTTCTAGTCATTTATGAGTGGCTTTCTTAAAATCAAATCTTCCAGACTCATTTTTTTTCTTTGGCAGCTATGTTTGTGATTAGCTTGTTTTAGGTTGTGTTTTATATATATATATTTTTTTTTTTTTGAGGGAGTTTGTTTTGATATGATGTACAGAGCCCCTGCACAGAAGACAATTTTTATTTTTAGCTTTGCTTTCTTAGTGTTCCCATCCAGCTGACATGTAGAAAGAAACAGAATGAGATCTAATTTGAAGCAAAGTATAACACTACTCTATCTTTATTCTCATGGCAAATGTTCATGCGAACTACATTCCTTAGTTTCATCTGAATCAGTCCTAATTTATCTTATCTTGAATCAGAATCCTATGTTCACTTGTATGAACTTGTTTTGTGTCTATAGCAGGTATCTCTTCTCTTATTTCATTTGTAGTGAGGGGTAGTAGGATTCAGTAGCATGTTAATGGAATTTGGTCTTGTGGGAAGATAGCCCACTATAATTCAAAAATGATTATAAATTCAAGAAAGGCAATTTTGAGTGTAAAATAACATTTATACATATATACATTTCAATTAATGTTTTACAAAATAAGTAATGCTTAGCTTGAAATAAAAGAATGTTCAAGGAAGATATAATGCTGAAAGGTAAAAGCTTGGTAGTATGATTAATGTTCATTATCAAGTTTCTAAGGTCAGCAAGTTGGTTTGTGAAATGTCTTAGAAAAGGTCAATTAGTACTTTTGAGACAGGGAAGGGAGAAAGAGGCAAGCATAGTAGCAGCTCGACGTAGGTCAAGAGAGAAACTAACTACACTCTTCTCCTCTGTCTGTGCCTGTCTGTCTGGGTGCCTTTTGTCACGGCTTTTATATTTTTCTTCTGGCTCAAAATGATGGTTGTTTTGCATTTCATCCTTGTATTTGGTTCCGGGCTTCTCATTGGCTGATAAATAAAAATGGTAATTTGATATTTGATTAATTTTTATTTTTCAACCAGAACATCTGCATGAATCCACTTGCACACGACGACTTTTTATTCATTAGCTTTCTGGTCAGCATAGAGCCAACATTTGGTTTGCTTGCTTTTGCTCGGTCGGTGGTATCACCACATGTCTCAATACCAATTCTCAGTTTGTGAACTTTTTGCTATATTACTTTTACTTTGCTTTATTACTGTTAATATTATTGCTTTGCTTTGTTACTGCCTTGCATATGTTGTTTGCTTGCTTCGTATTATTTTTACCCTGTTATTTTCTTTTCTTGTTATTTCTTAATGCAAACCTTGTCAGATCTGTTTGTTGGACAGTTCTGTTACTTATTATTGCATTTAACCATGGCTATTCACTTCATGGTTGCACCAGTTCAGAACTTCACAGTTATAACCATATACTGAAGTGACTTATCCTCATTTCCTATGTATTCCATTAGTGAGTAGGAGGTTCCACTGAGATATCTATTAGGGATGCATCTTCTCAGGAGTCTCTTCCACTATGCAGAACTGCTGCATTATGGAACAAACTTCTGAAATTTTTCAAGACAATCTTAACCTTTTCAAGTCAAGGGTTGACTAATATTTATCCAACATATCCTCATAATAAGCACTTCTGGTTTCTCTCTACTGTACACCCTTACAAAAACTTTATTTAGTAACTCTCTACTTTAATGGTTCTTGGGCTTTGTACTGGGAGAACAACAGTATAAAGAAATTGTTCTTTTGACAATATATATTATTTGATTCCACAACCTAACCTTTGCAGCTGAAACCTGCCATGTCACATATATGAAGATGTATCATCCTCATTGCCCCAGTATTCCATCAGTAAAACAGGTTTTTCCCAAGAAGTGCAGCTTTGTGGAACAGACTCCAGCAACATGTTTTCCCAACTGTGACAATCTTGACCTTTTGAAGTCTTGAATTAACTGTTATTTGTCTTACATAACCTTACAAACCGAACTTCTTGCTTTCTCTTATGCTCAAACAATACCAAACAATAACCTTTCACCTCAAGTGGCTTTTTGGCTTTATATTAAATGAACATTAGTATAACAAAAGAAAAAAAAAACTTGTAAAATAAGTAAGAAAATTTAATAGTTAAAATCTTTCTACAAAACAAAAATGTTGAAACAGTAAGTAGAAGCAGCTATTGTGTTGTTCCTAAGTGAAGTAACTAGTGACAGAAAGAAAAGCTCAAGTTATCTGTTCTTGAAATCTAAACCACACTTGAATTCTCTCTCAGGGGATTTCAAAATACAGATCAAGACCCAGGCTGACAGTTGCCAGATTACTTTCATGGATTCACAGTGTGAAGAAACAGGGAGAAAGGAAAAGAAAGAAAACTAAAAATATTTGCAAAGGGCAATATAATGAAACAAAACTTACAATCTCTTTGCTTACATAATGGGAGAGAGCCATGAAAGAAAGATTTATTCTCTCATTTGTATTTCCCCCTGATTGGAATTATTATATCCATGATATAAAAACACAGTAGTTCACAGACGAAACGGAATGGCTGAAAGAAAAAGACTTTTCTATTATTAAGACATACACAGAATTATATATGCATATTTACACATATCCCATACAGAGAATAATATGTGTACATAGTCAAGCAGAATGAAATGAGAATAAAAAAAATAGAGTTTTACAACTGGAGATTCTTTTGTGTTTCTGAAGAAGCTATATTTAGGACTTCAGATTCAAGCAGGCCAGATTTATCTACTATATCTCAAGCAAGAACATATTCTGTGAACTAGAAATGATAAGTCTTGGGTTTTTCTAAATTGAGGACTGCTAGCTGGAGATTTGTATATCTGGGGACAATATATTCCCAAGAAAGAACTATGGACTTGTAAGCTGTAGCATCTGGCAGCTGTCTGCTATGAGCAGAAACCTAGGCAGGATAAACAAAATGTGTCTTGACACCAATAATGAATGAATAACTGACCACTTTAAGCATCCATAATGTAACTCATGTAACTATCTCAACCAAAGAGAGACAATCACTTTTTGTATCCTTAAACTTATTTTAAGATTCTACTAGAAATTGCATCATGTCAAGACTTAGAATAATTAGATAATTTAGCTCTAGTGTACTGTCAGAAAAATACATCAATAAATAATAATGAAGAAAAAATTCCTCATAGATGTATATTTGGAATTGCTAGGCCATGAAATCTTATTTTCACAAATCAGTCAGAACTGCTCACAACAAAGATATGTCAGCATGGTCTACCAACTAATCAGAATCATCCCAACTGAGATATAAACAAGATATAATAAGATAGATGTCTGGCTAATAAGTAATGCTGGTGGTGCTAATGTGTTAGCAGTGAATTACTTTTATGGTGGATCTTTTTTGTTGTATAGTGTTTGAACAGGCTTGCAGGTGTCTCTAACTGACCCCAAATTAACTAAATCATTCTGTTCAGTTCCTACTCTAATTCATTCATATGCATTCTGTTTATATACTAGACAGTTAAAAGGTTGCATGTTTATTCTTTTTACAGTGATGTCATGGAACAAAGTTTTCTCTTTTGTCCATAAGTTAGGGTAATGTTATGTTTTAGCTTCGGATGAGCCCCCAATTTTGTTACGTGTTAAAAAGAAAAAAAATGATTGACCAAAACTCAGAGATAAATCACAGATAAATATTTAATTTACAAAACACACCAAATAAAATATTTACAAATATACAATTTTCATTGCATTCAAAACAAGAAACATAGAGTTTACTACTAGTGAGTGTTACGAGGAGAGAAGGGGAAGGTAATGTCATTATCTTTATCCAGCTAAGTTGGCGAGGAAGTTAAGTGCTATACTTTTTGGAAATCCTCAAATGAGTATATGAAGAATAATTTTAAGTATGGTCAATGAAAGAGTCAAAAATATGTATTTACTCTTACATGAGGTTCTCTTTCAGGTTTTAGTTGATTCGGCAATTTCTTATAGATTCTTTCAGCTGGATATAAATCATAACCAGAGTTGATAACATCAGCAAACCCTGGTAACAACTGACTGTTCTCTGCCCAAAACCTATTTTTATAGGGGCTAAAACTTAATTTGCATATTTCTAGAACCTTTCGAATTCTCTTGATTTTACTGGAACATTCTCAATCATTCTAGTACCTTCCAAACATTCTATTTCTAATTTTCTTATTTTTACGACTACTTCATGAATTAAAATTTTTTTGTAATAACCAGCAGGACTCAATAGAATCCCTTACTACAACTTTTAAACATTATTATTATTATTGTATATAAATGCATTCTCGTAACAGGTAGATAAATATAAGTATCACATTCATAGTTGAGCTCAAGTCAGTCGTGCACAGAGTTGGACAACCAAAGGGAAGTTTCTACTTTATATTTGGAAGGTTAAACATATTTATGAGATATCTAGTTTCTTTTTCTTAGTCCAGAAAATAAGGTAAGTCAGTACAAGCATTGTTACTATGGTTGCACTTATGTCAGCCTTGCACAGAGTTAAAAAAAAAACAAAAACAAAGAGAAGGCTTAAGGTTAGGTTGAGGTTTTGGAATAAAAATTCGAGCACCATGCATTAGAAAGTAGGAAGAAAGCTGAGTCATCTATAGAGTTGAGTCATCTATGGAAAAACTAACATTCCCCAATTGTGAATGTGGTTCACATCTTGGAGCAAAGTGAAACAGGAAATGTTTGACATTTTTATAAGCTTCAACAACACCACCTAATGAAATTTTTTGAAACTAAGTAGGGTAATCATATTTCTATTTTCTTTACTCTTAACATCATGGGAAAGTGTATTTCTTTTTATTTCTTTTTTATTGGTCATTATTAATATTTTCTTATTGATTTTATTTAATTTTCACATAATATAGAATTTTGTCCAGATTTTTTTGGTCTTTGCTCCTACCACTATATCATCTTGGTAAATAATCATGTTAGTTACCTTGCCTAACAATATTCCTTTGATTACCTTTTGAAATATATGACTAGAAGTTTTGATTCCAAATGATAAGCGAGTCTGCTTTAACAGGCCTATTAGGGGTGTTGATTGTGACGACTTCTTTAAATTTTTCACCAATCTGAATTTGGTTGTTATTCCTGTCTCATGAGTGTGATCAGCAAGGAGTGTCTTGCACATGTTGCCTTGCTCAAAACTGAACTGAGCCTGCTATATTGACTAAAAAGAAGCTGGCTAAATATTGACTAAAAATAAGCTTGCTATATATCTACATATTGACTAAAAAGAAGTTTGTTAAATATTTAGATATTGACAACAAATATTGCTTCTTTATCACTGTAAAGCCAGTTTCTATCAAGCCAGTATTTGGAAAATGTGTTAGATATATCACACACACATACAGACACAGACACACACAGACAACCACACACAGACACATACATTCACACAAGCACAAACATACACATACACACAGACACAGGCAGACATACAGATGCACACACAGATACAGACACACAAACACAGACACAGACAAACTGACAGACACACACATACAGACACTCACACATATCTTTATCTAAAAAAGAAGCAAGGACAAAAGACTGATATATATATATATATATATATATATATATGTTACAATTTTACACTATGCCTTCACAACCTGTCAAAGGTTGAGAATTCTCTTGTTTTCTTTTATTATTTCTTTACCTTCCAATTTGATATTTTTTATAACAGTGTTTATTCTCAGTCAAAACAAGTTTCTAAAAATAAAAAAAGAGCAAAAAACCCAGAGTGTTTAGCTATAAAATTGACTCTCTTAAACTAAAAACAAAAATAATTTCTTAACAATAAAATTTAACAAATTAGAAGAAATTCCCATGGTGTAATAAGTATGTAGCTGTTTGCTCACAAACATTTAGAGAGGCCCAAACTCTGGACTCTGACATGTTGCTAATGTTGGAAACCACAGAGGAGCAATAAAATTAGTAAACTACTATGGATTGTAATTTTTAAAAGTTAGCTCTGTCCTGAATGTTGAGAGTAAATTTTATAGCTAAACACTTGAGCCTTACTGACCCTCAATAGCTTTTCTATTCAATTAAAATAATTTCCAATTGGTATTTTTTAACACCTATTTTAACATTTTTTTAACACCTATTCTATAGTGAATAGAATCTCCCACCTAATTTAAGTAGGAGTAGTAAGAGGAATGAGGGTCAGTCGATGTTGGATGATAGTAGTCGACAGTTAGTCGAATATGAAAGTAGTCAGCGACCTGGCAAGATTAAGCTGCATAATACATATTATATCAAGTTTCTAACATTTTGTACATCGAACCTATTAGGGCCGACTTTAGCACAAATACTAGCCTCCACTGCAAAAATAACTCCACAATAATTGAACTCACGTGGAGAAGATAAATTTTTTTTTCCACTCGCCAAAAAACAAAAAACGAAGATATCAAACTCATGTGGAGGAGATAAAAAGAATTTTTTCCACTCACTACAAAAACAAATTTGGACAACAAAATTTGCACTCATATGGAGGAAGAAAAAATCCACTCACCACAATAATTTTGGCGATAAATTCTCGGATTCACGTTTAAAAAAAAAAAAGAAAAAAAACAGCTTGGTAAAGTTTTTCACTAGCCAAGACATCAATTTAGTGATGAAAAAATCTGTCGTATTCTCAACTAAGAAAAGAAATATTTTTCTTGATAATGCAGTTTGCTCAAATAGGTTACGAATTGCAAATTCGTAGGACACCCCCTCTACAGTATTAGGCATTGTGTTAACTCTTTGTGAAAATGGAGGAATGTAAAAGTCTATTCCTGGAATTCTTTAAGTGCCGGTCGGAACAACAGACGAAAATATTAGAGCAACAAAAAACATTCCAGATGCAGATACAGGAGGAAATTTTCAATACACAAATGAAATTCCAACAAAAAATGGAACAGATGCATCGGGATTTTCAAAACAAAATTTCTGGAAATAATTGAGAAGAGGAAAGAGAAATATCTACAAAATAATTCTTTCCCGAAGAATACAATATGGAATTCAATTGAAATATTCACGTACAGTCCAGATGAAGAAATAACTTTTACGGAGTATTATAAAAAATATATGGATGTGTATAACGAGGATTACTCCTCATGGTCTGAAGGAAAGAAGGTTAGGCTTCTTTTAAGAAAATTAGGAACTGTTGAGCATAACAAATTGGGAAACTACATTTTACCGAAAAAAACTAGCGAGTTGACTTTTACCAAGGCGATAAATATATTAAGTGAATTATTTAGTAAAAAGACATCTCTGTTCCACAAAAGGTGAAGATTTTTAAATCTGACGAAAAATGACAAACAAGACTATATAACATACGCAGTCAATGTGAATAAGCATTGTGAAGAATTCAAGCTGGCAGAATTAAGCACAGACAGTTTTAAGTGCTTAGTGTTTGTTCAGGGGCTGGTATTGGAAAGAAACAGAGTTGAGAAAATTAGTACTGGCAAAATTGGAAAGTGATCCAAGTATTACGGTACAAAAATTGGCAGAAACTGCACAAAATATGTTAATGTAAAGAAAGATTTAAAAAAGATAGAACAGTCTGGCATTTCTTATATAAGGAAAATACGCTACAAAGGAAAAAGTCAGTCTACCAAAAAGAATTCTAAAATTGCGGATTATCAAGCAAAAAGTGATATACCAGAGAAAAATAAGCAAAAACTCCCAAAGCCATGTTTTGCTTGCGGTAATCTACACTGGTACAGATACTGTGATTTTAGGAATAAAAAATGTTTCAACTGTAAAAGAATGGGACATAAAAGCACGCATTGCAGGTCAAGAAATAAAGACAATAAAATAAGAAAATTAAAGTCCAATGAGGTAAAAGATGGAAAAACCATAAAATTTGTTACCATCAAAATAAGTAATAAAAATATAAAAATGCAACTTGACACGGGTTCAGATTTATCATAAATTTGCATATGTGGAAGAAGTTGGGGAAACCAACTTAAATGAAGACAAAGAAAATCGTCAGGTCAGTGATGGAAGGAAAATACAATTTATTGGAGAATTTGTTACAAACGACACATTAAATAAAAAAAATGCATAAAAGCTAAACTATTTGTCATAGGAATGGCGAAGCCTGAACTGTCGCCTTGGATATCTCTAAAGCGTTCGACAGAGTTTGGCATGCTGGCCCTCTATGCAAACTGCGGAGCTATGGTATAGCTGGACAATTGTTTGAACTAATCCAGTCATTTCTATCTAACCGCACATTGAAAGTGGTATAAAACGGACATGCCTCCCAGAGCTACCATACGAACGCGGGTGGCCCTCAAGGCTCTATCCTAGGTCCTATGCTGTTTCTGATCTACATTAATGATCTCCCCGATACCATAATATCCCAAGTAGGTATGTACGCCGATAACACCACAGTTTACTCTCGCCTCGATCAAAAAACTGGTGTGGGCGACAAAGCTAACCTTGCAGCCGAGCTTGGAAAGGACCTCCAATCCGTAGTGGACTGGGGTAAGAAATGGCTCGTAAATTTTAATGCTTCTAAAACGAAGCTACTATCAATTAACCATCATAGACAACCGCACATACCTCCCATTAGCATGGACCAGGTTTGCCTCCCAGAGAGTAAAACACTGCACCTCCTTGGTCTCACACTTTCAGCGGACCTCAAGTGGAATGACTATATCGAATCCATTGCTAAATCCGCTACTATGAAAGTCGGTTCTCTGTGCAGGGCCCGGAGGTTTTTTCCGTCTGAATCTATCCTGCACATTTATAAATCTACCATCCGCCCGTGCATTGAATACTGTTGCCATATCTGGTCTGGTGCCCCTGCTATTCTCCTTGGGCTTCTCGACAAGGTACAGCGGAGGGTCTGCAATGTGATCGATACTGACTTGGCAGACCGCCTGCAGTCTCTCTCTCACCGGCGCGACGTGGCTTCCCTGTGTCTCTTCTATAAATACTTCCATGGCTTCTGCTCCGATGAACTTAGATCACTGGTGCCCCCTAGGTTCAAATTTGCACGAGATACTAGATTAGCAACTAGATCCCACCCTTTTACAGTGAAACCGATAAAATGCAACCATAGCTTCTACTCCAACAGTTTCTTTTCTCGTACTTCCCGACTTTGGAATTCCCTTCCACAGGATTGCCTCCCCGACGGCTACAATCTCCAGGAGTTTAAATGTAAGGTCAATAGACACCTCCTAACACAATAACTCGCTTCCATTCTTTCAAACACACTTCCCATCCTCCCAACTACCTATCACCCCCCCCCCACTTCTGACATTTCCTACATCTAACCACTCTTTCTATTTACCTTTCCCTATGTAGCCCCAAGCGTAATAGTAGCAGTGGAATGCCTTGCTTGGGGTGAAACGATTAAAAAAAAAGAGGGGGGTTGCTGAAGCATGCAGCCAACAAATTACAGAGACTGCTATTACTGCTAAATTATAACTTCAGCATGGAGTACATACCATTGAATAAATTTGGCTAGGCTGATGGGCTGTCCAGGTTAATTCCTAAAATGAGCAAACCATTAGAAGACACAGTAATTGCCTCACTGAAGTCAGAAGTAGAGCTGAAATTTACTGTGTAATGCAGTTCAGGAACTTCCGTTAACTCAAGTATATCTTGAAAATAAAATAAAAAATAGCCGAGAGGGAGCAGTACACAACAAATGTTTTTTCGCTTTGCGATACAGTATTGTTATACAGAGAATGTATGATGAATCCATACACATTGCAAAAGCAAATACTACAGGATTTTCAGACTGGTCATCCAGGCAGCACAAGGATGAAGAGCCTAATGTGAAGTTTTGCATATTGGTCAAATATGGACAGGGATATTGAGAACGCAGTGGCAAAATGTAAAGGCTGTGCCTTAGCTGCAAAGGCACCCCCGATAAAATTTAATCCCTGGCCAAAAACAGACATACCATGGTCTAGGTTACATGTGGATTTTGCAGGTCCACTGAATGGATACCATGACATCATAGTAGTGGATAACTTTTCGAAATGGACTGAGATACAAAGGATAAGAAAATTGATGATGCAAAGTACTAAAAACTTTCTGCTGGAATTGTTCACAAGGTTTGGTGTCGTAGACAGAATTGTGACGGACAGCAGAAGTTAATTTACATCGAAACAATTTAAAGATTTCTGCAAGGAATACAATGTCGAACATGTTACCACAGCTCCTTATCACCCAAGATCAAATGGGTTAGCTGAAAAATTGGTGGACACCCCAAAAAGAGCTTTAAAGAAAGCTAGGGAAATGCCTGCAGATGAAGCCCTACAGAAGTTTCTACAGGTATACAGAATTACTCTAAATAATGGAACACCAGCCTCACAATCGCCAGCAGAGGTGATGTTCGCACGTCGGGTAAGATCTGTCTTCAACAAATTACTACCAAAAAAGACTAAGCCAGGTAGAGAAAAATTTATTCAAATAAAAAATACAATTCTGGTGAAAAAGTATACTTTAAGTTCTACAAACAGAATAAATCATTGTGGGAGATTGGAAAAATAGAAAAGTGGATTGGCAATATGATGTACTTGGTGAAAGGCAAAAAATTAACATGCAGACAGCACATTAACCAGCTCAGACAGCACTCTTCAGACATAGTTGACAGCAGTCCCATGAAAAAAATGCCTATGGAGGTGATTTTCGATATGTTTGATCTACCAATGCCAGCAATGATTTTACCTGAGGTATGCCGATCCAGGAGGAAAAGAAAGGCAACTAATCATTTAAAATTGGATCCAAAACGTAAGAAATGCACTTTGATGTTGCTAAAAAAATGAAGTGTTTTTTTTGTTTTTTGTTTTTTTTCTTTTCTTCATATTTCTTGTAAAGAAAAAATATATAAAGAAAACTGTTTTACTCCTGAGGAGTAAAGTTTTAAGAGCCTGGTGTTATGGTGAAACACACCTATTCTATAGTCAATAGACCCTCTTACCTAATTTAAGTAGGAGTAGTAAGAGGAATGAGGAGTCAGACGATGTTGGACGATAGTAGTCAACAGTTAGTCGAATACAAAAGTAGTCAGCGACCTGGCAAGATTACACTGCATAATACATATTATATCAAGTTCCTAACGTTTTGTACGTTGAACCTATTAGGACCAACTTTAGCACAAATACTAGCCTTCACTGCAAAAATAACTCCACAACACATAAAATGATAGAACACAGAAATTTTAAAATTTAAAGTTTAAAAGTTTATAATTTCAGTGTTCCAAAATCTTAATTTAATTTAACATTTAAACGTTAAAAGTTTACAATTTCAGCATTCCAACATTTTTAGCATTCTCCAGAAACTAACTAAGATCATTAGTTGTATTATATACCACAAATTAGCTGTGGGTGTTTTCTCAACACAAATGTGCCTGTGCTGGCATCTGCAACAAAGATTAACTAGCCACCCTAGCAGATGAGTGTACTTGAAAACAATCATTCATCCTCAAACCATATAATAATTATCAATGTGTATTTATTTATATATTTCCTGTCCCATCTGAAGTGAGAATGGAGGTAAATCAACTAAGTATGTTTATGAGTGACTTCAATACATTGTTTCAAGAGTTTTGTTTTAATTATGCCTCACTATTAAAACTTTCTAACAATTGCTGTCATTTTTGGCAGCATGGGTACACTAGCTATATTGTATTTCAATTTGACTGTTTTTTAATATTTTACAAGCATTTTCCTATCAGCTTATGCATTTAATGAAAATTTAACCTACCTTAATCTTTCCAAAATATGGCATCTTAATCCTTAAAGAATATTCTCAGAAGGAGCATAAAGTCCTTTTCTGGGATCAAGAGCAGAGCAATGTATTTCTCTTAATCTCATCTGTAGTCTGACATTAATATGTCAATGGTGAGTTTAGCTTTAAGAATAACCAGAGGCTGCAGGATGCCAATTCTAGCATAAGATTGACATGTTTAGGTGATAAAGTATTAAAGAAAAAAGAACCTGCAGAAAACAGAAAAAATAATCTGGTGCATTTTTTTTTTTTTACCAATTGTTCACCTAATAAAAGGTCCATAAAGCACTCAAGATAGAGGGTTACTGATTAAGTTTGCACATTAGAGGAGAGGGTAAAAAGCATAGTTTAAAAGAATATGTAGAAAAAATATCAGTTAACACTTGATTGAAGTGGCTAACATTGTAATGATTCAGGAAGCATCCTCCCAGGAGTTTATTCCACAAAGCAGACAGGGATGATAACAGATAGAAATGGTCAAACATGACTTAGATAAAAAAAAAAACAGGAAGCTGTGAAGAAATACCCTGAAAGGATATGGAACATAAAAGAAGAAAAAGCTAATGGATGATAGAACAGGAACAAATATGGATGGTAAGGGGTTAAAAGTTAATTAGATAAAAAAAATATAGGAAGTTGGGGAGAGTCATAATTGCCTCTGTACTTTCAGGACATGACACTTAAAAGAAGCAGCTAAACAACATTGCATTAAACCTAAAGAAATTTAGAGTTTCAAGTGAGACATTGTATTAGTGAGACTCTTTAATAATGAAAGAAAAGAGTAATTGAGACTAAGAAAAGCACTCTCCACCCAGAATTTGTAAAATTTATGATATATAAGTAGCAGGACTAAATGTAAGCATAGCTATAGAATTACTTCTATGGTTGAAAATGTTGATGTTTGCATATATCAGAAATTTGGCAGGAAAAGAAGAAAAAAAATGCTTTTAGAAAGAAATCTTTCATTTCTTGAGTGGGATAGGCTTTTTCAAGAACTTGAAATAAAATTATTTACTTACAACAATTTTTTTAATATTTTCCCTGCCCTGCCTGTCTTAACAGGAAGCATTTTCAGCAAATGTTTTAGCAATATAAATTTCAGAAAAATAGAGGCAACTGTTGACATTACTTAACAATCACTAATATTAATTCTTTTTATTACAGGTTTTTTTCTGACACTTACTTTCAGCTTTTTTTATGATTCTTCTTCTTCATACTATTATTGATTGTCTCTATTTCCCACTTATCATTAGTAAAATATTAATAAGATTAATTACTTACATAATTAAAATGCAATCAACTTTTTTTTTAAGAAGTATTGAGTTAAAATATCTTTATGTAACAAGAAGAATTTCAATTTGGGTGGAGTTAGCAGCAAATTCCAATTGCCACAAACTGTTATCATCATCTTGCCTCTTATAAAATGTCATAAACTTCGTCATCATGTTGTTAACTTTTATCATCATCATCATCATCATCATCATTTAGACTTTTGACAATATCATCATTCTCATCAACCTCTTCTAGAATTTTATCATCATCATCATCATTTTATAGACTTTCATTATTGTCATCATCATCTATATTTATTATTATCATCATCATTATCATTATCTTCTAGACTTTTCTCATTATCATCATCATCATCTAGACTTTTATCATCATCATCTTCTAAATTTCATCATAATCACCATCAATTTAAACTTTATTAAAATGTTTAGGTTTTATTTAAACAGTGATATCATTGGTGAGAATTATTTTTTAAAAATATATCAAAACTTTCTTCACTTTAATAAACTGATGCATAAAATTCAAAGATTACATGCATGTTCAATCTGAACACTGTAAGTTGATTATTAAAGAAAAGTTTCAAAAATTTAATTCACTCTGATAATTACATATATAATTTATTTAAGTGTTATTAGACAAATTCAAATTCTTCACTAATAATCAAATATATAAAGTTCAGCGTTTGTGTTGTGTTAACTGGAAACACTGAAAATAAATTAAATAATTAAGTAATATGCAAGAACTTCCATTCACACCAGTGATTATATAAAATATTTTTATTAAAATTTTTTGTTTAATGATGACAGAACATAATTATGATTAAGTTATATCACATCATGTTTTTATCATATAATCAATACTATTAATGGTTATAGCATATATAAATGAGAATTAATTAATAAATAGAAATTTACTGAAATTTGGAATATTAAATAACTACATGTATAGCTCCCACATTTCCTGACAAATGTTAAGGATATCTAATATGAAAAAATTTGAATCAAAATGACATTGCTTTAACTATAATGATTACAACTATAAAAAAGATGACATGAGAAGAAGAGCTTAATTTCAACAATAAACTTGTGGAGGATTAAGATGGTCAAAATTTTGCCTTGTAAAAATATTGTACTTAACCACAATGAAAAAGAAAAGAAGAAAGAAGATGAAGTGTAAATGCAATTTTTTTTACTTAAAATTGTTGAAATGATCTCTACAAAAATTGTTTGGCTTTTTTAGTGTAGTTTCTTCTTATGGAGACAGTTTATGCATAACAGGGAATAAATACAGGAAGATTTCTTACTGATTTCACTTAAGACAGTTACATCTAGCTGCTACTTAAACTATCACAAAAATTATTATTTGGACAACATACTTGATATATTATCCTTTTTTTTATTTATACCTTACTTGTCAATATAATCATAGATACAAAACATGCAAATATTTAACAGAAAAAAGCTCAGCACAATTTTAAAGTGTGTTACGTGAAAAGTTCATAAATTTTTAACAATACAGTGACTATATTTGCTTAAAAGCTGAAACTTTGCATAATAATAATTTGCTGTTTTATATGTTGCATAATTTTTATCTTTCTCTGTAAATTATAATAAAATTTTTTCTGATTTATTGAGGATATTGTTAATAATTTTCATTAAAAGTATGTTTTTATTTTGGCTAAGACTGATTAATTCACAGAATATACTCTAATAATAGACAAAGGAAAATTTCTTAATGACTCAATACTTTAATGTGGATTTTTACTTGAATATTTGATAGATAATCCTTTTCTTTATACCTGGTGCATGCATGTAGTAGTAAACACTAGAATAAATATAAATACTTAATAGAAAAATGCTTGGCTCTATTCTAAAATGTGTTACATTAAAAAGCATAACATTTTTAATAAGTATACTTATTAAAAACGTTGCCAATTAATAATTTGATATATGTTTTAAGCACTATGCAAATTTCACCAACTTTCTCCATAAATTATAAGTTAATTAAATTTTATTTTAAATAGGTATTCACTCAATAAGGATATCATATTTTAATAATTTTCATTAAAAAGGTATTTTTTTAACTTTGTCTGAAACTATTTAAATAATAGAGTATATTCTAATAATGTCTCCACATTTATTTGAATCTAATATGTTTATTTTACCAAATTTTAATTTATATAGATTTTTGATTTTTTTTTTTCACAAATGCTACAAATACAAAAGGGATAAATTAAAGGGTGTGTGCAATGATGTGCTTTTTCATACTTATATGTGTAGCAAGTTCAATTAAAGATTATGAAAAACTTACATTTGACAAGATAGTTTTATTGAATAGGCTATTTTGCTGGTCCCAGTAAAATAGACACCAAGGCTATTTATATTTCATTTGAATAAAATAGTTTGTTGGGATTAACACCACTTAGTCTGCCAAGACACCATTAGGTGACACTGTTTGAGGACTATAAAAGAACACTCTCTTTTTTCTCTATCATTTCAATGCGAAAAACTTACTATCAAAATATATTCAGAGCGTACTACATTCTGACAAACAAGATATTTAAACAGCACACTGATACAGTACTTCAAACAAGTACCTTTTCATTGACATGTTAATCATTCCACATCTTTCTTATCATGCTACAAGGAGCAGAACAAATTCATACATTAAACATATTGGCAAAAATAAATTTTACTAATCTAGTGGAGTAATGTGGAGATTACTCCCACCTCTAGTCTGCCAAGACACTGTTAGGTGGTCCTGTTTGAGGACTATAAAAAAAAGAATCTATCTTCCTCTTTCTCTTTTTTCTCTTTCCTTCTTTCATCTTATGGTAGGTTGCAACACTAGCGATGGGCTTGTCAGTACTGAAGAAAATATCTTTCCTCCAAGTAACTGAACACACACACACACGCACACATATTTCTTTCAAAATTTTAAATTTTTATGAGAATACATTGTTGGTATTTTGAACGATAAATGTTTTGTTTATTTGTTTATCTTTAAATTTTTGTGAGAATACATTGTTAGTATTTTAAACGATTAAATGTTTATTTGTTCGTCATTTTTGCTTATCACTGCTTATAGTTGAGCTAGCTCAAAGTAATTTTTAATGTCAATTGTCAATTGAAGAAGTCCAATCCTGTTGGTATTTTTACAGTTGGGATACCCAGGCTTTAAGGATTAACCTTATTTTCCATTTTTAAGAAAATGAGAAAAGTACTTTCATACAGGAAACAAAGGAATCTGGTATTTCTTAAATCTTGCCTTAAGGCCCAAAATGCTGAGAAATTCATTTAACAAAGGGAGATCAGAACAAGCAAATGGATGACTGTTAGTAAGGGAGACAATTCTTTATCTATCTTTTATCTCATTGGCCTCCCTTACTCAAATTAGGCTCAATGTGTCTGCTGTCAAGTCAAACAATGATTTATACAGGCCACTGTGAGTGAATAATATTACTTTAGTCTAACAAGTATCTACCTATAGTAGCTTGGAATTTAGAACAATAATTAATGGAAAGTTTCTTTTTTTAATACAAGCGCACATATTAAATCATATACACCATATATAGTTCTTGAAACAACCAAGGTATTTTAAACTTAAAAATTGACAATACACCACCAAAGATATAAAACTAAACCAGCCACACTAAAAACACCTAAACTGTCAACACTTCTTTCTCCAGTATCCATGGTATACATACCAATTTTTGCAGCATGGAATCATTCCTCCATGAAAGGCACCCTAGCTCTCTGTGAAGCCAACCTTAACTCTACAATCCCTTCCTCTGATTTCTTGATTCCTAGTTACCTTCCTCTCTTTAGTAAGGACTACAATATCTACATGCATGGCCTGGTAGTTTATGTTTGCAAACATCGTCCTCTGACTAGGGAGATTTCTCTCACATCTCCAATCACTCTTATATGTGTTTCCATTTCTCTCTTCTAAACTCAGTTAGCTATCTTTTCTTTCTCTACTGTCCCCTGCCTCTCCTGACTGTTCTGTGCAAGATAGTACTTCAGATATTATAGATAAAGCCATTTTTTCCTCTCACCTGTTCTCTAATATATTTGTGTTTGGTAACCTCAATGCCCACCATGCCAAGTAACTGAAAAATTCTGTCATTGATCTTACTAGCATCAACACCCTGAACTTCCCAATCACTGAGTCTCACATGCAAGTAGTGGATTTCTCCAGTAACTCTGAAGGACACAATTCACTTCTAGATCTCTGCTTTACTTCTATCCCTGACTCTTGCCATGTCATGCAGCTTTGCCTTCTTGGCAACTCTGATCATGCTGTGGTGTCTGTTAATATCTCTCTCTACTCACCCTCCTTCCAGAAACCTCCTACCAGCAGGATATCTTACTGCTATCAAAGAGCAGACTGGAACTTTTCCATGATTTTCTTTGTGATGTCACTTTTAGCCTCCCTGTTGAAGAATGTGCCTCTGAGGTCTTCTGGGTGAAAGCTGGCATCAATGCTTTCATCTCAGCCAGAAAATTCTGACTTAAACCTCATTCATCTCTTTGATTCTCTCCTGCATGCTCAACCACCATTTTCACTTCTTCGAGCTTTACTGGAGTGATACATCTGACTACAATAGGTGCCTTTATGTCTCTGCTGTAAGAAATGCAAGCATGTCCTAACTGTTGTTTGCTGATAGAATGAAGCAGCGTAAGGCATCTCACAAATTTAGACCTAAAGACTACTGGCAGCTCTGCCAAAGTATGCTAAACAACAGTAAACTCTCAATCCCTCCTCTCTTCAATGGTTTTGAGGTTCTCACATCCACAGCAAACAAGGTCAAGTGCTTTGCTTGCAAATTCTCCTCCACTCTTGACTCGTCTGGATCCTCCACACCCAGTTTGCCACCTAGAATTGAGGCTTAACTGAGTAATATATATATAATCCTGTCTCTGGTTTCTAACATAATTTCTAAGCTTGACTCCCATAAAGCAAGTGGAGGTGATGGAATTGCAGTCATCGTCCTAAAGAAATGCACCTCTGAGCTCTCTCCTGTCCTCTCTAAACTCTATAACTATTCCTTCACCGCTTCCTGCTTTCTTGCTTGTTGGATGTCCTCCTTTGTAGTTTCTGTTTTTAAAAACTCTGGGCAGCCCTCTGGCCCCTCTAATTATTGCCCTATTAGCCTCTTACCAATTTTTGGCAAGGTGTTTGAGATTATTATCAATAGTTCCTCATTTCACAACCCACAACATATTCTCTGACAAACAATATGGCTTCTGCTTTGGTAGGTTTACTGCTGATATGCTAACAGACCTCACTGAATATATATACCAAGCTCTTGATAAGAACAACAAAGCCAAACTCTAGATATCTTGAAAGTGTTTCACAGGGTTTGGCATGCTAGCTCTCTGTAGAAGCTCCAGAGCTACAGTATTTCTGGACAATTATTTGATTTAATCTAACTGTTCCTATCAGATTGTGAAATGAAGGTTTCAAACAATGCAAGCTTCCAGATCTTTTTATACAAATGCGGGCATCCCTCAAGGGTCTATCTTAGGTCATGTTCTATTTCTGATCTTCATCAATGATCTTGATGTAATCAGTTCCCAAGTAGGCATCTATAAAGATGACACCACTATTTAATGACATCTCAATTAGAAATCTACCAAAGCTAAAAAAATAAACTTCAATGCTGCTCTTGAAAAGAACCTCCAATCTGTGTTGGAATGGGGTAAGAAATGGCTTGTAAATTTTAACGTTTTGAAAACAAAGCCGGTCTCCTTTAAACAGCATAGAAAAACTTTCCTACATTCCATCAGTATAGATGATGCTAGTCTCTCAGAAAGCAACACACTGTGCCTCCTTGGCTTCACTCTCTCACCCAACATCAAGTGGAACATCTACATTGAATTTATAGCTACATCTACTGCTAAGAAGTTTAGGTTACTCTGTTGAGCCAGAAAGTTTTTCTTGTCAGAATTCATTTTGCAAATTTATAAATCTACCATTTATCTGTGCATTGAATACTGTTGCCATATCTAGTTGGGTGCTCCTTCTATTTATCCAAAAAGAGGATCTGCAATTTACTTGATCCTGACTTAGTAGCACACCTTCAGTCACTTTATCACTAATGAGATGTATCTTCCTTCTGTCTTTTCTACAAATATTTTCATGGTTTCTGCTCTGACAAGCTTTTTTTCCCTGGTGCCTCAACTACATAAATTTACTTGTGCGATTAGATTGGCATAAAGGTCCCACCCTTTTACCATCAAAATAGTCAAATGTAACTGCTACTTCTACTTCATCAGTTTCTTTTCTTGCACTTCCCACCTGTGGAATTCCATTCTGTATACTTGCTTCCCTGATAGCTGCAATTTCAAAAACTTTAAATGCAACATCAATTGCCATTTTTTACCTCTCTAAATGCCATCCACCTTCCCAAATTCTTTTTTCAGTATCCTCTGTACCCTGTTTTTTATCCCTCAGCAACTCCCTGCACAGCAGTGAGAGTCATGTCTTGCTTAGGGTGAAATGACTATTAAACAAAAAAATTCTTTTTTAGAGAAATACATTTTTTTTCATAATTTCACCCAAATCAAGGCAATAAAGCCAGTAAGATACAAATGATTACTGAATGTGAAAAAATATAAAAAACAAAAAAGATTATTAATGGGCAAGAACAATAAAAATCAAGAATTGAGAAGACAGAAGATAACAGTTAAAATTGCATTTAAATTTTTGAATATCAGATTTAACTGGAAATCAAGAAGCCAGAAGGAATTTCCACAAGTGTGAAGTGTCAAAAAAGAAACTGCAAGCATAGAACCAATTAAACTGTAAAATGATGATACTTCGAGGCCAGTACTATACTTAAATTCATAAAGTCTTGGTACCATTGAGGAAAGTTCATCAGAGTAATTAACTTGAAATTATTTATAGAAAATCTCACAAGAAAAATACTTTACAGTAGTGGGAAAGTAACTGAAGCCAAGATGTCAGGTCAGGATAAATAACATTGCATATTCTTTGAGTTTTATCAAGAACCTCTAAATAGGAGAATGAGACCATATATGACAGCAATATTCAAAGGACAAATGATGGACTAACATTATTGGGAGCTCTAGCACAAATCAAACTCACTTGTAGTAGACTGTGTTGACTAAGGTAGGCAAATTATATATATATATATATATATATTACGGAAATCAACAAATTTTAACGAAACTTGGTTATAACAATCAACAATTTGAAATGATTTGTTTGAACATTATTTTTTATCAATACTCATATTTAAGTAGATATTCTGTTTTTAATGAAACAGTATTATATATTTATTTCTACCAGCCTGATTATTTACGATAAATTTTTATTATGAATAAAATGTGATGGCACACATTTTCATAATTTATCATAAATAATCAGGCCGGTAGAAATAAATATATAATACTGTTTCATTAAAAACAGAATATCTACTTAAATACGAGTATCGATAAAAAATAATGTTCAAACAAATCATTTCATATATATATATATATATATATATATATATATATAATCAAAAGACAGCTGGAGTCTTTACTTGATTTTTATGCTTACACAATCTTTTGACAACTTGAATTTGGGCATTCAAGTCAGTCATCTAAAGATCATATGAGTGTGAAACTGGGGTGATGACTAAGGTTGTTCTTTTGATAAAAGTTAACATTGTGAAGTGTTTTTTGCTCTGTCCAGATAATCTACGCATTGAACACTTTTCTTTACTAAGTAGTTAGGTGTGTGCCTTTAATTCTTTTTCTTTTTTTCTTTTTTGTTCAATAAAGCATGTTTGTTCATTGGTATTAAGTATTTTTTGTAAATTTGTGATTTTTGTAAACACCATCACAATGATTACAAAAATCACCATCACAACAATCAGTTGCATTAAGTTGCCTTTGTAATTCACCCCTGATGATCTCGGAGGAGATCAAAAGTACTTGGGTTAACAAAAACTATGTGGCCTTCATTGAATTACAATGTAAATTCAAGAAGTTAATGAGAGGACTAAAAAAGATTATTATAAAAATAAATAGACATAATATGTCCATATTATTCAATGAAACACACTTGAATGAAGATATACTGCCTGAATATACATGTATATATATATGTGTGTGTGTGCATGCTTCAATAAATGTGATGGACAACAAATTTTTTTGTAAATTTTTAATTGTTTTTCTAGTGTTCATAAAATTTTTCTTTTATGAGGACTAACCATATCATTTGATGACTTTCAACAGCAGCAACAACTAAAATGGATATCACATGTAACATAGAAAGAAAATAATGAGATAACGGAGATGTTAACATTACACACTATTTGAAATAAAAGTTTAAGAAGGAAACTTCAATCAATACTGGAAAGAGCAATCAAAATTTCTGGAGTTGAGAAATCTATTTTCCTGAAAAATAGATTTCAGATAATGATTTTATAAATTTCAACTGACAAAAGTACTGGCTGATCAGCCAGCAAAATTTCTGATAAGCAAATATAACCATAAGATAATATAACTATTACCATAACCAAGAATATATGGAAACAAACTGCAGTAATTATTTCCGCAAACACTTTTGACTAATTTTGTAGCCATTCTCAAAGAGAGGGTAAGGGTTATTTTTACTGAAAGTGCTTGAGATAACACATCACTCAATAAGTCCCAAGCCTGACACATTGATGGTACCACTCATAAAAAATTCATATGATTATTAAGAAGTACTAACCTTCAAATGGGATGTGATCAAATTTAGACCTAATCAGATTATTAGTTTATTACAGTAATTTAAGTGAAGCTGCTCTTGCAAATTTTCAAAACAATGAAAAAAATCTGAATTTCATGTGTTGATAAAGCATTGCTTTCTGATAAGAAACAATACTATTCAAGCAAAGCAGTGGCTTGATAAGTGTTATTTGGACTCTGCTCCATAGGAAACAATGGTTAAGAGGTGGTATACTGACTTTAAAAGCAGTCGTACAGACACAAATGATGCTAAATGCTCTGGTCACCCAAAATCAGCAGTTGTCCTAGAAAATACCAAAAAATTCCACTCATTTTGGTAGATTGAAAATTAAAGTTGCATGAGATAGCAGAGGAGTTGAACATATCAGAAGGCAGTGTATTCACCATTTTGCATGAACATTTGTCAATGAGAAAGCTGTGTGGGTGCCACAGTTGTTCACAGTCGATCAAAAATAACGCGCTGACAATGCATCGTTTGCGACAAGAGGTTTTTGTATAAATGTGACAATGGATGAAACATAGATCCACCACTTCACTCCAGAGTCAAATCAGCAGTCAGCTGAGTGAACAGCAGCAGGTGAAAGCCATCCAAAGTGACCAAAGACACAAACATCAGTAGGCAAGTCTTTAGCCTCCAAATTTTGGAATGCCTAAGGTATTTTGTTCATCAGTTACCTTCAGAAAGAAGGAACCATCAACAGCAAATATTATATAGCATTATTGGTGCATTTGAAGGAAGAAATCACCAAAAAATGGCTACAAATGAAGAAGAAAAAGTGATCTTTCAACAAAACAATGCACTGTGTCACAAGTTGATTGCACTTGTAGTAAAACTACATGAATTGCACTTCAAATTGCTTTTGCATCCATCCTATTTTCCTGATCTGGCCCCAGCAACTACTCGCTGTTTGCAGACCTCAAAAGAATGCTCTAGAGAAAAAAGATTTGACTCTAATGAAGAAATCATATAAGAAACTGAGGCGTATTTTGAGGCCAAAGACAAATCGTTCTACAAAAAAAAAAAGCATCGAATTGCTAGAGAAGCATTGGAATCAGTGTCTCACCCTAGAAGGAGGCGATTTTGATAAATAAAGTCAAACTTTGTCTAAAATTGTTGTTTTATTAGTTAGGCCTGAGATTTATTGAGTGATGTGTTAATGCTAGTGTTTGTCAAATCAATGGTAGAAATCTGAATAAAAAAATTTACAAAACATTGTCTATTATATTCAATGAAACATGGGAAACTACTTAAATACAGTGGTTCCTTCTTAAAAAAACAGAGAAGAATTGGCACAGTAATAATTTTTGTAGCTAAGAATTTTTTTTAGATCTTTTTTAAGCTGCAATCCTTGTCAAAACTGAAAAATATTGATTTGTTTTTTTTATGAAGAAGAGAGTCCTGTTTATGATATTGATACAGTGTCAAATTTATTCCTGAATTTTTGGCCTTAGCTGTTATGCATATGAAAACAGACTGTTGCTACTCGGTATTTATATGAGATTAGAGTAAAAAAGATTTCTTTTATATAGCAATCAAATGGATATAGTCGTTTTTAATTAAAAGACAAAAATTTACATAATTGATCAAATTATGTATCCATTTATTTTTAATTAAAGATAAATAATCATGAGCCTCAAATGTTTGTGAATGTGTTTCTGAATAAAAAACCTTATATATATTTTTTTAAGTTAAAAAGAAAGGTAAAAAAATTCAGAAAAGTAAAAAAATATACTGATATCAATGATGTTAATACAGTTTCAAACTTGACATTCGTAAATAACAGCTGTGACTTAGTTTAATGTTACTCTGTAAATGTCAGGGACAGATTTGATACTGTATTGGCATAATTGTATAAACTGGTCTCTCTTTTTAATCAATAACAAATGAATATATATTTATATTTTAGGAAATGAATTAAATACAACATATTTTTAAATGTTATTTTTTAATGGATGCTCATATTTTTCTAACAAGATTTCTCAAATATTCAGGCTAGCAGATATAAATAAATAAAATACTAGTTAATAAATAAATAAAAACAATGCATCTACTCAAATATAAGTATCCATTAAAAATAACATTTAAACAAATAAATTATATATATATATATATATATATATATGGGTCTCTATCACATTAATTCTCTCTTTCTCTCTCTCTCATCTATATATATATATATATATATATATAAGAGAGAGGGAGAGAATTAATGTGGAGAAACTTATCACTTAGCTGAGCAGTGTTAATTCAGGTATTTTGAGGGCGTTATTTTAATGTTTTCACTCTTCAGGATCATTTACTTCTCTCTCTCTATCGCTCTCTTTCTCTCTCTCTCTCTCTCTCTCTCATATATATATATATATATATATATATATATGAAAATATGGTTGGTGGTACAAAATTTCATAACCATCATAAACAGACAAAATGTTTATTTTTATTACCACTCATAATGATAATTATATTTAAATAATAAAATTAATTAAAAAATAGGCAAGCTAACCTGTTTTGAACCTCACTCAACAAAGCTAAATCATGGTTAATAAAAAAATAATTATTAATAAAAGAAATGGCCAATATGTAGGGAAATAAAATTCTTTGAAGGAAATGAGTTAGAAGCCTAATATATGATGCTTCTGTTTAGATAATAAAGGTTTTAGAGATAGAATATAGATGGTCTCTAACACATTAAGGTGGTAATTTGAGTGGGATAAGCTAAGGATGGAGAATGTGTCCACACTAAAATTAGTAGCACAATTATGGTTATTTATAAGGCGTTCTGTGATAGAGACCCATATATGTTGATCAGTATGTCTGACAAAGAATAGTTCAAATTTCAGATTTTTGTAGGTATGTGTTGTTTAATTTTAGCATCCAGTTTTTGAGTAGTTCTCCTTATGTAGTGCGATCGACAATTACATTTAAACGAATAAATCAAGGAACTATTATGGTGTGGAGGAAGAACATCTTTCCTTATAGAGGAGAAGACAGGTTCAGCAGAAAAAACTACACGAGTGTTGACAGCAAAGTAACAGCATTGAACTGCCACAGAAACCTACTTAGCAAATCTACCACTGACAGTACCTAGCCAAGGAAGGTGCAGATACACAGGACATCTTTGTACAATAGCTGATTTAACTTTATTGAACTCGAATACTTTATTTTTAATTACTGATTAGACAATACCTATTGAATAGGCATTGCTGCAGAAAGTGATAGTAATAAACCTGAGCTCATCATCCAGGGTTATTACTATATTTTATCAGGTATTTATTATAGGAATTTCCTAGTCGCATGTGGGTTTGTGCTTGTTCAAGGAGTGGAATGAACAAGAAACACAAATGCTTGAATAAGACTGTTCAAACAACTTCTATTCGGTTGAAAAGGGAGTGCAAAATAGTATTAATTTGCAGGGAAAAAAGAGGTTTTCCCTGTTAATAATGTTCTAGAGTGTAATAATTGTTTTCATTGAGGGAGATTTTTCTGCTAGTTTCCACAGGAGGAACAAGGAATCCATGTATGAAACTGCTAAAACAGGCCTCGTCTTTGCAGTTAGGGTTATGTGAAATTTCCTAAGGTGAGTGTTTTGAAGGGATACTTCTTAACCAGGAAAAACATGAAAAATTAACTTCTTATTCTTACACTAGCAACATTGATATCATCATTAATTCACATAATAATAGTACACTAGATAAACTTTATAACAATCACCTGATAGACAGTAAACCCTCTTGTAACTGTTGACTTTTAAGACAAATGCCTAGTTGGAGGTCTATGCAAATCTGAAAAAAAAATCTGCTTTTTTAATAACAAGATTAAAAATTTAAATATTCTAAGATTACATGTAGATAAAAATTAAGATTTAAAATTAAAAAAAAAAGACTCACATAATAATACATACATCAAAAGGGAATCAAATCATCTCAGAAAAAAGCTGTAACTTAACTTTATAAGATTTAATTCCCATAAATATCAAGTGAACTTAAATACAAATCTATTAAACTGTCAGTTTAAAATATGCACCTGATGATTGCATAATGCATGAAACTCCAAGTCATGCCATAGACATAGGACAATATATATATATTCATTAATATATATATAATACAGCTCTATTAATACATCAAGCACTGTTTTATTAAAAACCTGAATAATAATACTATACATATGTGCACCCTCATATGTTTTTTAGATTCATGTCAATATATATATATATATATATATATATAGATGAAAAGAACCAACAGGTTTAGAATCCCAAGTTCTCTAGCATTTACTTTTTTAAAAAAGTGCTCAATACAACATAGATTGTAGAGCATAATATAATTACATTTGTTTTTTTATTTAAAATCTAATTTACATTGTGGCATGGAAATTTTTGGTTCAAGATTTAAAATTTTTCATCATCAGGCAATGTGCAATAAATTTACTGAAAATGATTTTTGAATATATGAAACAATACATTTGCTTTTTAAAGAGTTAATATGGAGGAAGAATAGAAAAAATTTAGATTTTATGGGTGTGTTTAATTTAACTAATCAGAATGAAGGTCAACTTTAAAATTTTAAAATATAGGTTACTAGCAGTATAGCCCGGTGTTGTTCGGGTGTAATGAAAACTTTAAAACTAATTCATGGTCCTGGAGCTCAAACTCTTTGGACGTTGGCATGAAAGACTAAAAAGCAATAGTTGTTTCCAGTTAAAGTGAAACTGTCGACTGAAAGAAAAATGAATCGATGTAAGTCAAATTTTGATTTCCTGGTATTGATATCAAATAAGTTTTTTTGTCGTAAACTGAATTTTGAAGGCTAAATAAGTCCTCTGGGTGAATGGTATTTTGGCTGAGACTAAGAACTACAATTATACCTACTTAGAGCCAAACCCAAAACAAAAACTAAAATAAAAGGGCTGAAAAAATAGAGACATACAGGCAGATAAACAGATACACACACAAACATCTTGCCTTTTATATATATATATATTATCGATTTTCTGCACTATTGTAAGAACTGCAACCTTGAAATTTCTGAATATCATTTCTTATGTCTTTGTCTATGAGTGTATCAAATTTGATTAAAATTGGACCACTCCTTCTATAACCCGATTTTTTCGATTATTGATTTTTGATATTTATTGGGGGTACCTCGACACAAAACCTAGCTAAGAACACTCACAGACACTTATAATACAACTGTGTAAATTTTCAAGAAAATCGGTTCGATCGTTTTGGGGTCTATAGGTAATGGACACACACACACACACAGCCACAACCACACACACAGACAAAGTCCATTTATTATATAAGTTTAGATATGTTGGGGGATGCAGGGTTCTCATTCATGCTTATGGAAAAATATCATTTTATTTGGCTAGAGTCTAGACTGCTTACATCCAATAAGATGTATACATTTTAACTACAAGATAATTCTCTTAAATTTATGCATCTCAGCTATTTTAAAAACAAAAAAGAAAACATCTTCTATTTTTGACCTGACTTAAAGGGACTTTTGGTATGATAAAAATATTTTTATTCAGTTAAGTGTGCAATTTTTTCCTATCAGTTCGTGATATATTCTTAACTTGCATAAATTTTAATATCTATCAAATTAATATTATCATAATACTATAGTGGGTTGCTTATCTATTCTTTTCTGTTCGTAGTGGAGAGTCCGTTCTAGTGAAGGGTAGTTGTATACTGTTGTAGGTTAACGGAATTTGGCTTTGTTGTAGATAGCCCACTATAAGTCATAAAATGATTACAAATCAAGAAAGGCAATTTGAGTAGAAAAATAACATTTTATATATACATATATCAATTAATGTTTTTACAATTGAAGTAATACATGAAGTATAGGTCAAACGGAGGTTAAAATGTTCATGGCAATAAAATGCTGAAAGAGAATTAATGCTTTGGAATTTGGAGCGTGTAAGTAAGGAATGTCTTTGATGTATTCACTCGTTAGGTCAGTAAGTAGTTTTTGAGGCAAGGAAGAAGGAAAGAGGTAAGGGAGGCAAGCGTAGGAAGCCGCTTAACTTTGGTCAAGGGAGATACTAATTACTCTCTTCTCCTCGAGTCGGATATATGTATGCTAATCGATATTCTTTTATGAAGAATTATTAACTATATTCTAAGGTGAATATTTTGCAATGACAATTTTAATATGGCATTAATTTCATTACATTTATTTAATAGAGCTTTATTTTTTAGAAATGTAATAATGTATAGTTTTTCATATAGGCATAAGAGGCATGGGTCATTTAAAGACTTACATATTTATATATATATATATATATATATATATATATATATATATATATATATATATGTATTTGTGTGCATGTGGGTGGGTATATATGGGTTTATGGTCACTCATTCATGTTATTTGTTTTCTATTTCATTTTAAAGAAAAGTTTATTTCGGTGAAAAATATTTGTACTGAATGGAACAAATATAGTGGGGTCTGATGAAATGAGCTAATTTACCTCATAGAAATGAATTATCATTTATAACCAATCTAAATGATGTGTTGAGTTTTCCTTTATAAATATCATATTGCTCTGGATAACATCCATCTCTATACAGATATATAAAGAAATAATAATCTAATAAATAAATAGTGTTTAATATTTTTGTTGTAAATCCTCAATAACAAAAAAATGCATAAATTCACTTTCATTGTTTTATTAAAATCCTAATCATTGCTTTTTAAAACAAAAAACATTGGGAAAAGTAAGAGGTGTTTTTCCCATGTGTGTGTGTGTGTGTGTGTGTGTGTGTGTGTGTGTGTGTGTGTGTGTGTGTGTAATTAATTAGTTTTTGGTCTTAATTAAATTAGACCAGTACTCAGATGTATTAAAAGTGTTCAATACATTTATATTATAGAACTTTTGAATATTTTTAATTTGGAAATGAGTTATTTTCGCAACCAAGTATCTTCAGGCAATTTATAATAACTGATTATCCAAAATTTTTCAAACATACAAACTGGGATTTTTATGAATACATGACTGGAATTTTTAAACAAATGAAAATTTTTTAAATCAAGGAGGAGTTAGTTAAGGATCTTAAAACACGTTCATCCAGGTTTGTATGAATCTAATATGTATTTATAGGTGGGTTTACATCTGTACATTATTTCTGATCTTTTAATAATTTTTTGTTCCAGAAACAATAGCTAACCTTTCTTCTTGGCACAATCTGCAGATATTATCACCATTGTATGGCTTGGCTTCTTTTTTTTTTGTAACTATACTTCAAGTTATATCAGGGTCTTTTTGATTTTTCATTTTTAATTACCACACGTTTCTAGAATAAAAACATTTACTGAATGAAAGATCAAAAGTAATGTCCAGATGTAATCACACCTATAAATACATACTAGGTTCATATAAACTTGGACGAAAGTGTTTTAAGACCCTTCAGAAATTCCTCCCTGATTTTAAACATTTTTGGTTGTTTAAAAATTTTAGTTGTTTGTACATTTGAAAAATGTTGGAAAATCAGTTATCATAGATACTGAAAGGTTGAAAACTTGGTTGCAGAAATAACTCATTTCCAAATTAAAAACACACACACACACATTTACATGCACACACACTCATATGTATATATAGTGAGAGGAAAATTCAACACATAGATGGATATAAATCAGGATTTATTTTGACAATGTGAATTTACTTATATTGTCTCTTTCAGACCGTTGAAAACTAAATAAATTCACTCCTTTTATTTTTCAATGGTCTGATATAGAAAATGTAAGTAAATTCACAATGTTGAAATAAATCCTAATTTATAACCGTCTAACTATGTGTTGAGTTTTCCTCTCAATATTTTAAAATGCTTCAAATAATATCCATCAAACTCTCTATTCTTATTTTATTAATAATTTATATTAATTAGATAAAATCCTTTGGATTATCCTTTCCATCTTTATATGCCTGCTATTCTCTCCTTTATATATATATATATATATATATCAGACAGTTTTTTGTATATCTCTTAAGCTGGGGTTTCCAGGGATTCTTTCAGTGTGTTGTTTTGTTCCATTGTTTATCATTCCAAGTGCACCTACTATCATTGGCACGATTCTTGTTTTCAATTTCCACATTTTTTCTATTTCAATTTCCAGGTCTTTATCTTTTGACAGTTTTTTGAATTCCTTGGTTGCTATGTTGCAATCCGCTGGACAAGCCATATGCAGAAATTTTTTATGTTGTAAGAAAAAATTCTGCTGTGAACAAAAGGGGAAAGGAAACAAAAAAAAAAAAACAAGACAAAATTCAATATAACATAAAGGGTTCAAATTAAAGAAAATTTACTCCTTTATTAAACACAGAGAGGAGTTGTGAGCTGACTGCAAAACAGATCCGTTAGCAAAGGCTAGGTTTTAGCCTTGGTACCACAAAAAAGTTAAAAGTTCTTTACAGTTACCTTGTCAATCTGAAGCTTCAGTTCCCTTTTTTTCTTTCTTTAAAGGAAGAGGGTAGCCTCCCTCTAACTACCAGATAGTGGCTTTGTTTGCCTAATTTTTTGTTATGTTTAGTGTTCAAAGTTCTTTTCTTTGTCTCAAGCCTGGAAAAAAGTCTTTTTTTGTTAAGTCTCTTCTTCAACCTTCGTGGGTTGTGGGCTGACCTGGGAAACTGTCCCTTTTTTCTGTAAAGTAAAATTTCTTTCTTCCTCTGGAGGAAGTATCTTTTGTAAAATAAAATTTCTTTCTTCCTCTGGTAGAAGTGATGTTCAGTCTTATTTTTCTTCTGCCAGGTGGGTTAATGACAAACAGGGGAAACCGTCCTTTTTAGGACTGCTCAAGTTGATGAAAATAAAAAAAAAGGGTTCCCGCTCCTTCAAATTCTATCAAACGGAGCCAACCAATCAGAGGCAAGATACACGACACGTGGTACAGCAAAGACATTTCAATTTCCTAACGGTCTTAGTGAGAAAAGGACAGAAAGAAAAACAAAGAAACGAATGGACGAATAAAATTTCAACACATATCGATTAATAATAGGCAAGTTTTTCCTTTCTGGTTTTTAACAATAATGTCTGGCCTATTTGCTTCAATTTTTCTGTCTGTGTAGATGGTGTAATCCCATAGAATGGTGACATTTTCTATTTCTGTAATTGCTGCTGGGTGATGTTCATACCAGTGTATGTTTACAAATTTTCCATAGTGTTTGCACATTGTCCAATGCAATTATTGCCCCACTCTATTGTGGCGATTTTTATATTCATTTGGGGCAAGCACAGAACAGCCTGAGATTAGGTGGTTTATTGTTTCTTGGTGTTTATCACAAAACCTGCATTTTGGATCCATATTATTATGTATAATATTTGCCTGAAAGTTTCTAGTACAAAGACTTTGGTCTTGCACTGAAAGAATAAAGCCTTCAGTCTCAGACTTTAATCCAGATGCACATAACTATCAATGAGTATTAACTTTATCAACATTGGATTTATTGGCACGTTCTGGATATTTGGACATGCAGAGGTTTGTCTTGCCAGTGTTGTTTTATCCGCTCAAGAGCTTTATCTTTGGCTTTCATTTTCATATTTTTTTCTGCAATAGTTGGTTCTTGGCTTTTGTTTTGCTTTTCTACAGAATCTACTAAATGTAAATCTTGTTGGTATTTACTGCCTTCTTTTATTATTGAATATTTTTTCTTTCTGTTTTCATGTTATTTGACTAATTGTATCATCCAGTCTTTTGTTGTTTCTATGTATGTTAGTAAGCCAATAGTTGTTGTCTTGTATGACAATTCTAACTGAATAAGACCTAATCCACCTTCTTTATGGGGTATGTATAGATAGTCTATATCAGCCTTTGGATGATGCATCTTATGCTTAGAAAGAAGCTTTCTTGTTTTAGAATCCATTTGCCTGATGTCGTTTAGAGTCCAGTTTAAGATGTTGAAACTATATTGGACAACTGGGATTGCAAGGCCATAATTCTGTTCTGAGAATTCAATTCAGTTTTTAATATCAGTTGTAGCCTTCTATAGTACTCTTTACACACTATTTCTTTCATTTTTTTTATGGTAAATTTTTTCCCTCTCATTTACACCTAGGTATTTATAAGCTTCTTCTGGCTTTAATTCTTTTATTGTTACAGCAGGGTCTAAGCTAATTGAGGATGTTTCTTGTAGTGATCCACGTAAAATTGTAGCTTTAGCACATTTATTCAAATTGAATTTCATTCCAATGTCTTCGCTGAAGCATTTTACAGTTTGCAGAAGACCTTTATGCTCATTATCATTCTTAGCATACAACTTTAAGTCAGCCATGTAAAATAGATGGCTTATTTTCTTTTGGCCTATTTTATAACCACATTCTGTCTTATTAAGTTGACTGGTTAGTGCTGTTTCTTTACAGGGTATGTATAGACGGTCTACATCAGCCTTTGGATGATGCATATTATGCTTAGAAAGAAGCTTTCTTGTTTATTATTATTATTATTATTATTATTATTATTATATACTTTTTAATTCATTTTTACCTAAATCTTTATTATTTGGTCTATTAATTTCTTTATTTAAAACTTTATCCTTAAATTATTTTTTTTTATTAATTATTAACTATTATTAATTTAATTAATTTATTTATGTAAAACTTTTTTAATAGTTTCATTAATTTATTTTATAATTTTACTTTATTTTATATCTCTATATTTAAATCGGCTGAAAATAGACTTTGTTTTTGTAATGTTGAACATGTTGGACTATATTGCTTTTCACTACAACAGCTACTTCCTAATTATGTTATTTTATGCATTTGTAATTTCTGTATAATATTTTCTCTTGTGAATTTTTTTAAGGTTTTTTCTTTTTAAAGAAATATTTTGGGAAAATTTTAAACCTTTTTTGAAGAGATTTTTAAAAATAGTAAAAAAAAAACAAATGTTTAAAGAGAATCTTTTGAAAAGGTTTTTGAAAAGATAGTTTTTCAAAAAATTTTGTTTAGTTATCATTTGTTACTGTTGTGTATTTCATCTCCCTTTCTCTTTCTTTCCTTCTCTCCCACTTTTTGACTTTTTAGTCATTTTTGTCTGTGGGCTTGTGTTGTCTATTCCTATCTTTTCCATTTATTTTATATGAGTATATACTTTATACATTTTTATATAACTGTGTGATTTAGTGTATATACATCCTGTCTGTGTCTCTTGTTTTGCATCTGTCCTTAGATCTTTGCATGTGTATATATTTTTTCATAAGATTTGTTTTGTGTATGCATGATTCCATGTATGTATTCCTTTGTATTATGTTATATGTGTGATCTGATGCATCTATTCTCAATTCATTTCAGATTTAAATAATACAAGTATGATGTGGTGGATAGAATTAAAAGCAACCTTCTTCTTCACTTTTACAAATATTCACAATGACATGTGAAATCTTGGCTTTGCCAAGTAGAAAAAGGATTGACTATGTACTTAAAGAAAAAGTCGAAACCTGATTTCACGAGTAGATATTAAATTGATTTTCTGACCAATGGAAGCGATTTAAAGAACAAAAAGACTTAGCGATCCTGTGTAAAAAGTCTAAATGACTATAAAAGGCTTGGTCAGTGTCAGTCAGACAGTTAGATGGGAGCAGCGAGATGACACACTAAAATGTAACGAGAGAAACTTCAACCACAATCCTGATGTAAGATCGCGTCACACAGTCATTTTCTCCTTCTTTCTCATGTTCTGATTCATTTTACTTCTTCTTCATTCAAAGACATTCCTACCAAACAAATTCTTATACATATGTAGTCGACGAGGGGTCCATTTACTAATTTAGATTTATGAGTCGACTCGACGCAACCTTGGTCATATCTTAAAGCAGGTTTTAAGAAAGAACAAAAAGGTGAAAGTAACCAGAGAAACAATGTATTGGCAAAGGTTACATGGGGTTGAGAGAGCATGCATAAGAAAGTGAAAAGGAAAGAGTCATTCCACTTCGTCTGTTCGTAGAAACAAAATAAGATGTATGAAGTTTTTTCTCTAGCTGAAAGAAAGGTTTGTAACAATTGTTAAGATTATCGTAAAGAGTTCAAAGTTCAAATCCTTGATGAAGAAAAGTCAGACAGAAGACAAAGTTCTGTGTCTGTGTGTGCATTGAGTAGAGAGAGAGAGAGACTTACATGCGAATGTAGCAGTCGGTGGATTTCTACTGACGAAGGTTGGAAAAATTGTGGATTTACGTGTAGGAAGTTATTTTATGTAAAGTCCTGTTTGAATGAAAGTTAATGTGCATAGTGTTAATGTAGGAGAAGAAAAATAAAAGAAATTTTTTTGCGCCACTAATTGCTACACGCAATTAGTGCGCGTGTGTTTGTGTGAGTTAGGAAGACATTGCTCTTGTCTCAGGACGAAATCCTAACTAGTGTACCACGTGCTGTTTTCCGTTTTTATTAGCATCGTTTTTGGCGGGAATCAGTCATCACGTGGAACGCCGAGTGACCATGCGTGTGTGTGTGTGTGTGTGGGTGTCAATGTATGAAACCCTACACATACATACATATGTATACGGAAACTCCTCCCAACAAATTACTACTTTAAACATTTCTACAACTCTTGCTAATTCACTACTTATTTCTAATTGCACATTAACTTCTACAACTTATGTTATTCTTTTCCATCAATAAATTTTATTTTAACATGCAAAATGTATATTTTTATTCTTTCACACTATTTCATACATTCCAACATGCTGACAACCTTCTGATGACAATATTCTGATGATGATAACGAATAAATCCTAAGCTGTAGGGAGTTTGGTTATGGATGACACAAGCAACTAAAAGTAATCATGAAAAAGAAACCTATAACAAGGGTGTTTGATCCTAAGAAAGAGATAATGTTGACCATGGACACAAGTGAGAAAGCAATTAGTGCCATCTTATCGCAGGAAGATCATTAAATAATGTATTTATCTAGGAGATTGACAATGGCAGAGATAAATTACTCAAACATTGAAAAAGAGGCCCTAGCAATTGTTTGGAGTATGGAGAGGGCATGAAATTTTTTACTAGGTAAGAAATCTCTACTAAAGTTGTACCATAAGCTGTTGGAGTTTATTTTTAACCAAAGAAAGGAGTTGCCAAAGGTTATGTCACTGAGAATTTTACATTGGGCCATTAAAATCATGGCATTTGATTTTGACATTGTATATGTTAAGCGAAATACCATCCCTCATGTAGATGCTTTGTCAAGGTTATGATTTGTAAAAGTAACTGACGATGAACACGGAAGTGAGGATGACAGAATAATTCATTGGGTAGAACATACTTCTGGTCAACAGGTTAAAAAAAAGACCAAGCAAGATCCAGTATTGAACAAAATACTTGAAAGAATAAAGAATAATAATTGGAACAATTGTTCAATAGCAGAGTGGTCATTGAAGAAGATACGACATAAGTGGAATTTTTAAAATGAAAATGGAATTTTATGCAATGGTGAGGGGATAGTAGCTCTGCAGATGTTAAAGACAGACATATTGAGAGGGGTACATTGATGACGTACATTGCAGCATCATGGTGACATGCAGAAGATAAGAATTATAAGCATGGTGACCGTGTTATGCAAAGGATATTGAAGAATTATTAATAAATGTCCAAAATACAATGAAATTAGAAGATTCAGGCAAAAAGCTTCATTCATGGCCTAAAGAGCTAAAACCATGGCTTAGAGTACATATGTACCATGCACACGTCAGTAGCATAGGATCATTTCTGATAATGTGGATGTGTATTCTTGTTGGTTAGAAGTAATCAAACCGGAGAGCGTCTGCAGTCAAACAGGTTTTGAGAAATGTATTTGCAAGGAATGGAGTTCCGCAAATGTTAGTGTTAGATAATGCTCCTGAATTTGGGGATGAAAATTTGTGTACATGGTTAAGGTGTATAGGTTGTATGCTGTATAAAACACCTTTGTTGCTTCCTCATTCCAACGGAATCACAGAGCAGATGGTACAAACAGGTAGAAAGACATTGAAGGCATTCTCACCCACCACTGAAAACATTGAGGCATTTCTAGCTAAAATGTTCCTCAGTTATAGATAAATACCACACGCAGAGAGAGTATGGTACAAGAAAGACAAAAGCAAAAATCCCAAAGAAGTGAACTTCCATTTGCAGAGAGGCAATAATACGGCTTTGATCGAGAAGAAAGGGAAGTATGTTTTAGTTTATGCAGAGCAATTTAGAAAAAGGATTGTGTCAGATGATTTGGAGATGGAAGATCAAAGTCAGGAGGAAGGTAACTATAGTGAAGAGGCAAAGCAGAGAATAGAAATGCAGGAGCAAGAAGAGAGAGAAAGCTACAGTGATGAGGATAAACAAGAAATGGACATAAATGGAGAAAAAAACTGACAAAGAAGAGGATGAAGAAAGACCAATATTGCCAATAACAAGTAGAAGAGAGGGGCAAAAGCAAGAAATATATAAACTCACAGTAGTTAAACGTAGTGAAAGGAAAATTAAGGGAATACAACCACTCCAATTCAGGGAGGGTAGGTATCCTATGCAAATTAGCTGAGTTGTATTTAAGTGCTAAGCCACTGCCACCGCTCCATTACATCACGCATAATGGTGTACCGTGTATTAAGTATTGAAACTGTGAGATATACCAGATATAACAACAAGCTTTACCTCTTCTGTTAGAAACTTTTTTTTTATATTCTGAGTGAATTTATTTATTTTTCAACAGTCTGAAGAAGACAATGTAAAATTACATTGCTGAGATAAATTCTGGATTTATAACCGTGTAATTATGTGCCGAGTTTTCCTCTTTCTAGATCTTGCTATATTTCAAGGTAACTATATTTACAAGTTCCAAAAATTACCCCCAAAGGCATTGCATGAATAGAAAAAGAAGATACAGTGAAAGAATAAGAGATAAGAGGTAATGGAATGACAATATCAGTGGCTGTAGAGAAGAGCTTCGATGAGCAAAAACAAATGGACAGTGTACATACGGCAGGAGAGAAAATGACAACAATTGCAAAGAGGAAACAATGAACAATGGACAAGAATAAAAGACGTTTGCTACAAAAGTGGCAGAATGTAAAACTTGATCGGCACACGATTACAAAATGTGAGAAGTGCTGCAAGAAAAAATGACAGCAAAGAAAACTTGAAAAACAGGTTAACAGGCATCAAAATGACGCAGTGTAATTTTAGAAAAACTCTGACATTTGCAAAAAATCCCTGATACCTAAATGGAATAGTTAGCTTACCTCAACTGCAATCTATTCCTGAGAATAAAAGATGACTATCATTTTGTTGAACCACACAAAACCACTTTTCCTGAAGAAGATTTTTGCCTATGTTAATCTAGAGATATGTTCTTCTGTTAAAAGGTATATTTCTAAATATTCTTTTAAAAAATTGGTATCACTCTATGCAAGGTAGTAAAGCCATTAAGACATAAGAGGATTACAGGATGTGGAAGAATTAGAAACAAAACATTAATATTAAGTGGAAAGAAAAAGAGTACTCAGGAGGTTAATAGATAGCAATTGACATTGCATTTAAATTTTTGCCAATTAAAGTTGATTGGAAAGCAGTGAGCTGGAAGAGAGTTCCACAAGTGAGAAGTGTGAGAAAATAGGCTATTAGCCTAGGATTTACAATTACATCTTGCCAACTCAAAGGTAAATTGATGAGATCTTGATGCCAGTCTAGTACTTTCACTTAAATTCAAAAAGTTTAGGTACCATAGCAAAGAGCTCATCTGAACAATTACTATCAAATTATTTATAGAGAAAACACAAAGAGACAACCGTACAGTAATCACATCAGTACAATTAATATTCTCAATTCTTCATTGGATTTTATCAAGGAGCTCGATGTAAATAGCAGGGGCACCTGGCCATATGTGGCAGCAATATTCTATTCATGGATGATATTTAAAAATGTCATAACTGCATTTCTATTGAAATTACACTGGGCAGCAGATTCGGCAAGGTTATAAGAATTAAATCCTATATATATCCTTCAATTAATAAATCCTATTAGGAGTAGGAAATGGCTTGTAAATTTTAATACCTCCAAAATGAAGCTGCTCTCTTTTAACCACCATAGAGAAACATTCCTGCCTATCATCAGAATAGATAAGATTAGTCTTCTAGAGAGCAATGCACTATGCCTCCTTGGCCTCACTCTCTCAAATGACATTTTCAGTGCATTGAATACTGTTGTCATAACTAGTCAGGTGCTCCTGCTGTTCACCTCTGGGTTTTCGACAAAATTCAAAGGAGGATCTGCAATATAATTGACCCTGACTTGGTAGCCTGCCTTCAGTCACTTTTTCACTGACATGATGGGGTTCCCTCTGTTTTTTCTACATGTATTTTCATGGCAACTACTCTGATGAGCTTTTTTTCCTTGGCACCTTGTTATTTACTTGTGCTACTTTTACTGTCAAACTAGTTAAACATAACTGACTCTTCTAGTCTAATGGTTTATTTTCTTGCGCTTCTTATTTGTGGAATTCACTTCCATTTTCATGCTTCCCTGATAACTATAATCTCAAAAAGTTTAAATGCAATGTTAATTGCCATCTTTTATCTACTTGATTCCCATTCATCTCTTATCTTTTTTTTGGCATTCCTTGGACCTTTTATTCTCTCACCCTTAACCCTATGCACACCAGTGGCATTTTAGCCTTGCTTGGGGAGAAATAATCATAAAATATATATATATATATATATATATATATATATATATATATATATCAATTAAACAAATTTCAAATTACCTCATCTGGGGAATAATCTTTTTGACAGACAAAGATGTCAGTTGTCTTTCTTGTCAACTCTATTGTGGACTGAGTTTGTGTCGGAAGTACAATTTTCATCAGATGAAAGGCATAAAACAAGGGTCAGGGGAGAGTGGAAGGTTTTTGTCTTAAAGGAGTGAAGTTATATAACAATAAAACCTGTATATCAACATTATGACATTAATCTGGGGTCATAGGAAGAATTAAAAATTAATATAAATAAAAAGAAGAAAAAAGATGGGTTAATAATATTAAAACATAGATAAAAAGAAGTAATGAATAAATAGAAAGGGAGCTCGGAAGATCATAAAGAGAGGAGAGTTTATAAATTATAAACAGTAAGTGTATAGAGGTTATAGACGGGGAAGAATCAGAATTAGTTATACTTTCGGCATTAAAAGAATTAGAGGGGAGTGAATATATGGAAATACAATAGCTATTTGAGTTATATTATATCATATCATGGAAATTTGAATTTGTTTATATGCCAACATTTAAACGCAAATTAATTCCTCTAATTCAATAGTGGTTTTGATTATTGTATTTTATTATTCTAATTTTTTTCTAAACATAAGTTGCACCTATTTCTAAGACTATTAGGAGTAGGTGCAGAACCTATAATCTCCCAAACATGGAAGTACAATATGGTACATTAGGCTTAGGTATTTCTCCTTCAATTCCCAAAATTTTTCAGAAGGAGTTGTCTGGCATTTTAATTTATGCTTAAAAAATTTTACAAGATTAGAGAGAGAGAGAGAGAGAGAGAGAGAGAGAGAGAGAGAGAGAGAGAAAGTTTGTAATATTGTAAGTTTGTAATATATATATATATATATATATATATATATATAGTTTGTAATATGAACCTGATGATTGATAAAACTTCGAGTCATGTCACCAATATAGGATAATATGTATATTTATTAATGTGTATATAATTATTAAGCAGGATAACCAGTTTTAAAAATCAAATTATGGCTCTTAAGAAACGATATAAATTTTTCAACAAACTCTTATTTATTTTCGTACTTTCAACAGTTGAAAATCTTTTGAAAAATGCAAATTTACATGCATTGTTAGGAATTTTAACAAGAGTTTACTTTTTAAAATGAACTACGATATTGAGATAAATCTCATTTCTTTTTAGTAAAAATTCAAAATTAGGGTTTATAGCTCTAATTTCAAGAATCTTCTTTCAGTTTCTTTTTTTGTTTCTTTCTTTCTTTTTATTGTTGTTGATATCTGCAGCAACATTGTTATTGTTGTCATTATCAGAAACAGCCCTTGATCATTCAAATGTGAATGCTAAAATCCTTCTAGTCTTTAGATCAATTCAACTTCTTAAACAGCTTCAGTTGTGCCATACGTGATACACACTTTCATGTCTCGAAAGATGGATGTGCATTGTGGTGCAGTGGGTATTGGCTTGGAAAGAGAAAGCAGAGAGCTGATTTTGAATTCCAGTTGAATTCCTTGCATTCAGTTACATGCAAATACCCTTGGGATAGGTATTAATTCATCTCTTCCCTCCAGCTATGGGTTAAATAATAGGACAGATTGGGTTCTATAGCCTTGGTCAGCAACCAGTCTACCGCAGAAAGTGATGGCAACCTACTGCAGGATAAACTTCTGCCCAATCAGTCATGTCTCTTTCGAGACATGATCGCCCAAGCGTGTATCACATATGACACTTAACTGACTGAAATAGCCTCAAAACCAGCCCAAGATTCAATTCCAGTATGAAATTTGTGTAGGTTGCAATGAACTTCATCTTTTTTTAAACCATGCCTGTTTACTGACTTTTTTATATGGTTTTTTTTTTCATCAGACTATATCAAATTTCTTGGAGATATTTTTTTATTAATTCATAAACCAAACTTTACACATTAAATTTATTTAATCCCTTTTGTTTTTTATTAAACATCTGATTTTTTTATAATTATTTTTTAAACACTTTCCTCAAGAGAAAGTGCAATAAACAAACTTAGTATATTGTATTCATTACACTGTGTAATAAAATATCGACTTTCTTGTCTTTGATCAAGAAATATTATTTCCTAATTGCTTCAATCTGGAAAGCAAAAAAAACGACTGTTATCACTTCAAACTTTGCTCCTGCAACCTGGACATCAATACCAGTCAGGATAGCCTATGTTCACAGGAATAAAAATGTACAAGGAAATAACAATAAAGTATGTTAAATTGTAAATTAAAATCATGTATTTCTATTTATTTCTGTGTACTGATGTGTGTGTGTGTGTGTGTGTGTGTGTGTGTGTGTGTGTGTGTGTGTGTGTGTGTGTGTGTGTGTTTTGGTTATATGTGTTTTAAGGTTGTATGTAATACAGGAAGAAAATCACTTTGTCTTATGACAAGCAAAGTGCCAAGGAGAGGAAATAGATGTCTTGACCCTTTGGGGGCCCCTAATGAAGAGAATGAATGATGTTTTCTGGCATAAAGTATCTGTTTTCTCAGCCAGGAAAGTTTAGTTGCCTGCAGGAAGAACTTTTATTATTTTGGTTTTATTTATTTTATTTTATACAAAGTTTTAATGTTATTTGTTTTATTTTATTTGATTTATGATATTTATTATTATTTTATATTTTTAATTATTAATAATGATGTCAGAACAAACTAACATATTTCCCATTACCATTCCAGACATTCAGTGCTGAATTGCTGAAGGAGAATTTTCTAGAAGTTTCAAGTTCAAGTTTTAAAGAACTTTTCAGAAGATTTTAAAAGTTTCAAGAATTTCTAAAATATTGTGGGAACATGCCAGTATGAATACAAGGAACAAAAGCTTAGCAGTTCAGTTTACTTCTAGCTGTTCAAGTGCAGATGAGTCATTGTTGATGGATCCATTTGTCTCAGATTGCAACAAGAGGTTGTAAGCATTTAGCAGATGCATTTTGCTATGTCTGTGATGAATTTATCAAGAACAAAAAAGTACTCTGTGGCAACATCTGCTAAAATGAGTGAATTCAACAAGGCACATTTTGGCATTTGTGCCAGGGATCAAAACAAACCTTGAACATCTTATGTCACCTGCAAACACTACAAAACAATTCTGAAAATTAAGATGGAAAGTTTTGTTTTTTGGATAATGGAATTTTTAAGTGTAAAAATTTTGGAAATTTTTCTTTTTAAATATATTTTACTTTTATTTTTTAAAAAACAGTGTTATTAAAAAAATGTTTTACATATGTTTCAGCAAACATGCATTAGTGCAAACAGTATCATGGATGTTTTTTATACTGGATCACTGACAAGAGCCAAGAAATATGGAGTATTAGGGATGTTCATTATTCAAGATTTCATATTTTTATGACATTTGCTAAACTAATTAGGACCAAAGGCAGGATTTTACATATCCAGTGAAATTTCAAAAATCAAAAATGTTATTTTTTAGATTTTTTCAATAACACTGGATGAAATATGTTTGTATTTTTATACTCATATTTTTATTTTGCACTTTTGGAGTATGGTGCAGAGGTGAAAATAGAGCCATGGAATTCACATTTGGAGGGAAATAACTGCCTTTTCTACATGGTGGAGCCTTCCAAATGTCAAGCTGACAAGAATGTGTTTCCTATCATATATCCAAACCTTCTGTCATTCTAGTGTCACTGAATGCCCCATACCCACTTCTCCAAGGAAAGAGGAGCCATCTTTAGAAGAGAACAATAATTCAGATGATGATGAAGTCACTGATCCAGATTACAGAGGTGCAGCTGAGGAGAGAAACTTATACTACCCCAACCAAAAATACTTAAATGACCTGATCAGAGATCTAGGTCTCAGAAAATCCAATACTGAGCTTTACATTGTCAAGACTCAAGCAGTGAAATTTATTAGATGAAAGTCATGGGTCAGAGAAAGCGTTATCAGTGGTTTTCAAAGTTTTTCACTTGTCAAGATGGGTTTTGCTTCTGTCACAAAGTGACAATCTTTTCCGAGACAATTGAAAATCCTTGTAACCCCAGTGAGTAGTGCCTTTTCGTCAAAGCTGTGCTGCATCTATTCTGTCTGTGAAGTACAGCACGGTTTTATCATAGATATGATAATGTCCATAATGGGGGAAATATGAATAAGAGAATAAACTATTCTTCTGTAGCTTCTCCTATTATAACAGTTTAAAGGAAATATTAGTCCTTTTTCATATTTTCTAGGCCTAAGCAAATAGAAAATAACATTAACTACCTAAGGACAAAAATTATGTTACACAGTGATTATATTTTTATATTCATCTTTTTAATAATCTTTTATATAATTTACATTTTATTTATATATAAATTTTTATACTCTCCCCACAAAAGAAATTGTAATAAACAAACTTAATTTATACTATTCATTATTACTTTTTATATTTACCTTTTTAATAATCTTTTGTATAATTTATATTTTATTTTTTAATTAAATTTGTATACTCTCCCCTAAAAGAAAATTGCTACAAACAAACTTTGTTTATTGTATTTTTTAATTACTCCTTAATTAATTTTATATAATTCTACATTACATTTTTATTATTTAATTTTTATACATTTGGTTTTATAACAAAACATCCCATGGTTCAAAGACAAGAATATATAAACATAGGGACTTAAAAGTAAACAACACACTCCATGTACTATATTGTACTTGCATGTTACAGAGACCTTCAGTGACCAAAATTTTTGTCCTGGAAAATACCATTTTAATAAAAAGTGGATATAATATATTTAAAAGTATACTGAAAGTGTCATGATCTATAGGTTACATCTTGGCATTCCCCAAACTATGTGTCATAATCCACCGGTAGATTGAAAGTGGGTCATAAAAAGTTATACTAAAATTACACATTAACTTCAATTAAATGCTATCTGTTGATATGGTTTAAGACATAGGTTTTCATTGACAGGCTGTTTATTGTATCAAGCAGTATGTTGTTTTGATGAGATTAATGAATCAGGGTTGGTGAATACTCTCAATTTAATCATTAGTCATTGTAAAAAAGAAATCAATTTTCACCTATTCATGCAGTACTTTAGCTATAGTACTGGTTTTATCAGTCAACTGAAGAATTTTAACTTACTTAATGAGTGATATATCAACAAAAGTTGAGGTAGAACTTTTTGATTTATCTGAGGATGCTTTATTAGAAATGAACTTTAACAGCAGAAAATTGATACAGATCTGGGTGTCTGTTTGAAAACTGTACCCAATCCTTTCTGCTGAAGCTTTGAAGGTACTTTCCTCATTTTCATATCATTGTGAAGTTGGATTTTCAGCAATGGTAGGAATCAAAAACAAATTCTGAAATAAACTTCAACTGTCAAATTTCTTACACATGAAACTAACCGACATTGATGTTGATCTCAATGCCATTCTTGACAGTAACAAGAAACAAGCACATCCTTCACACATGCCTGATTATTAATCAATTTAAATAGCATTTATAACTTCTAGAAATATTAATGAAAATACAGGAGTATTTTTAAATGTAATTGAAATATGCAAATATGAATAAATAATATTTTTTATATTCTTTCATATGTTTTTGCCCAGTAAATTTGAGTGGGTCAGCATAAGCTGTGCTCATGAACAGTGGCTCACAACTCTAAAATGTTTGGGAACCCCTGTTCAATAAAATTAATATACGACTAGCTATCTCAATATATACACTCTTTGCTTAGTCAATTAGTAATGAAACAATATGAGATACAAAAACCATAAAAAAACAAAACTAAGAAACTGAGTTAAAAATAGTTGAAATCCAATTTCTATAATGACACAATTAAAGTAAAAATCAAACATTTAACCACTTTATATGAACCATATTTTTTCTTGCTAAATCAAAATTTGTTCTCCTGAAGTAAAATATTCTGGTGATATGATATGTAAAAGAACAAAATTAATTTCTCAAAATGTCCTTGTAGAAAAGTCAACACTTTTTAAAGCTGTCCATTAGACCCATTAAATTTTTTAATTCACTGAGTAATGAAATTAATTAACAATGTTCTCCGCACTTGCTCATTCAATCGTATTCCCACCATGATTGGTTAATCATGCACCATAATTGGATAATCAGGTACTGATATTGATTAATCATGTGCCATGATTGGCTAATCTTGTGCCATGGTTCACTAATCTCATGTCATGAGTGGCTAATCTTGTGCCATGATGGGTAAGTAGGTGCTGTAATTGGCTAAGAATGCACCATGATTGGCTAATCTTATGCTATATTTGGTTATTCTTGCACTGTGATTGGCTAATCTTGAAATGTGATTGATTAGTCTTATGCTGTGATTGGCTCAGAGTGAAACTGATTTACATCTTCATTGACCTCAAGTGGTGGAGAAACATTTTTTCAATAAAGAAAACAAAATGCAAAAGTGCTTTGGTCTTCAAGGTATGTTGCCATTTGTTTTAGTACATGATACCAAAATAATTTATGAAACTTGTTAAAATAAAATATTTTAAAAAATTGTTTTCCATATTTGCCATTTCCTTCTGTTTGAATTTCTCATTATATCAGGTCAATCTATAAATAAACTAGTACTGTGTAACATAGTACTACCTGCTTCATGGTTGAATCATCAGCATCTAAACTGGTTCCCCCACCAGGCTTTTCTGGTGAGAAGAGTGGCTAAAGACTCAGCAGGATCAAAATCCAAACCTGTCAAAGGGCCTATTAGCCTTCTTGTAGGTTCAATGACTAACATCATGGTGTACACTGGGCTCTATAGCTATGGATGCATAATGGTGATAAATTTTATGTTTTATGTCTTTAATCTTAGTAGATTAAATTATCAGTTTGTGAATTTGGTAACATAGCAATTGTGGGTTCAATTCCTGGGCTAGGCATTGTTTATTTGGACTCAGTGGAAACAGACTGATCAATAACTGAACAGTACTAAAAAAAGAACTAAACAAGATATCCCTAGACCGGGGCAGATGATCGAGAAAAATCGATCATAAAGGGCTATGCAAATGAAGAGACCAGTATATATAGAGAGTACTTGGAGAAGTAAGATAGAAAATATCTTGTTATCAAAGAAAACATACAGAGCTGTGCTATGACTACTACAACTCACATTGATATGTGAAACATAACTATGGCATTGCCGATAGGATCTATGATTTCCCTGGACAACCCAGAACAGATAGAAACATGGATGAGAAGGTAAAGAAACATGGATGATTGCAAGAGTAAAGAAACTAAAAGCCTCAAAGACTGATGGAAGAAAAAATGAGATAACCAATTTATTTCTTGCTACAACAGGATGCAAAACTGAAAACTTTTGACAATGTCTTATCCAAGCGAGTTAGAAGAAAAGACATTTGAGCAAATCGTGAAAGTTGTAAAAAAGAACATAAAATCAAAAAAAGATTGGTAATAGCAGCAAGAACCAAGTTTTTGGAAACAAGACAAGCACCACAGGAGTCCATTATGCAATGCTTATACAGATTTAAAGAACGAGTAAAGTATTATGAACTTTAAAAATTAGGAGCACATGAACTGACTAAAGAAGATGAATTAATTCTTCTTAGATTAACTGAAGGCTCACAAGACTAAAACCACAAGCACAAACTTCTAGAATGTCTGCAAGAAAGCAGAATGAGTTTGGAAGTTAGCATCAAGTTTTTGCAACAATTACGATTGATTAGAGAATTTCATCAACGAAAAGAAGAATTCAAGACGCATAGGACAAGCACTACGAAATCTGTAATTAAATGTAGATATTGTGGGAAAAGTCATATGAGAGACAAGTATAAATGTCCAGCTTTAGAAAAAATATGCTCAAGTTATAAAAAAAAGAAAGAAAATATAATTTTCAGAACGTATACAAATACGAAAAGCAAATAAGAAAAACAAAAACTGTTCAAACCCTCTCCGAATAAAAAGAAACTGGAGTATTTACAATGAATACACAAAAAGAGGAAAAGAAAAAAAGATAAATGGCCAAGTATTTGACATGCAAGTTGATGCAGGTAGTGAAATTACGCTGATACCAAAAAAATTCTGGGTAAAATTAAGATGACCGAAATTAAGAAAAATCAGTGTACATCTAAAGCAATTTGATGGAATGACCATAAAAACAATGGACACTTTTCAAGATCATTTTGAAACCGACAAGCGTTTTGAAATAATTCCCATTACAGTTGTAGCACGCAAAAAACATCAGCGATTATTAAGGATTTATGTATTAAAAGCAGACACATGCGAGACTAATCAATTCCATGGAATCAGAAGGAAATGCAGTAGGATTGTTGGAAGGCTATAAAGCAAGCGTTCGACTAAAGGAGAACTATCATCCAAAGTAAACAGAGTCAGGAAAAGTTCCAGTCCATATCCTACCTTTGGTAGTAACAAAATTAAACAAAATGATACAACAAGACATACTAGAAAGAGGAACCCAAGGTGGTAGTAATTGGGCATCACTGATAGCAGCGATAAAGAAAGCTGATGGAGATTTAAGGTTATGTGGTAATTATAAGACAGGGGTGAATAACCAGATACGTTGCCAAATATTGAAACCCCAAGCTTTGAATTAGCAACAGTAGAGTACTTTGCAAAAATTGATCTCAAGTCAGCATAAAATTAAATAGAAACAGACCAGAAATTCAAGGAAATAATCACAGTACACACGCCTACAGACTTATTAAGATGAGCACGACTACCGTTTAGGATAAAAAAAACTTCCAATCATATTTTCCAAAAAGCAATTGAAAAAATCTTATTGGGAAAAAAATGATAATATACTAGAACGATATAGGTGTAGGGGTGAGAACTAAAGAAGAGTTAAAATATAAAACAGAGCAAAAAAGAGGGTGAATGAGGATAACAAGTCTCAGAAAACAGCATCGGTCTATGAGGGGTCATCGGAGAAAATACAATGGATCTGTGGTGCATATAACATCAGGACTATCTTCAGAAGTAGTTCTACACTTCACAGGTACCTCTCGCGAGTAAGACCCCAAAAGAGAAGGACAAGACTAAGGACTGTGTGTACGCCATTCCATGTAGCTGTGGAAAGAAATATAAAGGAGAAACAAGCTGCTTCCTTAAGGTAAGAATACAAAGACATCGCAAGGCCGTAACACGAGGGGAGATAGAAAAATCGAGCGTAGCTGACCACATATGGAGAGAGAAAGGGGATCACCACTCCCTATGGCATGAAGTTGAAATAATAGATAGAGAACGCCACTGGAAACTACGTAAACTTAAGGAATCAGCGCATATGCTAGGCTACAAAAATCTCCTAAGCTGACCAAGCATAAAGATGAATAAAATATGGGAACCAGTAATACGGAGTGCCAGAGAAAATCATCAGTGTCAAAAAACTGCAATATGAGCTTTGGTAAAGAAATAATAGAGAAAACCATTAACATCAAAAATTGCAATATGAATTCTGGTAAAAAACACTAAAGAAAACCATTAACATCAAGAAAATACTAGAGAAAACCATTAACACCAGAAATGGCAATATGAACTCTCGTAAAAAAAGGTTACCGAAACATTAGGTTTATATGTTCCAGGAATTCAAACACTGTTATCCTCATGGCCCAGTGGATATAGGCGTTGGTTAGTTTCAGTGACTTGACTCAAAGAATTGTGAGTTCAATACCAGTAGTGAGCGAGTAACTTAGAGAATCAGGTTAAAGGAAGATAACTCATGACTACAAGAAGCGGCTTTGCACAAGGAATGAGAATGATATACCCCAGTGATCGTAATAAAGGATTCGGTTCGAATTTCCTGGCATCTGAAAAAGCTGCAGCGTACAACGGCCGAAACGTTGTGGAAATGGCAATGAAAATGAAGACAATAGTCCGAATAATGGAAATAGTGAACATTTATTTATCGAACAGCATAACATCAAATTATACGTAAGAAATTACTAACCATGAAAATGTTATAAGAAAAACTGTAATAAGGAATTTACAGAATTCGTTTTAGCAAAATGTTAAATTTGATTTGTACAGAAAAAAAGTTAAGTCCGTGCTTTCGCTGAGTGTATCAACAAAGTAGTAGCAATGTCTTGTTCCTCTCTTTCTGTTGTGGACGGTGAGTAGGTGAAGAGGAAGAAAAAGAAATAAAGAAAGCAACATGAAAAAGAAAGTGAGAGTGCGCGAATATGGGTCGCCAGGACAGTTGTACCAGATCGATGGTCATCTGTTTCTGTTATATTATGCTGGGTTGAGTACTCTCCACTTTGTTTTTTCTCTCTGTGCTGACCGACCGAAAAATGTGAAATATGTAGCCAAGTCGATCATGTAGTCAGCTCTCAACGCAAACTCATTTTTGGGCGGGAAGGAACATGACATAGATAATTGAAAATTCAATTTTGTTGTTTTCTGCAAATCGCTCTCCTTTCATTGGTTAATAAATATTTTCACACTTACTCATGAATTCGCAAACAGTGAAGAAAAGATAGTTATTTTTATTTTAAACTCACTACATCACTTCTCTTCCCAGTTGACGGAGTCTGCTTTAGTACATGAATAAGTTGATAATTGGATTAGTAGTGGTATATGTTGTCGTTTTTCCAAGTAGTACTTTGCGTTTTGCATTACTGTTTTTCCTTTAAAGATTTGAAACGTGTTTCCACAACTGAGAATCAAGCAAGCACATTCAATTCCATGAACATGGGCGGTTTGATGGATACTGTTTGTATCAATTTGTTGGCCTCTGAGTGCTTGATTCATTTCCATTTTGTCATTAAACAACTTGACTTATGTGAAAACCGTAAGAATTGTTCTGTGTTTATTTTCCATGCACGTCATAGATCACCAGTGTGATAACGTAGGACTAATGATGAGGTAACACATGTGTTATTCAGAACAAAACAAAAAGAGGAATTTCTTTACATGTTGTCAAAAGCTTGTTTCAGGACAAATAATCAAACATTAAAAAGGTTTGTAGTTTCGATGTTGAACAGAGGTCTTTGAAATTCCGTTCTCATTAGTGACTGATAATGTATAAGCGAGTAATTTGAATTATTCAGACGTATGGAACTCGGATATTCGATGAATAACTGAGAAGAGAAAATGTTCATATTAAATAGTCTATACGGTTAAGGGAAATGATTAATTTCCCCAACACTATATTTTTAGGCAACACAAATGAATTACGAAACTTCCTTTTTAAAACAACAAAGAATGGTTCATTCGCTTAGTAGGCGTACAAGAGTGATAGTGTGTAAGTGTCCATTTGGTTCGCTGGTCGGTAGGCTGGTACTTGGTTTGTAGGAAGAGTGTGCGAAGCTAGCGGCAGCGTCTTCTTTAGCGAAAGTGTTCCAAGGGGAATCAGTGGTAGCGATGTGAGAGAGACGTCTGTTTCTCCCGCTGGCTCATGGCTCTCTGCCTTTTGTCTGTTCTACCAAAATGGACTAGGAAAATAGTTCTAGAGAGGAAGAAGGAATTAATGCGCTCTGCCAGTTGATTGGTTAGTGAGTGACCGAATCTCCCGTCGGGGGCACTGATTCGCGAAAGGAAATAGATCTGTGGCTGCTACATCACCCCCTGCTTAGGCGGAAAGCCGACAGAGAAAAAGATAGCGGCCATAAAACAAAGAAGGGTACAATTTATATATAAACAGTTTTACAGAGCTTTTTGGGCCAATGTACTCGTCGACCACTGCGTGTGGTGGTGACATAGTTGTTGGCATCGTATTTTTTTCAACGGGTGTAAAGATATGTTCATGTATGTAAGTAGGGGGAATATGTGGCTCTTGTGTGTTTGTGTTAAGAAAGGCTCTTTTCACCCTGTCAATAGATACAGTTTCTTTTTTGCCACTAATGTCAAGGGTGAGAAGTTTGTCAGTGCGTGAAAGCACGCGGTAAGGGCCAGTGTAAGGTGGAGTGAGAGGGGCTTTGACAGCGTCCCTTCTTAGAAAAACGTGAGTCCATGAAGAAATATCTTTTGGGACTGATGATTTGATGGTCTGTTCCCTAGGGTGCATTGGTGGGAGATTACCAAAATAAGATCGCAGTCTGTTTATATACAAGGCAAGATCTGTTCCTGTTAAATCTATAGGGTTCAACATCTGACCTGGTAATGATAGAGGTAGTCCATAGACAAGTTCTGCTGGAGAGTATCCTAGGTCCTCTTTGATAGCTGCACGACAGCCAAGAAGGACAACAGGTACATATTCGCTCCATCGCTGTTGGTCAGGATAGGCACGTAATGCGGCCTTTAATTGGCGATGAAAGCGTTCTATCATCCCGTTAGAAGCAGGGTGATAGCTCGTAGTTCGAATTCGATTGATCCCTAAAATTCTGGAAAGTTCCTGGAATAGGTGGGATTCAAATTGTCTGCCACGGTCAGTGGTAATTGTTGTAGGAACTCCGTAACGCGTTATCCAGCCTGATATAAGGACTTGCGCTACGGATTCAGCTGAAATGTCCTTTAGGGGAATAGCTTCGGGCCACCGTGTAAAGCGATCTATACAGGTCAGGAGGTAAGTAAATCCCTGACTGACCGGCCATGGTTCAACCAGATCAATATGGACATGGCTGAACCGAGCGTCTGGGGTGCTGAATGTTCCGAGTGGTGCACGGATATGTTTGTGCACCTTTGATTTTTGGCCAGAAAAATCTAGCTGCAATCAGCTTCACTGTGGCTTTGGGTCCGGGGTGTGCCAATTGGTGTAGTGTGTCAAAAACAACCCTACGATGTGTCATCGGAACAAAAGGTCGAGGTGCGCCTGTTGAGGTGTCACAGATGATCTGCGTGTCTGCAGTAGGCACTGGTAGGTATGCGAACTTGCAAGTTGCAAATTCAGGTGACGATAGATCAAAGGTGTCCAGGCGTGGTTGGTCAAAGGCCATCCGTCGTAAGTCGATATCTGAAGGTGAGAACAGGGAATTAATGGGAAGGCGAGACAAGGCGTCTGTCGCAGCATTCTGTTCACCAGAGATATGTCGGATATCGTTTGTAAATTGCGAAACAAAATCCAAGTGGCGAGTTTCGAGAGGAGAATATCTGTCCGGCTTTGAGCGCAGAGCGAAAGTAAGCGGACGGTGATCGGTGTAGATCACAAATTGTCGGCCCTCTAGTGAATGCTGAAAGTGTTTCACTGCGAGGTACATTGCCAGGAGTTCACGGCCAAACGTGCTGTAACGTTGTTCTGCCGGTTTCAGCTGTCTCGAAAAATAAGCGAGAGGTTGTAGCTGTTGTTGGTGTTGCTGTTGCAAAACTGCACCTACAGCTGTGCCCGATGCATCAACGACCAATGAAAACTGGGAGTCGGGTACAGGATGTGCAAGTAGCGATGTTGTCGCTAATTTCTTCTTCACTTCGTTAAAGGCTTTTAGCTGTATGTCATTCAACGAAATCTGCTCATTTTTCTTTTTCCTGTTACGTAACATGTCAGACAGAGGAGACAGGAGATCCGCACAGTGTGGGATGAAACGTCTGTAATAGTTAAGCAGACCGAGAAAGTGCCTCAGTTGGCGAAGTGGATGGTTGAAGGTCTTGTAGAGCCTTCACTTTTTCAGGTAAGGGAGATATCCCTTCGGGGCTTATAATGTGTCCCAAGAAAGTTTGCGACGAAGCACCGAAAACACATTTACCAGGGTTAATCCTCACCTGGTACTTTTGAAACCGTTCGAACAGTAGGCGGAGGTGAGTAACATGTTCCTCAGGTGAGGCACTTGCTACGAGGATGTCATCTATATAATTATAGACGAAGTCCAAATCATGCACTACTTCGTCCATGAAGCGTTGGAAGGTACTAGCCGCGTTTCGCAAACCAAAAGGCATAGTTAAAAATTCAAACGCTCCAAATGGAGTAGTTACTGCAGTTTTTGGTATGTCGTCTGGGTTCACTGGTATCTGATGGTAAGCCTTAACGAGGTCTAGTTTGGAGAAGGTCTTACAACCATGCAGGGATGAAGCGAAGTCTTGTATATGGGGGATTGGGTAACGATCAGGTATCGTAAAGGCATTTAGTCGTCGATAGTCCCCAGTCGGACGCCAATCTCCAGAACGCTTTGGAACCATATGCAAAGGGGAAGCCCATGGACTGGACGAGGGGCGTATAATTCCCAGCTGCAGCATATGGTTAAATTCTGCCTTCGCCGCCTTTAGTTTATCAGCAGGGAGGCGGCGAGGGCGTGAGAACACCGGAGCGCCTGTGGTCTCGATGTAGTGTTTTGTAGAGTGAGTTGATTTGCTCACAACGAAATTTAAGTTAGTTAACTCTGGGTAAGAGCGTAGTAATGTTTGGTATGGGTCGTCAGTGGCGGCAATGAAAAATACCGGGCTGATAGGTGAGATATTTGCCTTAAAACCCATGACGGAAAGTTCCGTATTGCCGTCAATAAGTCGTCGCTTGCGCATATCCACTAAAAGGTTGAAGTGGTGCAGAAAGTCTGAGCCTAGAATGGGGTATGGTAAATCAGCTACAGTAAAAATCCATGTAAAGTCTCTCCGTAATTCCAAGTCCAGAGAACGAGAAATTTGACCGTACGTGGGAATAGGGGAGTGATTTACCGCTTGCAGTGTGATGGGCGACAATGGCGGCTTCTCAGTGAGGAGTTTCAGTGGCCAGATACTGCAAGCTGCTCCTGTGTCAACCAAAACAACGTGCTTGGGACCTGGAGTCAGTGATAAAATAGGCACGGTTGTTACATAAATCTTGTGGAGAGTGTGCCGTGCTCAGCTCTCCAGATTTAAGTTTCACTGGTTTGAAAAGGAGCAGGGCATTTTGCACCTCCGAGCCTTAGCGCCAAAACAACTGTGATAATAGTCCTGGCTTGCTTGAATGGCGGCGGTGGTGTGGGGATGGCGAACGACTTTTATGTCGACGTCTAGGCGGTTGTGAATTGATTACGGTTAATTTACTTACTTCATTGGTAAGCTGCACTAAAGCTTTGAGTATCGCCACTTGTGTGGCACCTTCGCTTGTGTTCCCAGCAGCAGAGAAGGTAGAGACTTCAGCCTTTGGCTGAGGAATGGACGCGGTAATAGGCCCCTTGGTGAATTCCATCACTTTATCTGCAGAGGACGCTATTACGTCTACAGAGCTTTTCTCTACCATGGGTGCCAGAATTGCCTTTACTTGAGGGGGCAATCTTGAGAAGAAAAGTTGCTTTATAATGGCACTATCAGCAGGGACATCTTCTGCCAGCTCTCTCATTCTGCGGAGCAATTCGCTTGGCATGCGGTCTCCCAACAACTCGTCATTAACTAAAGTTTGGAACTGCTTTTCCGCTGATAGCGACGTCCGGAGCAGAACTTCCCGCTTAATACTGTCATAAGTAGCATTAAGGGGGGTGTCAGTTATCAAATCTTTGACAACTGGTGTCAATGACGCGGGAAATGCACTAAATAAAATAGGCAATTGCCGCTGCTCCACGACGTTTTTCGCTACAAAATATGACTCGAGTTGGGCAAACCAAACTCGAACGTCACCAGCGAAAGCAGGTAAAGTAGTCGCCATTTTCTTTTTAATTTATAGCGTGACAACAGACCACCAAAAAAAAATATCAAAGAAACACGTCTCAATGAGAAAGAAACGAAAGGGAAAACATTTCAAAAGACACAAGAAAATAGTGATATTCGTGTTAACAGAGAGAAAGGTGCTGCTTTAAGGTTCCTTAATAAGGGAGATAACTGTCAGTTTCAAGGCCTGTCTAAAAACAAAAGTTGGAATTAAAGATGGCGTCGCCCAATCACCATTTAGGCGGGAAAGTTAAATGTTAAGGAAGGAGGCGCTCTTTTAGCTTTAACTTTCGAAAAAATAAAATGTAAAAGTGTATTACTCACTTGTATTTTTCCTTTTTTTTTTTTTTTTTTTTTGTTATTGCAATAAAAATATATTTTTTGTACCACGTGGTCAGTTGAAAAGAGCAGAGTAGTAAGTTTCTTCTTCTTTTTTTTTTTTTTTGCCTTGTTGGCCAAGCCGAGGGTAATAATTTTTTCTTTTTAAACTTTGTTTTCTTTGAACAAAATGTAATGTTCGTTATGCTTGCTTGAGTTGGTGTTTTTCTTGTGGACGGGCTGAAAAGAAGATAATTCCTCGTCGGAAAGTTTTTGGGGTGTTTGTTGTAAAGACACGTGTTCAAAAAAATGTTATTTGGGTAAAGGGAGAATCTTTTATCTTCCTATTTGACCACTTGGGAATGGGCCTCGATATGTCTAGCAAAACGAAAGATGATCTCTGTTTAGAAAGATTGTTTTACTTGCCACAAATTTTTTCCTTCGTTTTTGGCTTCGTACACGAAGTATTTTAAAGTCTTTCTCCGTCACGAAAAGGGGTCTTTTATGGCTATTTTACTGAGAGCCAAAATTTTTGCCAATGTCTTCTCAGCCGACGAATGAATTGAACGCACACGTGTGTCACAAAGAAAATTCGTGGGTGGTTGTATTTATTTTATTTTATTTTATTTTTTTTGGTTCTTTGAGTCAGGAAGCTTTTTCTCTCTCTCCTTTTAACTTTGCTTGTTCTGTTGTCCGAAAATGGAGGCCGAGTTTCGTGTTGTTATTTTTTAAAAATTTGTTTCGCAATCCTAAGGTGCCATTCGTGGTCACCAATTTATAGGGTTAAGGGAAATGATTAATTTCCCCAACACTATATTTTTAGGCAACACAAATGAATTACGAAACTTCCTTTTTAAAACAACAACAAAGAATGGTTTATTCGCTTAGTAGGCGTACAAGAGTGATAGTGTGTAAGTGTCCATTTGGTTCGCTGGTCGGTAGGCTGGTACTTGGTTTGTAGGAAGTGTGTGCGAAGCTAGCGGCAGCGTCTTCTTTAGCGAAAGTGTTCCAAGGGGAATCAGTGGCAGCGATGTGAGAGAGACGTCTGTTTCTCCCGCTGGCTCATGGCTCTCTGCCTTTTGTCCGTTCTACCAAAATGGACTAGGAAAATAGTTCTAGAGAGGAAGAAGGAATTAATGCGCTCTGCCAGTTGATTGGTTAGTGAGTGACCGAATCTCCCGTCGGGGGAACTGATTCGCGAAAGGAAATAGATCTGTGGCTGCTACAAGTCGGACATGAAGTAGTATTCAAAAAAGCTTTAAAAAAATTGTACAGGGTTGGTTTCACACAAAAGTAATACGGTTGTATTCAACATGATTAAAGAGCTTCAGAGTTGAATAGAGTCCGTTGAAATTTTTAATTTGTCATTAGAGGTTGATGATGTATCAACGTGTAATCTGACATTGGGATTATTCAAATGTGTGGGGGCTCTTCCTTTCCTTCTTTTTCTTCCGTCCTTTCTTTCTCATCTTGTAGAGGGTTAGTCACCATTTTATGTAGTGAAGGTTGAGCGTTCTATGTCGCGGTCAACTTCTTGTAGAGAACAGAAAGTTGATTCTTGTGTTTTGTTTTGTTTTTTGTTTGTTTTTGCGACGGATGGTCCCTATTATGTAGAGATCAGTATTCCTTTGTGTATTTCTTGCGAGATCATCAAATTATAGGGAGCTTGAACATGTTTATTAAATTGGCCTTGTACCAAACATAACAGAATTCTACACAATTTAAGATTATCATCAGAAAGTTGGAAGAATAAAACCGTTTTGTTTGTTTGTATAAACAAATGAATATTTATTTATCTAACAGCATAACATCAAATTGTATGTATGAAACTATTAACCGTGACAATGTTATAAGAGAAATCGTACTAAGGTCTTTACAAAATACGCTTTAGCAAAATGTTCAGTTTGATTTGTACAGAAAAAAGTTAAGTCCGTGTTTTCTCTAAGTGTATCAACAAACTAGTAGTAATGCTTTGTTTCTCTCTTTCTGTTGTGGACGGCGAGTAGGTTAAGAGGAAGAAATAAAAAAAGTAGCATGAGAGAGAAAGTGAGAGTGTGCGAATACGGGTCACGAGGACAGTTGTTCCCGATCAGCAGTTGTCAGTTTTTACATTCTTACATTATGCTGGGGATATATATATATATATATATATATATATATATGACCGTGGAATATGTAGCCAAGTCAATCACGTGGTCAGATCCCAATACACATTCATTTTTGGGCGGGAAGAAACATGACACAGATCATTGAAAATTCAATTTGTTTTCTGCAAATCACACTCCTTTCATTGGTTAATAAATATTTTCACACTTGCTTGCGAATTTGCAAACAGTGAAGAAAAGAAAGTTATTTTTTGTATTCATCACAGACACAGTATTAAGCAGAAAAATAGAACCATAGAAAATGGTGTTATATGAAATGGAGATGTAATAGTAGCACCACAAACATTGAGAAGGGAATACTAAAATGAATACCTGATGACGTACATTGTGGCATAACAGCAACGCAGAGAAGACAAAAGCTGAAAGCGTGATGACCAGGATATTCAAAAATAATATTAAATCGGGTCCCTAATGTAACAGCAAGGTGGAAGGGAGAAATTAAATGAATGAACAGACGCTTGTTCTCAAAGAGACTTTTATATATTACGACATACACAAATACTCGTTCCAAGAAAGTAAGGGAGATTATATAGTTCCTTCCTTTATCACCACAAATACATATATACAAATGAATGCCCACACGTGGAGAAATACATATCTATTATATCTAACGCAAAGGAAGAACAAAAGGAAAGGTCTGGCATATAACTTGAAGAAACTTCTGTTTGTTCATTGTGTTGACTCCAGAGTTAAAGGGGCCGAATTCATCTATATCCCAAGGGGACAAGATTCATCTATATCCCAGAGGGATAAGGCAGGGTTCATCTATGTCTGAAAGAGACAACATAATGTGCTTGTAGCTCTTTGTCCTATTCGGACGTTGCAGGATTTATTTATATTCCAGCGGGACATGGCTGTAGTATTGTAAACTGTTTGTCCTATCTGGAAGTGGCAGGATTTGCCTGTTTCCCTTCACGATTCTGGTGTCGGAAGATTCTGCTTGGGCCAAAGGTCTAGGCAGAAGAGAACAACCTTTTTCCTTAGGTTGCAACTAGCTGAATGTCTCAAAGCGCTTGAATCATTATCAGAAAAGACGTCACGAGTGGTTGTCATGCGACCACGTGACTTTATTTCAACCAATGGGAGATAAGCATAATTTGTGTCCTTACAATGGTAACAGGTTTTTTGATTTACACATTATTTCTTACTTTTTTTTTTTTTTTTTAGCTAGACAAGATTTTAGTTTCCTTTTGTGTAAAGATTAACTTTTTTCACCAGATTTTACTTTAAAAATTTAATTACCATTCATAATACAATGCTTTGCCCAATATTTGTAATATTTGTTTACACATTTTATGCACATTTTCTTTATTCTTGAGAACTGACAACAAAAATATTAAACACTATTTATTAATTAGTTTGTCATTGGAATGGTTAGCAAAAAATAAGCTAATTGCCAACTGATTCAGCTTTATAAAATGCTAAATAAAAATTTCCTTATAGTGAGTTAACATATTTTATTAGTTTAGTAAATGTTTATAAATTTCTGAATAAAAAATTGTTTTCGTATTTATTTCTTTATAAAGTGGTAAATGATGAATGCTGCATTGCATTAGTTTTAATACAATATATTAGTTTTTTTACATGTAATAAATATAAAGTTATTCTTATAAATCTAATGAATAAATAGTATTTAACACACCACTCAACAAATCCAGAGCCTAACTAATAAAACAACTTTTAGGCAAAATTCGACTTTATACATCAACATAGTCTCCTTCTAGGATGATACACTGATTCCAACGATTCTCTAACAATTTGATGCCTTTTTTGTAGAACGATTTGTCTTTGACTTCAAAGTACGCCTCAGTTTCCAAGATCACTTCTTCATTGGAACCAAATATCTTTACCTTGAGCATTTTTTCAGATCTGCAGTTCATGTAGTTTTGCCATCGTTGCAATTGATTTGTAACACGGTGCGTTGTCTTGGCGAAAGATCACTTTTTTTTTAATTTGTGGTCGATTTTTGGCAATATTTTCCTTTAAAGTCACCATAACACTTCTTGTTTACGATGGAGCAGAGTCCGAATAATACTTATCAAGTCATTGCTTTGCTTGAATATTATTTTTTCCTCATCAGAAAACAATGATTTATCAACACACGAAATTCAGATTTTTCCATTGTTTTGAAAATTTGCAAGCGTAGCTTCACTTAAATAACTGTCATTTGTAAACTAATAATCCGATTGGGCCCAAATTTTGTCACGTGTCATTTGAAGGTTAGTACTTCCTAAAAATTATATGGATTTTTTTATTAACGGCGCCATGTATATGTCAGGCCCGGGACTTATTAAGTGATGTGTTAAATAATAAATTCTCAATAACAAAAAAATATTTAAATTGATCTTGCATTATATATGTTTAGGTTTGATTACAATTTTAATCATCACTTTTTAAAACAATTCACTTTGCTGAAGATTGAAGGTAGTTAAAATAATAGTGTTGTCAATGGAAAAACCATCCTTTTGACACTCTGTTTTTGGGGTATGAAGGTCCATGTTTGACCCCATTTCATACATTGAATGAGACAGAGGCAATATAATTTATTTAATTTTTACCCCTTTTGAGATTTCGATGATTCAACCATTCAGTGAATAAATACGACTGTAGTAACTTCTGAAAATTAGCTTGTGGTGATACCGAGTAAAAGCGATGAACCGGATGTTTAATCTATAACGACCAGAAAACAAATGAACAAAAGTCGTCTCTGCGCAGGTGTATTCGCGCAGATGTTCCGGTTGAAAAATAAAAATTAATCAAATATCAAATTTCCATTTCGCTAGCCTACGCGAATTTTATTTACCAGCCAATGGGAAGCCCAGAATCAAATACAAGTGTGAAATCCCAAAACGAGCTGCTTTTGATCCAAAAGCAGATATAAAAAGCGGATACAGACAAGACCTCAGCAGACAGGCAGACTGACTCGAAGACAGACTGACGGTGACAGGCGAGAGTAATCAATATCCCTTGATCTAAATCAAGCGGTACTATGCTCGTCCCTTCACCTCTCTTTCATTCTTCCCTGTCTCAAAAGTACTTACTGACCTAAGGAGCGACTACTTCAAAGACATTCCTCACATACCTCCGCTCCCCACATTCCTCAGCCTTTAATCTCTTTCAGTTTATTATTTTCCATGAACACTTTAACCTCCATTGGACCTATATTCAAGTATTATTTTAATTGTAAAAACATTAATTGATATTTGTATATATAAATGTTGTTTTCAACTCAAATAGCCTTTCTTGATTTTATAATCATTTTATGACTTATAGTGAGCTATCTACCACAAGGCCAAATTCCGTTAAACTGCAACAAATATACAACTACCCTTCTCTTGAACGGAATCGTACTACTACTAGAAAAGGAATAAATAAGATACCCCACTATAAAGTGATTTACCGCGACGTGATATGAACACGCACAAACGTGATATGAACACTCACAAAGAAATTTCCACCAGATAAAATGGTATTCCCGACATTCCCCAGATAAACTGGTGACGAATACGTGGATTTTCAACACAAATATATATACACACACACAAAAAAAAAAGAATTTGGACTTTCAGCGAAATTTGAATATTCCTCCGCAACACAAATTCAAAATGGCAACGGACGCTGAACAAACTTCAAATCCAAACCAACCAGTTCAAGCTGTTACAATAAAACCGCCGAGCTTTCTCGAATCAAATGTAACGGCTTGGTTTGCAATAATGGAGGCGCAATTTAATATTGCAAATATCAGACAGCCCATCAAAAATTTTTCAACATTCTGGCAGCACTCCCCGTGGACATAGTTGGAAAAATTCAACCAGCGATATTACAAAGGACTACGACGCACTGAAAGAATCAGTGACGAGTGCCTACGTAAAAACAAAACCGGAGATGCTGGATAAATTAATGTCCTCGTCAACAGTAACGGGCCGTCCCTCACTGTACCTGAATGAACTCAGGTCACTAGCAGGTCAAATTGGCGTAGGGGACGATATCCTACGCCACAAATTCATACAAGCCCTACCCCACTCTATCAAGCCTATAGTAGCAGCACAAGTTGACTTAGACACAAATCGTCTTGGGAAAATGGCGGACGACTTACTATTATATTTTAATTCACAAGACACCGCACATATTCAACAGATTTCAGAGAAGAAAAAGAGATGAAACTAAAAGGACACATGGCTGTTCCCACAATGAAAAAAATTCCCCACCTGCGTTCGCCCTTTCAACAAGGACCAAAAACTCCAAATGAATACTACTCTGGTGGAGTCGCCTTGGACCAACCAAGAAGGATGCAGCTCATTTCGAAAAAATGAGGCTGCAATACAAAGAGTACATACAGGATAATGAGCTAATTACTATTCCTGAAGCCCTGGATGCAATCACAGCAAGAACCATCTCACTGCTAACGACTGACGTCAAAATACGAAAGTTTATCAGCGTCAGCAGGGAAGGCTTTGAAAAGTCAAAAAATAGCGGCCAAAATATTGACTTGACGCTCAAGAGCCATGTAGGAAGTCCTGCTGGGGACCGAAGACGAGGCGAAGCAATTAGCTGGAAGAGTGTTGGTGACCAAAAATGTACGTCTGCAAACGGAGTACAGGGGACCCGTCTCACCAGAATCATAATACATGGCGTTTCATTAGACATCTCTGAGGACCACATGGGAGGTTTCTTTGCCAATTTTGGCAAGGTGGAAGAAGTCTCGGGCAACTCAGGCTTTTGTCTACAAGTCACGTTAAACCACCAGGGATTTAATGATATCCCCGACATACTTCTGTGCCAGGGAAAAAATTTTAATTGCCGTCGAGGGTAGGCAACCCCACTGCTGGTTGTGGAGAGCCGCAGGGCACATAACCAAAGTGTGCCCTGCAAAGAATCCTGAGACAGCAACGGAAACGAATTAACCAGCGCCAACGGTAGAGGCAGCAGTGTGTGACACGATAACTAGGCGTATATTAAGGTGGATTTGTAAAATATGTATTTTATCATAATAGACTAACAATAGAAAATGGTTAAGAATAGAACAATAGTTTAAAAACATGTGTTTCGTTTAATGAAAGTGAAAAAGAAGAGGAAAAAAATAAATAAATAAATAAACGCTTTTTCTTTTATAATTAAATTTATGGAAGTGAAAAGGGTATCAGATTACTGTTAAATCCTACCAGTCTTCCAATAAAATATTTGACTAAGTGATTTGATGTGATAAAAGATAAAGTTTAGGAAATAGATTTTAGGTGACCATGTCCAAAACTGTCTTTACTGTATCTTGACCACACATTAAGAAAATAAAGAAAAGATAATAGAATTTTCCCTTTCTCCAGGCAATAAAAAAACGCCTGGTTATGGGACGTGTCAGGGCTTTAAAAACAGCCTTCACACAAAGCTTTATTAATATAAAAATTTAAAAATTCCTGGAAAATACATCATTGGAGGCTGAGTGCAGACGGGATGTCTGTGGGATGCTTACACATCAAAGGAAGCAAAATTTAAGTACCTTGAAATTTTAGACTTACAGTCACCAATGCTTATCTTTTGTTTTAAGCCGGTGGTCTCTAGTGGACACGATTATTTCAATATAAATACAAGTGATTTTTCTGAGTCGATCAGTTCAGCCAGGCGTGTGCTTGAACTAGTTACGTGTGTCAGGCACATTGAAGAAGAGAAACTTCGTTCATCTGAGTCGGTCGTTTCAGCATTTAATCTCCATTAATTAGAGTTAGAGCTGAGTGTCACATCGCCTGCCCCAACTGCAGGACTAACTCTGAACGAAATAAAGCATCGATTTAACTCATCCAAGTTGTGGAAGTTCGTTCCTTATAGTTTATCTTGTGCCCCCAGCTTGAGACTTCAACTTTTTCAACCAACCCCCGGCAACATCACAGTGTGGAGAACGGCCACCAGAGAAATTGCTCAGACCTCCATCTGGAGTGTTACAGGTGAAGAAGGAGAAAGCAGCGATGGAGAATGAGAAAATCAGCTAGTCTGCTAACAATTTAAATGAATGGATGGAAGTTGTGAGGAGGAAAAAAATCAACTACCCTTCCTCCTCAGCAGATGTCCCTGAAAAGAAGGAAAAACTAAAGGCGCAACAACAGATAGAGCAGAGCAAGGATCAAGTTCGCTTGGAGGAGGAAAGAGGAGTACCTCAAATGGACCAGTATATAGAAGTGGAGGAAATGCTTCCACCTCGATCTGCATCACTAAAAAGAGAGGGAAGAAGAGGAGAAAGAAAAAGAAATTTACAGCAAAAAAAAAAAAAAAAAAAAAAAAAAAAAGAGAAAGCTGGTCGGGCAGAAAAGGTCCTTCTAGATGCCAAGACACAATCTGCCCCTGCATCACCAGCCAAAAGTCAGTATTCCCGATGTTGTAGTGTGTCGAAACAAGAAGCTGTTTGTAGTTGTAGATCCTACTGTTGAACATGTGATGCCACGGGGCACTTAACAAAAATGTGCCCAACAAGGAATCCTGTGGCAGAACTGGTAGTGCCGGTAGATGAAAAAATATCAACAGAGGAAGCAAATATAGAAACGTCCGGCCAGGGAGTTAGTACATATGAATGGATTGAGATTGTGAGAAGTATCAAGAAAGCAGTTGTGAAGTTGATGCTCGTGGGCTGTCTAGCGACTTTATTGTATATTCAGTGTATGGGGAGCAGCAGGCCAGTGGTGTTTCTTTGTTAGTCAAATACACCCTTGGTGTAAGAGTGGAACTTGTCCATGCTGGTACGGGAGGCCAGTTGATCGTAGCCGATATTGCCACGAACAGTAGTTCATTTCGTATCATTGCGGTTTATGCGCCCAAAGACTGGGAGGAGTATGTCTCGTTTTTCTGTCAGTTGTGGCCGTTCCTGGTGGATTCTTCAAGCCTAGTCTTAATGATGGGGGACTGGAATGCCATTCTGGACCCCAAGCTAGATAGGAGGCAGGGAGCTAGCGAGAGTTCAGGTGATCGGAGCCTGGTTGATCTGATCAACGAGTTTGGTCACGTCTATAGATACCAGGTCGATCATCCTGGGAGTGAACGTGGGCACTTAAGTGGCCGTCTACCCAGGTGGCTAGCTACCTGGACAGAATGTTAGTGAGAAGGGTCGATCTATATTTGCTAGACTGTCCCATGTTCCACTGGTTAGGCTATTCAGATCACAAACTTGTTTGTGCCTGGATGGTGTTAGATCGCAAGCCTACATTGGCTAGTCACTGGAAGTTCAACGTGTCTTTACTGGACAAACTGGACTTCCGACAACAGTTAACTAAATTAGTGCAACAATAATTAGTGGGAGCGGTTATTGGGAATAGATAATGGGAGAAGCTTAAGGATAGCATTAGGTCTTGCACTGCTGACTATATCCAAGTTGAGATTCCCAACTCTCCAGTTTGTTTTTGGTCCCACTTTTTCAACTTGACTGGGTCAGTTTTTAATTTTCCCATTCAATTATTTATTTTATCTGTTGATTTCGCCGTCTGTCGGAATACAGCAACTACTCTGAATTTTTTTGTGGGTTGGATGGGTATTACTAACATTTGTTTCAGTTTGAATATTTTGTTATATTTTAGTTTGTTTTGGGTTATTTGTCCCCTCCCACTTTCATATTCATATCAATAAATATTAAAATATATTTTTGTACTGTATATTGAATCAAATTTTAATGTTATGGGCTTTGTTCCCGTGTTTTTAGGATCCCCTGTAAATGTGTGCTATTATGGTATATGGAGGATTAGATGATGGATGAGTTCTTGTGGGGAATGAACAAATTGTAATGAGTGATTGGGTTGTGAATCTGATTAGCTAGGTATAGGAAAGAGAGTGAACTCACTCCCCCTGGCCTTGTACCACATTTATTGCAATATTACAAGAATAAATATTCCATTACATCACACATAATGGTGTACCATGTACTGAGTACTGAATCTGTGAGATATACCAGACATAACAAATGGTGTTGCTGATAGGATGCTTTGATCTCATGGATGATCCTGAATATGTTGAGATTTGGATAAAAGCCTTTGTGACTACAGCAAGAGTGTGTAATCTCAAAAACTCAAGAATGAAAGGCAAACAGAACCAAATAATTGACTTGTTTATGGCTTCTGTCGGGTGTGAGGCATTAAAGAAGATATCCACAATGGCGTACCCACAGGAATTAGAACAGATATCTTTTGAGGAAATTATTAGCATAATAAAAAAACATTAGACCAAAAAGAAGACTGATCATCGCTGAAAGGATGAAATTTTTAGTGGACAGACAGCAACTGGAAGAATCTATTATACAGTAGGTACACAGACACAAGAGACAAGCAAAGCACTGTGAATTTGAAAAACTAGGCACTCAAGGCAAGTCAACTGAAAACAAGCTGATTCTATTATGAACACTTGAAGAAGTTAATGAACTGCAGCATAAAAACAGTACTGGAATGCATGCAAGGTGGCCATGTGAACTTAGAATTAAGTGTGGACTATATACAGAAGCTGGAGCAAATCAGAAATTTCAATGAGCCAAGATAAGTGTTACAGTGATACAGGTCGAACGTAACCAAAGCCAAAGTGAAATGCAGTTATTGCAGAACGGTGCATGAAAAGAATACATTCAAGTGACCAGCGCTGGGAAAATGATGTTATAAATGCAGAAAAATTGATCATATGAAGACCATTTGCAGAAGTGAAAAACATGTAGAAAAAATGTGAGTAATAATCACCTCTATTAAGAATAGCAGGAAGTCAGTGTATTTTTAGTAAATATACAAAAGAATGGTAGAAAGAACGTGAAAATAAATGGCAATACATTTAGCATGCAAATTAACACAGATAGCAAGATAACCCTAATTCCAAGAAATTTTTGGATCAAGCTAGGCTGACCCAAGTTTTTAAAAAAGTGGTTTAAAGTTAAAACAATTTGATGGAACAAAAATAAAGATGTTTAGTACCTTCAGTGCCAAGCTTGAAATGGATACTCAGTTCAAAGTTATTCAAATCATGGGAGTAGTGTGCAAGAAGGAGCTGGGACTTCTAAAAGGATACAAAGCGAGTATTTGATTAAAAGAAAATTACCATCCCAAATACATTGAAGCCAGAAAAGTACCAGTACATATACTGCCTTTAGTGGTAGCCAAGTTAAACCACATGATCAAGCAAGGCATTCTTGAAAGAGTTATATATGGTGGAAGTAATTGGGCCTCACCTATCGTAGCAATAAAAAAGGCCAATGGAGATTTGTGGATATGCGGTGACTATAAAGTTGGAGTAATATCACCAGATGTGCTCAGACTTGTTTCCATTACCAAACATTAAAACAGTGAGCCATGAAGTGGCAAACATGGAATATTTTTTGTAAAAATTGACTTGAGAGTTACCTTAAACCAAATTCAGATTGAAGAAATATTTAAAGAGTCGCCACGATCAATAACCTAATAGGCCTGTTTAGGTGAACTTGATTACCATCTGGAATTAAAACATCTAGTGATATATTTCAAAGGGCAATCAAAGGAATATTTTTAGGCAAGGTAACTAACATGATTATTTACTAAGATAATATAGGGGTAGGAACGAAAACCAAACAAGAGTTAAAACAAAAAGTGGATTAAATATTATGGCAATTGAAAAAGGCTGGATTAACCATTAATAGAGACAAATGTAACTTTGTTTGCAAGAACCTGGCACATTTGGGCTATCAAATGAAAGTCTAATGAAGAAGATGACAGAAGTAGCAACTCCAACCAATTAGAAGGAATTAAGATCCTTCTTTAGGTTTAGTAAATTTTTACAGAAAATACATCCTGAAATATAGTGAACTAATTGAACCATTGTCAGAGTTGCGTAAAATGAACACAGAGTTTGAATGGACACTAAGATGAAATAATGTTTTTATGATACTAAAAGCAAATATGAAAAAGAAACTTATAACAAGGATGTTTGATCCTAAGAAAGAGATAACATTGACCACAGATTTGAGTGAAAAAGTAATTGTTGCCATCCCATTACAGGAAGTTTATCCAATAATGTATTTATCTGGGAGATTGACAAAAGCAGAGATAAATTACTCAAACATTTAAAAAGAAGCCCTAGCAATTTTTTAGAGTATGGAGAGGGCATGCAATTTTTTACTAGGTAAGAAATTTCTACTAAAGTCAGATCACAAGTCATTGGAGTTTATTTTTAACCCAAAGAAGGAGTTGCCAAAGGTTACATTGTCAAGAATTTTACATTGGGCCATTGAAATCATAGCATTTGATTTTGATATTGTATATGTTAAGGGAAATACCATCCCTCATGTAGATGCTTTGTCAAGGTTATGATTTGTAAAAGTAACTGACGATGAACATGGAACTGAGGATGACAGAATAATTCAGTGGATAGAGATGACATATTTTCAGTCAACAAGATAAAAAAGAGACCAAGCAAGATCCAGTATTGAGTAAAATAATCAAAAGAATAAAGAATAATAAGTGGATACAGAGAGGAAGTTGAGCCCATCAACCCTCATGGGTAAACAGATTAGAACTCCCATTACCATGTCTTTTGCCATAAGGTAGAGAGTATGGTACAAGAAAGACAAAAGTGCAAATCCCGAATAAGTGAACTTCCTTTTGCAGAGGGGCAATAATACATATTTGATCAAGAAGAAAGGACAGTATGTTTTGGCTCACCTTCCTCTTTTGTTTTCCTCATGCAACAAAGAAAAGAGCATACAAGTCATCTGTTTAGACATTCAAGAAAATCAGAGGACACATATATCTCACTTTATCACTATCTCTCTCTCACTTTGACTTCTTTCTTCCTCACAAGTGTCTGGAAACTAAAGGAAGAGAGAAACAAGTATTCAACATAAAAATGTTTACTAATAGTGTGCATGCATAAAAAAATGTCAACTAGACATTTCTTCAAAAAATATTTCCTCTTGAATTTAACAAAAATAACTTTTCACACTTAAATACAATGCTTAATAATGAAAAAATTGATGATATAGTTTAATTAATGAATCTTTTTTTTTATTATTATAAAAAAAGGAGATCTTTGTTATCCTTTGATGCTTGTCCAACCTTCTGTTCTTTTAAATGTGGGGAGTTTGGTTATATTTATGGTAGCTTTCTTATGCCTTTCTAAAAATATTTTCATGGTAATTGTACTGATGAACTTAACTCTTTGGTATCTGGACTTTATGAATTTAAGCACAGTACTAGATTAGTGACAAGGTCTCATCATTTTACAGTTGAAATGGCTAGATGTTACTGTAATTCTATACTAACAGTTTCTTCTATTACACTTCTCACTTGTGGATCTCTCTTATGGCTGCTTGCTTTCCAGTCAAGTTTGATCTTCAAAAATGTAAATCCAATGTTAACTGTTGTTCTTCTCAATTTCTGTTCTTTTATTGTTCTCTCTCTCCTTAATAGCATTTTTCTTTTCTTTTTAGTCTTTCACACTGTAATCCTTTGTGTCTTAGTGGCTTTGTTGCCTTGTTTGAGGTGAAATAATTAAAAAAAACTTTGAAGGATTATCATTTTCACAGCCTTTTCACTTTTTCTTCATCTTCTCAATAACTGATTTGATTGTCATTTGTGTTGGAAAAAAATTAGATCACAGTGCTCACTAATATTCTTCCTTTCTCAATAAACAATTTTGTTTGACAAACTAAATCAGAGACACAAATACATTAATTATTATTAATGAGGATAAGAACAGATGCACCACCAGTTTTTTGCCAATTAATGGCCTGGTACCTTTTTAAATCCAAACAAAATTACAAGTAAGCATTTAGATTTTATGCATGTGCCAGACAAACACAATTGGGGCCAAAGGTGGCATTACATTTAAGAATAGTTAAATGTGAATTTCTAATAGATGCATAATTAATGGTCAGAGGTGTATTAGCAAATTGTTATTTCATTCCTTTTCTTGATCTGGCAAAACAGATAATCCAGCATCATTCTGGAACCAATGGTGTCAGAAAATCCGTAGTCAACTTGTCATGGACAAACACAATGAGAAAATTGAATAAAATGATATTTTATTTCATAATAAAAATGAAATACATATTCTCAAAAAAATAGGAAATCAAGTAAAAGTATCACATGGTTCAGCTAACAATATATATATATATATATATATATATATATATATATATATATAATGAAGGAAAGCCCTGAAGAATGAAAACATCACTATAATGCCTTCACAAAACTTCAAAGTCAGTATAACACTGCTCATTTAAGTGACAAACTTATCTACATTAATTCTCTTAATGGTTTATCTCTATCACAATATTGAGCACTTTATGATAAAAAACCTACTTGCCAAAATACCTTCCAACCAGTAAAACACTGTAAAAACAGCAATTTTGGCATCACAACTTAACACTATATATATATATATATATATATATATATATATATATAATAAAAATATGGTTTTAAAGTATGCCATATTTATAGGTAAAAGTGCTCAGTACCAGAAATAGAGCATATGTAAATATAAAACTAGATAATGATGTCAAGACTTAACAGCAACATTCTGTTTCAGGCTTGAATGCAATCTTCAGGCCATGTGTATTTTGTTTTGGCTCAAAAAACTGCATTTGGATCCACAATTATATTCACTCAACAGACTCTAGAATAATTTGAAACAGAATCATTACTGCTTACTCATTAACAATTAGGATAATACAAGAGATCTTGCTACTTAAAGTGCACCATTGACCAGAATATATATAATAGTTGAACCAAAATGCAATACAAATAGCCTGAAAATTGCATTCAGGCATGAAACAGTCTGCCACTCTCGACTTTAGCATCCACTTATATATATATATATATATATATATATATATATATATATATATATATATATATATATGAATGTATGTATCCAATAAATAAATACTATCATATAAAGTTATGCGCACAACTTATATAAATGTCTGTGAAATGTCTTCTATATTTGTTTGCAGTTCTCACACTGAAAAAAAGATTTCTCAATTGTTTAAAATTCATTTTTCTGATGAAAAATAAATACCAAATTGACAAAAATGACTTGATAAATATGAATAAATAAATGCCCTAGAGTAGTATTTACTGAAATGTGTTTGTATGGATTGATGCAAGTTGGTAAATAGAATTAATTGTAACTGTGCATTTATAAGATGAGACAGTAAGGCCTTGTCGGAATGTCCTGAGTGCAATAATGATGTTGCACTGTGCTGAAACTGAGAGATGATTTTCTAAAGATGAATTAAGTAGTAGCATTGAATGTTTAGTAGGTACTAACATTGACAAAGATTTTTCCTTGTAAATTGGTTAATAGTATTTACATCAGACAATACTGTCTATAAAGAAATAAGAGATTAATTTAAGAATTTTAAACAGACATTTTTATATGGTTTTACTTTCAGGTTTGTTTTTTTTTAAATTCAATACTCAGACAAATAATATTTTCAACATTTACATATATATTTCATGCATTAAATGTAACAAGCATTATGGGACAGAGGTAGAAGAATTTATTTAATGTTACCTCTGTTCCATAATTTTATAATTGTACATTGTATATACATTTTATGTAATATATGTAACAGCTATTACAGGATAGATGTAATATAATTTCATTAATACTACCTATCCCATAAAAGTTGTTACATTTGTATACGCAATCCATACAATAAATGCAACAACTATTATGGGATAAACTTGATATAATTTCTTTAATACTACCTCTGTCTCATAGTAGTTGGTACATTTGTATAAACAATTCAAACAGTAAATGTGACATTCATTATTGGGTAGCATGATATTTTTACTTTATGTCTATAAAATTTTATCAATTATATATCAAGAATATCTTATTCTATTAGCAATGTCAAATGCTCAACATATAGGTATATACTTATTTATGTATATTCCAGTGCCATTATATATATATATATATATATATATATATATATATATACTATAAAGAGGTGAAAGAACAGATAAATTAAAACCCAATGTTCATGCATTTACTTTTATAAAGAGTGCTCAATACAAAATAGAGCTTAATATTGTAATTCTGTTATTAGAATGGTTTATAAAAGCATTATATCACAACACAAAATTTTTCATGTTTCAGAACAATACTGTTCTTCTTCAGGTGATATTTAAAAATAAATGGTAAAAATGATTTATTTAGAAAATATAAGATGAAGTCATGGTTGTTTAAAAAATTAAGGAGTCGTAGTTGGAGGAAGTTAAACAATATGTGTATAAGTATGTCAATATTGCTCAATCACAAGTGAGATTTAGGTTGAACTACGGAGTTAAATATTTAGGTCGCAAAAGGGTACAAAGTAGCATAACGTCAAAACATGACACATTTTAATTTTGTCTGGGTTAAGATACTTACTGGGACCATACATTATTTAAATGGGTAGACAATAATTTTTAACAGCAGGCTGGATTTTATTTTAGTTTTTTAAAATTTGATTTTGTACGACCTCATCAGTTAAAGGAGCAGGATTGTTTAGGTTAGGACCAGAATTAAATAATTATGGTATACTAAGGTATATCAGAGTTAAGAAAACTAAATAAGTGTTGTGCAGGTCATTTAATTCAGTAAAATAATTTTTAAGTAATATTAGAGCATAAGTTATAAATGAGCAATTGAAATTAATTAAATTTTAGAGAAAAATATTTTTCGAAGTTTGCATAAAACTGTTAATTCATCCCTATGATTCAGCAGCACTTTATTTTTAGAGACCATTGTACTCTGCAGCTTTTCATTCAGGCACAGAGAGCAGATGTCATAGAATGATTTACAGATTCTTGTTTTTTCCAGAATTTTTCGTTTTATTTTTGGGGCTTTATTTGTATCTTTTAACGGCCAAAAATATACAGAAAGGGGTGTTTGGTTTCAGTACATGTTATTTGAAGGAAGTTATGTTGGCACTATCTCTGTTAAAGTAAAACTTCCTTAAAAAATAACATGTATCAAAATGAAACATCACTTTCTGCATCATCTTGATAGTTAAAAGATACAAATAAACCACAAAGTAAAATGGAAAATTCTGGAAAAATGGAAAATTCTGAAAAAAATCAAGAATCTATAAATCATTCTGACATCTGCCCTGAATGAAAAGCTGAAGATTATAAGGTTCCCTAAAAATAAAGTGCTGCTGAATCATAGGGATGAATTAATGGTTTTATGTAAACACCGAAAATATTTTTCATTAAGATTTAATTACAACTGTTCATTTATAACTTATGCTCTAATATTACTTGCAAATTATTTTACTAAAATAAATGACCCACACAATACTTATTTGGTTTTCTTAACTCCAATATACCTTCAGTTAAGTGCCATATGTGATATACGCTTGGGCGATCATGTCTTGAAAGTGACATGATTGACTGGGCAGAAGATTGCCATTATTTTCTGCTGTATACTGGTTGCCATCCAAGGCTATAGGACCCAATCTGTCCTGTTATTTAACGCATAACTGGAAGGTAGAGATAGATTAATACCTTTCCTGAGGATATTTGCGCATAAGTGAATGCAACAAATTTTACTGAAATTTGAACTCGGTTTCCCGATTTCTCATTCCGACCCGATATTCAATGCACCACAAGGCACATCCTTAATATACCTTAGCATACCATAATTACTTAATTCTAAATCTAACCTAAACAATCCAGCCTTTTTACCTGATGAGGTAGTACAAAATCAAATTTCAAAAAAAGTCTAAAATCCAACCTACTGTTAAAAATTATCATCTACTGATTTAAATAATGTTTGGTCCCAGTATGTTTCTTACCTAGACAAAATTAAAAAGTGGCATGTCTTGGCATTATGTTACTTTTGCAACCCAAATTTTCACTCCATAGTTCAACCTATTTCTTACTTTTGTTTGAGCTAAATTGACACACCTACAAATATATTGCTTAACTTCCTCTAATTACGACTCCTTGATTTTCTAAATAACCATGAATTCATCTTATTTTGTCTAAATAAATCATTTTTACCATTTATCTTAAAATATCATCCGATGAAGAACAGTATTGTTCTGAAACATGAAAATTTTTATGTTATGATATAATGCTTTTATAAACCATTGCAATAACAAAAGTACAATATATATATATATATATATATAAACAGAGGGGGCAATAGGGAAACTGTCGCCATGTTCTAATTTTAATTTTGTGCATATGCCTAGTTCTTTTTTTATTTTGTCCACTGCACAGTATATATACTAGTATATATATAGTAGGGTCAGTAAGGTTTGTTAGAAAAAGAGCACTATGATGCAATTCACTCCACCAGAAATTTGGAAATGGCATGCTATACTGTTTGGCATGCATGCCAGAAGCTCAAATATGAACATTACAGTATTTGGATGTCAATCTGAGGGAAGTGCATCAGATGCTGTGTTCCCAAAAAAGATGCACTGAGAGTGATGAAAATCAAATATCCCCTCAACATTATGGTGTTTGGAGTGATCACTAGTAATGGTGATGTTCTGGCACCATTCATCTTCCCATAGGGCCTCAAACTCAGATGCCTACATGAAGTGCCTTGAGGAGCTAACCAAAAAGTTGGCCATTGGAAGACCCCTATGTCTGGTAACAGGACACTGTACCATGCCACACAAACAGAAGCCAGTCAAAGCTGTAAAACAATTTATGCAACTTTATAGCTGGCCACCTCACTGCTCAGACTGCAACCCCCTTGATTATGTGCAGGATGAAGTTGAGTGTGAAGATATTTTTGTGTAATTTTGGTACATACATCAGTTAAAATGAGATGCCATGTTATTTTCATTGTTGTGTAATTTAGGCGACAATTTATCCATTGCAAACTATATATATTTGCTCTGTAATATTTTATTACATGGAGCTCTCTTCCTGTATCATTTTTTAATATTAAAATAAAATTTTTAATATTAATTAGGATCGGGTTTTTGGAATTTACCTTCCTGCTTTTTTCACTTGGATTAAAGTATCTGAATTAAAATATATATATATATATATATATATATATATATATATATATATATATATATATGCAGCTTATATATCTACATAAGATATTATTTTGTATAAATTACATCAATTATTTACATTATTTATATTGTTCAAACTGTGTCTTCATGACATTTTGGCTTTAGTACACTCCAGTCTTCTTCAGGTAACTGAAATTTCAAGCTAAACCCTTTATTTCATTCATTGGGATAGACAGTTCTTGTTCCACAAGCCATACTCTTTCCATATGTCTCAGTACAAAAAGTACCCTTCAACATAACAACTATCCTGCTACGTGACACCAACTCCAATAAACTAGGCTAGAAGAGTGCAAAAGGATAACAACACTCAGAAAACAGTCTCGGTCTGCCTACATTATATGAAGAGATTATCAGATAAAATACAAAAGACCTGTGGTCCATACAACATCAGAATGACTTTAAAAAATGGTACAACCCTTTGTAGGTACCTCTTCCATATAAAACCTCTCATAGAAAAGAACATTATTAAGGACTATGTGTATGCCATCCCGTGCAGCTGTGGTAAGAAATATAAAAGAGAAATTGGCCATCTCCTTAAGATAAGACTGCAAGAACACCATAAAGCTGTAAAATGAAGAGTAATAGAAAAATCAGGTGTAGCTGACCACATATGGAGGGAAAAGAAGATCATCATCCCCTGTTGGATTAAGTTGGAATAATAGACAGAGAACACCACTAGAAAATATGAAAACTTAAGAAATCAGAGCAATATCCTAGGCCACAAAAAGTCCTAAGTCGACCAGGCATAGAAATGAATACAATATGGGAATCAGTAGTATGGAGTGCTAGAGAAAAACAATAACAAACAACAAAATTATAATGGTAAAAATAGTTACTGATACATTAGGTTTATAAGTTAAAAAAATTCATACAGTGATGTCCTCCCAGTGGATAAAACACTGGTTGAATCCAGTGACTTGACCTAAAGAGTTGTGAATTCAATGCCTGGTTACAGCAGAGGTGAACAAAAGAGTTGAGTTAAAAGGAAATAACTGATACTGAGACATCTAGAAGAGGCATGACTCATGGAACAAGCATAATCTACTCTCTTGAATGAAATAAAGGGTGCAGATCAAAATTTTAATTACATGAAAAAAGTTAGAGCATATAATGGCCAAAACATGGCAAGTATAGCAACAAAGATGAGGACAACAGTCTGAACAATGTAAATAGTGTAATTACCTCATCTCAGAAATATAGACAAATACATTAGATTAACTTTTGTGCATATATACTTGTACATAACATAAGATGTTTTTAAATGCATATATTTATGCATACATATAGAGAAACAAGCTAAAAGAATAAACATTTTGAATTACAACTTTTATAATCTACAAGAAGTGGAAAGGCTAGGTTGTTATTTATTGACTATCAAGTGTATGCTTTATAAAATTTTTATAAAACTTATATGTGTGTGTGTGTGTGTGTGTGTGTGTGTGTGTGTGTGTATTACAACTTGCTACAATCATGTGCGCTAAAAAAGTAAAGGAAAACATTTTTATTTTGTTTTCTGCTTCTAAAAAGATTTTTAAAAATCTTAGAAAATATAAATTTCGTATTATTGCACAAATACACAAGTACTGTAAGTATCACAAAGAAAAGTCGTAGTGGAAGTACTCTTCATAAAAGAAAAGGAAATACTTAACTATTAATATTAATTATCAATATTAGTTTAGTAATACTGTACAACATGGTTTATGACAATGAACAGCAGTATTTGTTGTTCTGATTTGTGTATGTATGCATGTTCATAGTGTCTGTGTAAAATGTTTATTGACACATCTTTCCAGGCTCGTTCTCTGTATTTCTTTATTTATTTTTTATGTAAAATTAATTTCATAGATGGTTGCTTAAGAAACAAACATCTGTACAAGTAAAAACTGATATTTCCCATTGTTTTGTACTGTATACTTTTTATAATTGAAACATTGAGAATTTCGAGTCGTGTCGTCTGCTAGCAGACGAATGTGTGGAAACCATAAATGTCAGTTGTTAAGAAATACAACTCCTTAAAAAAAGTTAAGTGATGTAATATTTAATTTATGTAATGAATGTCAATGTAAGTATCTGGATATGTGTAGTGAGGTGATATGCAGGTCTCACAGTGCGTGTTCGAGTTCTAATGCAAATCAGTAGTTAATTTTTTTTTTAAATAGTAGCATTTATAGATCATTCCTAAACTTGGCCTTTTTCTTTTTCCATCGTTCTCCAATTTTCTTGTAACCTAAAATTTCGTGAATAATCACGTGTACTCGGGCCAATTCCAGTTGCATGGCTTCGGCCACTTGTTCTTCTGTCACCCGACGGTCTTTTTTAATCATGGCCTTAATGCTACGGGCCTGATGACTTTCTTCACACACCAACTGCTGGTGATTAGCATTGAAAGGAGATGCGCCTTCTTCCGTATCATCATCGGGGCTGCCTTCTATTTTTACCTGATCATCGACGACAGTAAGGCCTGAAAACTTTTTATGCCACTCAAAAATTTTATTCTGTGGTAGTGCGGCCTCTTGGTAAGCCGTTTGAATCATTTCGGCCGTTTCTGTTGGCGATTTGCCCAGTCGAACACAAAATTTTATGGCTACACTTTGTTCACGTTTCCCGTTTAAATCTGATATTTTTTCCATGTTTTTCTTGTTCATTTAAACATTAATTGTCACTGCTTTTCAAATGAAGAAAATTATTTTTTTGTTTGTGGGGAGAGATGATATCACTGTTCAATCGGCGCAATAAAATGAATGAATGAAAAAAGCCGTATATTCGTAGAAAGAAGCGACTGCTATAGTTTTAGAAAGTAAAAATTTTTACAATATCAGTTTAAGAGTTTATTCTAAAACTCCATGATTTCTTTCAACACTTCATTTCCCTATTTTTATTGCATGAAGCTGTAAATACGTATTTGATAAAAAGTTTCTGAAAACTATAAAAAAGAAAAAGAAAAACTATTTAAAAAGCGCAAACGTACATACATTCTGTCGTTTTAAAATAATAACAAAAATGCATTGAAACTTCCAATTATGAATTTGATTTTATAAAATAAAATATATATAAAAAAAAGAAGGTTAAAGAAAATGTTAATAAGTTAAAGTTGATTAAGTAATTAAATTCAAGTATTAAATATATTTTAGTTTCGTAAACTGCTTTAAATAGAAGGGAGAGAACTCATTTGCGAATGTCAAATCCTAGGTGTCGCTTAATTTCAATATAACATCGACGCGCATCAGCAATGGAAGTATATGTGCGTGCCTTGGGTATTTAATTTCATTTAAACTAACAAAAAAACATCAGATTTATAGCTAGTAATTTATCAATGATCAGATTGATTTCAGTTTTGAAATTTATTTAAGATTTTTTAGGGGTTCTAGATTAGAAAAAAATCTTGGCTGCAAAAACAATTACTCCTGTCAGTCCAGTGATTTTTTTTTTTTTTTGCTGTTGAAAAAAAAACAAAAAACATTTAAATACTGCTCCCCACTGTAACTGCTATGTCGACCGGATCCTGTTACTCTTGCGGAACGGAATTTGGTATTTTTAAAAAGGAACACGGCTGTAAAAACTGTGGATTTGCTTTCTGTGGGAAATGTCTCAATAAAAAAACTGAAGTTCCTCGTTTGAATAATTCTCGAGTTAGTGTGTGCAATAGATGTTTCGGTATATTAAAAGGTGACATCAAACCTGACACATCACCTCAATCGCCACCTCTTGCCTATAAAAAGAGAATTGAAGCTTTAAAATCAGGAGCAGGCAAAACTACTTCAAGTGCGTCAAGCCACAAGAAAGGGTCGACGACCTCTGTGTCACTCGATGCTAACAAGTACCGTGGAATGGCGAAAGCAGACATCGAAATTGCGCAAAGGCTCGAAAAGTTAAGAAAAGACAAAAACGTAGTTACCAAAAGTGAAACCTCAGAACAGCTGGAAGATAGGTTGGCTGCGCTAAAAGGTATGGATCCGTCGAGATATAAAGAATCAAAGAAACCTGCTTTTCGAGCAGCTGATCGTAAAACGCAACAGGAACAAGTGGACGATTTACTGGAAGAGATAGCAGCCACCGTGGCTTTGGATGAATGTTTACCAGATCCAGACCAAGCTCTTCGTGATCAACTTAAACGGTTACGTCAGGATGAAGCACCAAATAATCTACTCGAAGGCAGAAAATACAACACAAATCCTTCGACTACCAGTGCCAATACTACCAACAATAACAGCTCTACTACCAATAGTGTCACATCTGGTCATCCGTACTTGTACGCTACGCCAACAAACTCTTTTGATTCTCAATGTTCGGCCTCGTCCATCGATTTAAATGACTTTAAACTCCACGGCAATAATTTGAATAAGACTTCTTGCCCTTTCGATAAACATTATAGTTATGAAAAAAATATAAATTTCTATCCTGAGAGCTACGGATACATGGATACTGTGAATATAAATGCTTTGGTCAGTGAAGTTAAACAGGTAAAGGAGGAAGTAGCTCGGAATTTGAAATACACAGATTCAGACAATGTGACGAGGGCAGGAGATAGAAAATCTTGGAAAAATTTTGAATATGAAGAAGCTGAATTAGAAAGAGAAGCTGAAGAAATTGCAAGAAGATTAACTGCCGAAGCTTTAAGAGAAAAAGAGGAGGAGGAAAAAAGTAAACAGTAAAGAAAAAAATGTGATACAAATGTAACAAATTATTTATTTTGTTAATTAATGTGCCTCATATTACCAACAACACACTTTTGAAAAGGTTTTGATATTCTCTTGTTCATTTTTGTCTTTTTTTTTTCTCCTAAAAGAATAAGATCGCATTCAAAGACTTTGTTGATTTATAAAAAAAAAAAAGAAAATATAATGAAAACCGCTAATGATTTCAAATTTTCAACATTTGGAATTTATTTTGTCTACATTTTAAAATGAAACGTCACCTGACAACCCAGCATCTTTTACTGCGGTCAAATGACTTTTTGAACTTTTTTTGATACATAATTTAGATTTGGACTACAATTTTCATCAGTATTTTTTTTTTTTTTTTGGTAGGGATACTTTCTATCAAAAGTTTTAAAGTGTGTCTGCAATATGAAGCTAATTAATTATAAATTTCATAACTACCTTTTTTTTCCTCTGTCTTAGAGTTTCAACTTGAAATTTTTAACATAGCAATTTTATTTTATTTACTAATAATACTAATAGTTTTTTACTTCTACATTCCAATCCAGTTAAATATTCAAATAAAAAGTGTGTGTTTTTTTTTTCCATTTATAATTATTTGTTACTAATGTTAGAAAAATAATATCAACAAAAAAATTTAATAATTTTTGTTTTCAATTGTTACATGTCTGCGTGAAAGAGTAACGGAGCGGTATCCGTGAGATCTGATGATCCAGAATGCAAGACCATGCATCAAGGAGATTCAAAAAATGTTAAAACTGCAAACTAAAAAAAAATAAATAATCGCAGACAAATTGAATCTGAGAGCATGGATTTTTTTTTATGATTTGCACTTTTGTAATAATAGACATGGATGGATTTAATTTTTTTTTTTTTTTAATAATGTGATCATTTTATACACTGGATTTTGTTATTTTGTGATAAAAAATAGTATTCTCTTAAATTTTAAGCTATAAAGGCTTTAAAATACCTGCTTGGCAGCGTAATAAAGGTTCAGCAGTGAAACTTGATGTTTCTGACGTAAATAATTGAAGATGAAAGTTTAAGAAAGGTCTTTCTGTTTTATTTTTATGGTGGATACGTATTGCAACAAACTTTTATTTTAAAATATGAACTACAGCATAGTCTTATGGTTGATAAGAACGGATGTTCACCAAGAAGAGAGATTGAAAAAAAAAAAACAACAAAAAACGTTGATACTTTGTGTAGTTTGTATTTTGACGTAGATGACCCATTTTTATTTATTAACTTTTAAATAATAAAGTGTATAATGACTGTTTATAAAAATAGGACCTCTATTTCAAATATGAAGTACAGAATCTTCAGGTTATTATTCAGGCATTAAACAGACCGTCGCCACTCCATGTTTACATTTTACATACAATGACCACTTTTATATTTACACATTTGCTATCTCTGATATTGAGCATTTTTACCCATAAATATTGCATATTTTATGTATTATCATATAAGTTTAATACTAATATCAAATCAGTCACTTTTTATATTTTATCATTAATTCGAGGAAATAAGCTGACTCATTTTTAATCTCAAATGAACCAAAGCCATTGAGATAAAATTGCTATTTTCTTGCCTCTGCCACATTTTTTTTCTTCTTTGCATTAACATTGACCTCTGAATCCTTTTCTCAGTCGATGTTCCATTTAAAAAAAAATTAAAAGCTATTTGTTTAATAAAAGTTTTTAGCATTAAGTGATAGTCAATTTTTTAATTCAGTGAATAAATCAAATTTTATAGTTGTGCTATTTAAAATGTTTGTTTTAAAGAACTATTTAATCTGTTATCCTCTTTCACAATTGTTTTTTGCATTTAAAAATGTTTAAATTTCTTTTCTACATCTTTAAATGCACATGAAAAATATCAAATTTTATTATTTAACTTTTTAAAGATTCTGAACAGAAAATAACAGACAAATTTGGATGTTTTGTCTTTTCTTGATAATTTATTTTTAAAACCTCTATCTTGTGACAGATTTCTCAAATTTATATTTGAATAAGTATTCTAAATAAACTGACCCTGATGGATAAATTATTTTCTCTTGATTTTTTTTATAATAATTTAATTATATCCCAAATGTCTTTTTTATTCAGTGATTTTTACTTGAGAAAATAGATCCATAAGACTTGTTGTCCAGTAAACAAATATTTAGCAGGTAAAACTTCCAATATTTATTATGTATTATTTCATTACACTTTCTACTAACTTCCACAGATGACTGTCTCTACATTTTCTTTGAATTTTTTTCACCAAAAGTATCTGTCCATGTACACACACACACACACACACACACATGTGTGTGTGATAAATATAGTTTCAAGTTATGCTATATTTATAGCTAAAAGCGTTCAATATCAGCAATAGAGCATATATAGAGATATAAAAATGAACACTGAGCTTCAACACCAAGTAACAACAGTCTGTTTCATGCTTGAATGTAACTGTCAGGCCATAAAGATTGTGTTCAGGCATGAAACAGACTCAGTGTTGACTATATATATATATATATATATATATATATATATATATAAAGTATTGCACAATGAGTACTGGTGGTAATAAAACTGCTTGATGTATAATAACAGCTAAAATATATGCTACTTTTTTTGCTACTGGTGAGGAACTAATATATTGTGTATTTACATGTTTCATTAAAAAAGACTGAGGTACTGCAGTAAATTTTTTTTATTTACTTTCCTTGTTGGCCGCCAGGTCACGTAATTTAATTGTGTATTTGGGCAGCAATCTCTCTTTTTATATATATATATATATATATATATATATATATAATGTGTGTGTGTGTGTGTGGTCATCCACAGATAGATCTGTTTCACAGCTCATCAGTACGGTTAGGCATTCGATTGCTTCTAGCCAGGATTGAAACCCAACCGAATTGACATCAGTCGGCAATTCTACCTCTGAGCTACCGGCGCTCAATAGAAGAAGAAAGACTTTTAGCGTGTTATATACAATGTAAACATACGCCAGTAGCTGAGTGTGTTCTAATTCATTACTGAACGAACGATGCATAGCTAGAACGTATTTTAATAGATACATATGTTTGAGTAAATGCCCAGTTTTTCTAAACAGTACCAGTTACATCTATGCATTTCATTCAAAAATTTTAATAAAGAAAATGTGCCTTATGGTTATGGTTAAAGTCTGTGTTCTTCACCGTTTGATCTGGTCTGTTTTAGATTGCTTGCTTGATAGAGAGCTTCCTCAGTCCAGCAAGGTTCAGTTAATTAAGGAATGCACATTTTCTTGTTCAGATTTTTTCAAATGCACCATATGTGCCAACTTAGAAATAAACATATACATACTATTATATAAGAAGAAAAAAATGTATAAAATAGACATTAAAGTAATAGATAAAATAGTATTAAATTCACATTTAGTACAGAGCTAACATTTATTGAGTGATATATAAATTGAATACTGTTGTTTAACTAACCATACTGAAGCACTAATTTTGAAAAGAGAGCCCAATAACCTTATGTGTTGAAACTGTGGTTACGTTATGCTTCTAAACTTAAAATAAAATTATAATGTACACACACACACACACACACACACAATAAAACAAAAAATATGACAAATCCTTATCAATAACATCACAAATACTATACCATATAGGAAAGAACTCTAGAAAAGAACTACAAATATTAGAAACCCAAAACAACATTAATAAAATTTCCTTCAATTTAGAAGCAAATTTAATAAATGACAAAGTACTACAAACTGATGCAAGAATACACAATATATGAAAAGGAAAACCTGACACTGAATATGCAATGGCTTATGAAAGCTGAAAACACTCTGCAGACTTTGAACAATTTATGTTCAAATTTTTCCTAGAAAACAGAAAAATGGTCTGAATCATAAAAAATGAAATATTCTGAGACAAAACTTTTATTGATCTTCAAACAAACCTCTCTCTATCTCTCTCTCTCTCTCTCTCTCTATATATATATATATATATATATATATATTTATTTATTTATTTATCTGTAAATTCAGATAAAACTTAGTGGGGAAATAACCATTTTCAACATGTCATTTTTAAGGCATGCATTCTTTGACCCCTTATAAATAGAGAGGGAGGAAAAACCTTAGCCCAGAGATTAGTTTAGGTAAAGGAAGGGGTTGGCATGTATTAGTTTTATTTGGGTTAGGTTAGGGGAAGGAATTTAGTAATAATTTCCTCTTTGGTGGTGGGAGGTATGTGGCTTGACCCTTGAGTTAGTAGTGGTAGGTGGTGGGGAAGTGACTGCTTGGCCAAATTTTTAAAATATTTTATTTGGACTAAATAGTTATGGTCTCTCTTTGTTTGTTCAGGAGTATATTTTGGTCTTGAAATTTAAATTTTTTTAATTTTTTTCTTTTTCATTTATAAATGGAACTGTGTGTGTGTGTGTGTGTGTGTCTGTTACCTATAGACTCCGAAATGGCGAAACCGATTTTCTTGAAAATTTACACAGTTGTGCTATAAGCGTCTGCGAGTGTTCTTAGCAAGGTTTTGTGTTGAGGTACCTCTGATAAATATCGAAAATCGATAATCGAAAAAATTGGGTTATAGAAGGAGTGGTCCGATTTTAATCAAATTTGATACACTCATAGACAAAGACATAAGAAATGATATTCAGGAGTTTCAAGGTTAAAGTTCTTACAATAGTGCAGAAAATCAATAATATATATATAAAAAGCAAGATGTTTGTGTGTGTGTCTGTTTATGCCTGTATGTCCTTTATAAAAATCCACAATTTTTATCCGATTCTCACCAAACTTCACACAGATATTCTTTAGGCTGAGTCTGAGCTCCAGAATCATGGATTAGTTTTAAAGCTTTCATTACACCCAAGCAACACCGGGCTATACTGCTAGTTAGTCTATATTTGGAACTACAAATTCCTCTTCAAAAAAGTCTGAGATTTTATTCCAAATATTGGACTTGTTATTTATTATGAATTGCTTATCTAAGAGAATAAATAAAATGATTCTAAAGCAAACCACCTCATCTCCAAGCAATTACTCTAATATTAATGCATTAAGATATGTACAAAAAAAAGAAAAGATGTAGAGTTTTTACAAAGTATAATTATTAGTATTTAAATGTTTCTAGTTCTTCAAAATATTAGAATCCTCATGAGATTATATGATGAAACTCACCATATAACTGAGCAAGTATTTTCTATCATGTCACCTGATCTTTTTTCTTTTAAATTCCTGTCTCTTTGTATTCATATTATGTGTCCATCTTGTATTATTACCTTGTATATGCATTTTGATATGTATTTGTATTGGGTTGTCCAGAAAGTTCATGTGAATTTTTAGTTGCTCATAATCCAATGTGTTAGAATACGTCAAATTTATTAACAGATATATGCTTACATTTCCGATTAGAGTACACTTCAAACTATCTCTTGAAAAAGTAAGTTTAAAATTACTTAATTTGTGTCAATTTTGAATTCCTATGAAAATGGAAGATTATAAGGTGCATTTTAGACACTTGATACTTTTTTATTATGGTAAAGGCAAAAATGCGTGTCAAGCAATAAAAAAGGTATGTGCTGTGTATGGTGATTTGTTACCCCATTCACCATATTCACCAAACATTGCTCTTTCAGGTTTTCATTTTTTTTTTTTTTAATACCACTGATGTGCAGGGGGCTACATAAGTGTAAAAAGATTAATTAGAAGAGAGTGAAGAGGAAGACGAACCAGTTAGAAAGGAAGCAATAGAAAGGAGTAATAGAAAGATGAGAATGCAGGTGTGATGACAGTTTCATAGGTGGAGAGAAAGAAAAGGATATACGGGGTGGAGAAAGAACTAGAGTCAAGTGGTTAATAGATGAGTATTGACCTTGCATTGGAGGTTGTAGCCGTCAGGAAAGCAAGAATATAGGAGCGAGTTCCACAGGCAGGAAGTGCGAGAGAGGAAGCTGCAGGAGTAGAATTGTCATCTGCATTTGGCTAACCTAACTGTGAATGGGTGGGACCCAGTTGCCAATCTGGTTGCACGAGTAAACACCTGTTGAGGAGGCACCAGTGACTTAAGTTCGTTCGAGCAGAAGCCATGAAAGTATTTATAGAACAGACAAAGGGAGGCCACATTTCGTCGGTGGGGAAGTGGCTGTAGTCGAGCCGCCAAGTCAGTATCTATCACATTACTGATTCTCCTTTGGAGCCTGTTGAGAACACTGAGATGAAGGGAAGGATCACTTGACCATGTATGGCAGCAGTATTCCATGCACAGACAAATGGTTTTGTATATATGCAGGATGGATTCAGGCGGAAAAACCTCCTGGCCTGACACAGTGACCCAACCTTCTTAGCAGTGGATTTAGCTATGGTCTCGATGTAGTGGTTCCATTTGAGATCAGAAGAGAGGGTAAGGCCGAGGAGGCACAGTGTATTGCTCTCATGGGAGGCAGGAGAGGTTGCCTGTGATGATTGACAGACAACAGCTTTGTCTTAGATGCATTGAAATTGACAAGTTACTTCTTGCCCCAATTCACCACAGAGTGTAGATCCCGTTCAAGGTCAGCAGTGAGATTATGTTTGTCTGCCACGACAGGTTTCTTACTGATGCGGGAGTAAATTGTGGTGTCATCTGCGTAGATGCCTACTTGGCACTTGATCTCATCTGGGAGGTCATTGATGAAAATAAGGTAGAGTGTCGGGCCCAGGATAGAGCCCTGTGGGACACCAGCATTTGTGTAGTAGGATGAAGAGGCATGCCCATTCAAAACGACCTTCATTTTGCGGTTGTTTAAAAAAGATTGGATTAGATCAAGCAAGCATCCAGTAATACCATAACCCCGTAGCTTGCATAGAAGGCCAGAGTGCCAAACCCTGTCAAAAGCCTTGGAGATGTCCAGAGCAACAGCACAAGCCTCGCCTGACTCATCAAGGGCCGGGAGCACATACTCCGTAACGGTTGTTAGCATGTTGGCCGTGGACCTGGCAAAGTGGAAGCCATACTGCCTGTCAGAGTAGAGTTTGTGGGCAGTAAGATGTTGAACTATTTCAGCATTATGGCCTTGAACACTTTCCCGAAAATTGGTAGAAGACTGATAGGGCGATAGTTGGATGGGTCCGAGGGTTCACCACAGTTCTTAAATACAGGAACGACTGAAGAGAACTTCCAGCATGCAGGAAAACAGGATCAGAAAGGCAGTAGTTATACAGTTTAGAGAAAACAGGAGGAGAGAGTTCAGGGGCACACCTCTTAAGGACTATCACCGGGATTCCATCACCACCGCTCGCCTTATGAGGGTCAAGCTTTGAAAATTACTCGGGATACTACTGTTGGGGTAATATATACGTCATACAGTTTGGCCTCAGTTCTAATAGGGAAGTCGGGTGAGGGTACTCCAGATGAGTCAAATGTGAAGTTGGATGAGAATCTGCGAGCAAAACACTCAGCTTTGTCCGCAGATGACGTGAGAACCATTGATTTATTTTGCTAAATAACCTCAATGGTAAAAATTTTAATTCTTTGGATGATGTAAAAAGACACCTTAATGAGTTCTTTGCTGAGAAACCACCAAAATTATAAGAAGATGGAATTGTTAAAAAGAAAGAAAAATGGAAAAATATTATGCTACAAAATGGTTCATATTTAGTTGAATAAATATTTAATGACATAATTTTGTTTTGTGTTTTAATTTCCCTTAAGAATTGGCATGAACTTTTTGGAGAACCCAATATTAATGTAATTACTATATTATAGATAAGCATTTACATTTATTTATATATTTGTACCTATTTGTACATGTGTATATTATACATGTCTAAATAAAGGTAAAAAGTTGTAAGAAAACAAATTATTTTACAATTCTTTCTTTGCTTTTTGTCTACTTTTTGAATTTATCTTTTTTATAACTTCCTGATTTCTTTAGTTTCCTAAAAATCAGGTATCATATGTATTTAAAAGATTTGCAAATAATTATAGGTTTCTAAAAAATTTTGGCATTATAAAAAATATGGTATCATAGTATTTTAAAAAATTTGCTGATATAGGATTCTTAAAAATCTGGTATTAACAGGTTTTTAAAAAAAATTGTTAATATATGTTTCTAAAAAACTGGTATTATAACTTACTAAGGAAAATCTGGTATTAGAATTTTAAAAGCTTTACTAATAAATATAGGTCTCCAAAATAACTGGTATTAAACATCTGGTATCATAAGTTTAAAATAATTGCTTACTAATATATGTTTGGGCACCTCAATGTGGTGTAATGGTTAGCAAGCTTGTCATACTAGAAACTGTTACAACTGAGTAGTGAGTGAGATTCTCACTGAGTACCACAGATGTTCAGCCTTGTGCCAAATCTAAGCAGTGCTAAGAAAATCAATTGCTAATATATGTTTCTAAAAGTTTGATATTATAGGTTTCTAAAAATCTTAGGTATCATAGGATTTTTAAAAGATTTGCTAATATAGGTTTCTAAAAATATCTGGTATTATAAGTTTCTAGAAAATTAACTAATGTAGGTTTTTTCTAGAAAATTCTCTCATATAGATTTTTAATGAAATATGGTTCTAGTATTATAAGTTTCTAGTTCTAATCCGTTAATGCTCACCTCTCGAAAATGTGATAGTGGCCATTAATGCTTTCTTCAATTTCTTTGCCCATGAAAATTCCAGTTTTTAATAACACTGATCTTTAGATTAAATTATCAACGTATGTACAGTTTATTCTCCATCAAGACTGACGTCAGAAATAAATTGCTCATGCATGCTTCTTTGCCATTTTCATTACTCATTTGAAAATATGTATTTTGATAAAGTGTTCTTAAAAACCAGGTCGAAGAGAGGAGTGGTCTAAAAGATATATTTACTTCTTCAAAAATATTTACAATTACAGTTTACACATCTAAATAAAATTCACTGCATGTTTAATAAAATTTCACTTCGTCACGAATATACATGTAAATTATTTTTTCAGTACTGTAGTTTAGTCAAATTCTTTACTACAACCGTTCATCTTTACATGCCTACTAGATGAACATATTGTGTCAGAATACAAGAATAATCTTATATCATTTATATTGTCAATCTTTATTCTGAAACAGAACAAAGGCAATATGGCAGTCAGAATTTACCCTACTTCCTCCACTGGAGTGAGTTGTGACACAAGTTTTTGTTTTTAACATGGGCCACTGGTCAAAGATTAACCAGATCCCACTTATGCTGTAACTAGGTACAAAGCTTGTCTTAGCTGGTCATTGCTTCCCAAACCTACCAACCTGCCACCAAGTGGTGAGTGCTGTTTGCGAAATGAGCATCTGAGAACACTGATATTTACCCTACTCCCCCACTAGAATGAGTTGTGACACAACGTCAGTTTTTAACGTGGGGAACCTGATCATGCGTATGTCCAGGCCATTGGTCAAAGATTACCCAGCCCCTCCGGCTTATGCGGTTACTGGGTACAAAGCTGGTCATTGCTTGTCAAAAGCTAGTCTTAGCTGGTCATTGCTTCCCCGTCAGCGGGCAGGAAGTAAGTATCTAAGAACAGATACTACACTTTCATCCTACCTACTAAACCACAGAAGGTAAGGCAATATAGCAGTCACTAGTAAATTAAATTTCAATAAATTTAAATATGAGTCAACTAAATTTTTAAACAAATCAGTTAATTAAATAGATAAAATATACATTCAAATATGTAACTAAAATTTCAAAAAAAAAAAAACTTGATTAAGTTTTTTATTTTGATATCGAATTGAGTAAAACAATTTTATAAGAAGTTTCTAAAAATTTTTACATAAATTTTGTTTTTCATCAAGGTGGTAATGCCACTGATGTGCAGGGGGCTACGTAATAGTGAAAAGATTGGAAAAGAGAAAGCCGGAAACCACATCCTAAACAGGGAACAAGGGATGAGCCTCTTAACCTGTTCAATAGACACGGGTGGAGTGTGAACCGGGCGATAGATAGATCTATCTACTCCAATTGAAAAAAAAACAAAGTGAGAAGATTGGAAAAGAGAAATCTGGAAATCACATCCTAAACAGGGAACAAGGGATAAGCCTCTTAACCTGTTCAATAGACGTGGGTAGAGTGTGAACCGGGCGATAGATAGCTCTATCTACTCCAATTGAAAAAAAAAAATGTTCAGAAAAGTAAATAAACTATATAGATACTAAAGTTACTATACTAACTAACATGCCATAGAGAAGGTAAGCAAATGTAGAGTCTTAAATGAAGTTTTTATTTGCAAAATGATCCAGAATCAGGTTATTTCATATCCATAAAAAGCATAAAATTGGTGAATGGTCTATAAGAGTCTATTTCTATTGTGGGGAGTGACCGGTGCTGTAGAATTTAATTTGACGATACAGTGTGAAGCAGAATATTTAACATGGAATACGTAAATTACATAGATGTTGAAATTGTTTGTTTGAAAATGTCTTCCATGGACTGTATGAAAATTTGTGTTAGAGCTTTTGACATAAGTTGAAATGTTCATCATTGTTGTAAGCTTTATCAGTGGGATAAGAAATTTGCGTGAAGAATGTTAATACTAAAAAGAATTGTTCAAATCTGAGAGTTCATGAATAACATTCATTTTTGTAGTTTTACAAAAGAATGAATTTGTATGAGAAAGTGAGTTGGACTTAAAGCTCTTATATTTCCACATGATGTGCGCATAAGAAATTCTGGTGACAACTGTAATAATTTTAATATGTGTTATTTAAAGAAATAAAGACATCTAATTGTGTCTTGCAATTAGTGCGGGTGTGTGAGAGAATTGATATTGAAGAATGCAACCCTGCAATAGCACGTCGCTATCGCGGACAGCTGTGACTGTCACTGCCTTGCTTGGTGTTATCTGGAACTGCTGCCAACTGTCTGAAAATGTATGGCAAATTGTATATATAGGGTTTCAAACATCCTTGCAATTTGGCAGTAAAAATATAGTTCATTTACCTTGATTCTGATTGGCTAGCTCAAACCAATCAGCAAACAGCTTACATTTATTCAAATATAAAATGGTTACATACAAAATTTAATACATACAATTGCGTGATTGCGTAAGTGTGTGTGATTCCACAGGTGTGTGCATATGTTATACTCTCATGTACTTCAGGTGTTTAGGGGGCTACTCTGTTTGCAATAGAAATTCATAGAAAAAAGTGATCCTCCTAAATCAGTTTCTAACTGGTACAGTGACATATATTTCGTAGTTAAGAGTTCCTTGACTTCCATAAGACCCAGTTTTATATTAAGAAACCCTCAGGAAGAATGTTTTTAAAGTTTGCACTAAAACTGTACAGAATGTAGATCTTATAGAAATGAGGTACCACCATGTAGGTACCTCTACTCATTTTTGATAACTACCTTTTAAATTGAATTTTTAAATATTAAAAAGTTTTCTTGAAAGTTTTCTTTTAGTTTTAATTGAAAGCTAAATGATTAAATTTACTATTTCCAATAAGCAAAATACTCTACTCTGGTGTATTTCAAACAGATATTATATTGATTGGAATCTAAAATTTTGAGAATTTTTTTAAATTTTTCAATTTTTCAGCCATTTTTAAGCAATTGACACATTTGTAAAATATACAGTTGTGAGACATTATTTTTTAAAAATTAGCAAATTTAATGTTAAATTAATCTGATTTACACAAGTATTGTTTATTTATAGCATGAAATTTAGAATAAACTATTTTTAAACACAAAGTTAAACTTTTTGACATGTCCGCCATATTTGAAATGTGTTGACAGATTGACAGATGCGAAATAAGATAAGTGTATGGCGATCACAAGTGACATAATTGTACAAATTTATTTTCCAATAAGGGGAAGAAACCCTGAAACACATGATTTTTTAATATACACAGAGAAATTACCATACAAAAAAAAACTTCAAATATGCCAAAAAAGAAAAATTGAAAATCATTTTAAAAATACGATGGCTAGAGGATTTGTATTAAACTTTTCAATTTTTTAATAATAAAAATAGTCTTCACTTTATAGCCGACCAACCTAATGTCTACAAGTCTTGGAAGTATTTTTTAAATAATTTTGAAACTTTATAAATTATTAAAATTAAAAAAGCAAAAATGAAAAGAATTATTTTAAAATTTCATTATTAATCAAAAATACTTTTTTCTTCAGACTATAATGTCTGAAATTCATATTATTTATTAAAGCAATTAAAATCTTATCTAATTAAATAATGTTATAGTTTTCATACATTTTTTATTTTACTATTCAGAGTAGATTTTCAGTAAAAAGAGTTAAATGTCTTAAAAAATAATAGATGATTTACAATACATTCCCCAATGAGTTCTGTGTTTAACTAATAAAACCAGCTTTGCCCACAGAATTTAATTTTTTGAAATTTAATAACATAAACATTTTGATGGAAAAAGTTCATTTTTATTAAGTTTGGGAATTTTTTCTTCATACTATGCTGTTTTTCAGCGATCTAGTGAAGGTACCTACTTCAAAAAAAGGAACTGAAAAAACGCATTTAAATAATTTAAAGTTTTTGAACTTGTAGGGACCTCGGTGATGTTTATTAAATTGGCCTTGTGCCAAACACAACTGAAGTCCCACAATTAAAATATCAGAAGGTTGATTGAAGGTTGGAAGAATAAAAGTGTTTCATTTTTGTAAAATAAGTGGAATTTTATTAACAGAATAACATAAAATCTGTATGAAGTGAAATTACTATGTAAATTTTTAAAATGTTTAAAAAGAAAGTGTAGTATGAAGTTAAAAGAAATCAAGAGTTGATAGTTTTTAGTAGCAGGTCATATTGTGTATATGCAAAGATTAACAGGATAATAATGAAGTCTGTGTTTCTTACCTGTTTTTTATGGCTGGCGAGAAAGTGAAAAGGAAGGTCAAACAATGAAGGAAAATGGTACTTATCAAAAGTAATTTTTATGAGTCAGTTGAAGTATCTTGTTGTTGTTGTTGTCATCTTCTTGGTTAACTTCTAGAATAGTGAAGATGAAGAAGAAGGAGAATGAATGTGTGACAGGACCTTATGTCCAGGTCAGGCTTGAAGTTTCTTTTGTCACATCATAGCATGTCATCTCTAATTACTGCTCCCATCTGACTGATTGATTCGACTTTCTTTCTTTCTTTCTTTTATAGCGATTCAGTTTTTCACGTAGGTTTGTTAACTTTTCTCTTAGTTTTGCAAATCGCTTCCTTTCATTGGTTAGAAAATAAATTTAACATCAGATCACAAAATTTGGCTTCATCTTTTCTTTCAGTATTCCAATTTTCTATTCATCAAAATTAAATTTTACACTTGATTGTGAATTTTGCCTTGGTTTAGTTTAGTTTTTCTAAAAGGCTTTCAGTCATTCTGATCCGATTTTGTGGGATTACAATTTTGCTTTTTGTGTTTCAGTTAATTGTTGGATGATATAGGATTTGTATCCTATAAACTTAAATTTTGGTTTCACCTGAAAGATAATGACCAAAAGTTAATCCAAATTAAAAGAAAAATTAATTTCCATATTGTAAATAAATATATAAATGTAGGGATTTTTAAAACATTGGTATGTTTTTTTCATCATTGAAATATGCACTGAAATACTATTGTAAAAAAAAAAATGTAAACAACTAATGTAAAAGTCTCTTTAAAATCTAATATTTGTCCTGGAGATGTGTTTCAAAGTATATTAGAAAATTTTAGATGTTCACTGGATTTTCTAAAAGTAATGGTTATCTTCAAATAGAATGAAAATAAGGTTTTATTTACACTGTGAGGTCAAAGGATGAATGGAAACACTGTAATTATATCCCTATCTGAAAATGTATGCAAAAAATGTAAACCATAAATCCTAAAGAAATATGAAAGAACAGCAGTGCAATAATCAAGAATTTGTTATTTATGTTTAAAAATGTATTTCCCTAAATTAATAGTTTAAAAATATAATTTTTTATTTTATATGCTTTTATTAAACATAGTACAGATTTGAAGGTATTATTAATGTGCTACGAAAACAAAAATAGAGTGCAAATGTAATTTGTGTAAGACTAATGAGAAAAGAAAAAGATTTATTCTCAGAGTAAAATTTAGAAAAATTACAGTATAAAGTATTCTTTTATGCAATTGGAATAGTTTTGTCATAATTCTGAAAAAAATCTTTTTTAGCAAGAGGAACAAATTATGCAGAAAAAAATTTAAAAAGATTTGTTTTTAAAATAATAAAAAATTAGAATAACAACTTATCTTTAAATACTAAAGTAAGTATTGGTTATTTTTGTATACAAGACTCAAAAATTAATGCAGGAAAACAGAGACATACAAAAAACAAACACCTGTACTGATGAATCATTTTTTTGAAAGTGGAAATTCTTTTGAATTTGTGGGAGAGGAATCTCAATTTTTAACATTTATTTTGTAATGTCAATTTGGCAAATATGGACCTTAATGCCCACAAAAATAGGTACCTCCACTCATTCACTGAAATAGGATGCTGCTAAAAGGGCCCAAACTTAATAAAAACAAAGTTTTATTATCAAAATATTTATGTTATTATGAAGAGAAAAAAATCAAAGTTTTTTTCATTATTTTAAAAAATTATTTAATCCTATCTAACATGTTCAAAATTTTGATTAAATTTTTTTTTTTCATCAGTGGTTCACCCAATGTTTACTAAAGGTTACTGCTATGGCAAATGTAATATTATGCAACTCATTTTTTTGCATTGAAAGACATTCATTTCAAAATTCTTGTGAAAATCAAATAATTCTCTGATTTTAATGAAACTTTCAGAACTTATTCACAAATGAATGAAATTATTTATTTAGAAAGTCTTGGTAAAAATATTCCAGTTAATTTCATAGAATTTCTAGAAATTCAATACTGATCACAAACTTTGTTTTATTAGTTAAATGCAGGACTCCTTGGGGAATGTAAATTATCTAATTTTTTTTTAGGGGCCAATTTTCCAAATATCAGCTATGAATAGTAAAATAAAAAATGCATTAAAACTATGCCATTTTTTAATTTAGATAAACTTTTCATTGATTTTATAAATAATACATATTAAGGATATTCATTTTTTAAAGAATAATGATTTTTTATAAGAATTTTTTTATTTTTTTCTTTGCTAATTATGATGATTTATAAAATTTCAAACATCTTTTAAATTTCTTTCAGTCACTCAGAAGTAAAGAGTATATTAACAAATCAAAAATTGAAAAGCTTAATCATTTAGCAGTAATATTTTTAAGATAATTTTTAATTTTTCTTATGTTAAATTGCCCATTTGTTTTAACTATGGAATGTTATGAGAGATTTATCATTAAAATTTGGACATGTGTTGTGATGCAGTGGATACTGGCTTGAAACGAGAAATCGGGGAGCCGAATTCAAATTCCAGTTGAATTCTTTGCATTCACTTACACACAAATACCCTTGGAAAGGTATTAATCTGCCTCTTCCCTCCAGTTATGAGTGCAATTGTGGTGATACCGAGCAAAAGCGATGGACTGGATGTTTGCGCTTTCACGACCAACAAGCAAATGACCAAAAGTCGTTGGGGCGCATCTGTGTTCGTGCAGATGTTCCAGTTGAAAAATAAAAATTAATTAAATATTAAATTTCTAGTTCGCGAGCCTACACAAATTTTATTTATCAGCCAATGGGAAGGCCAGAATCAAATACAAGTGTGAAATCCCAAGTGATCTGCTGTGATCCAAAATGAAGATATAAAAAGCAGATACAGAAAGCTTCAACAGGCAGACCGACTCGAGGAGAAGAGAGTAATTAGTAGCTCCCTTGACCAAAAGTCAAGCGGCTTACTACGCTCGCCTCCCTTACCTCTTTCCTTCTTCCTTGCCTCAAAAACTACTTACTAACCTAAGGAGCGACTACAACAAAGACATTCCTTATTCATAGCGCTCACCACATTCCTAAGCATTAATTCTCTTTCAGCATTTTATTGCCATGAACATTTTAATGTCCATTGGACGTATATTTCAAGTATTACTTCAATTGTAAAAACATTAATTGATATGTGTCTATATAAAATGTTATCTTTCAACTCAATTTGCTTTTCTTGGTTTATAACCTTTCTTTATGACTTATAGTGGGCTATCTATAACAAGGCCAAATTCCGTTAACCTGTAACAGTATACAACTACCCTTCACTAGAACAGACTCTCCACTACTAACGGGAAAAGAATAGATACCCCTGCTATAAAATAACAGGACAGACTGGGTTCTATAGGCTTGGCTGGCAACCAGTCTACCGCAAAAAGTAATGGCAACCTACTGCGGGATAAGATTCTGCTCAGTCAGTCATGTCTCTTTTGAGACATGACTGCCCAAGCATATATCACATATGGCACTTAACTGACTGATCATTAAAAGATTATGTGTTTCAAGAGTTGTTCCCCTTACAAAACAGTCACTTATGTTTCATAAATTTATGTCAATTCTGGTCAACCATACTTAGCCTGTTAAAATGTATGCAAAAAATGTAAACCATAAATCCTAAAGAAATATGAAAGAACAGCAGTGCAATAATCAAGAATTTGTTATTTATGTTTAAAAATGTATTTCCCTAAATTAATAGTTTAAAAATATAATTTTTTATTTTATATGCTTTTATTAAACATAGTACAGATTTGAAGGTATTATTAATGTGCTACGAAAACAAAAATAGAGTGCAAATGTAATTTGTGTAAGACTAATGAGAAAAGAAAAAGATTTATTCTCAGAGTAAAATTCAGAAAAATTACACACATTTGGCTGTCATCACTGACTTTAAAGGTCAGAAAGATTTGAGCTCTGTGATTAAAAAATACTTTTATTCTAAATTCATGCTATAAACAAGTAATATTTTTTCAGATTAATTTAACTTTAAATTTGCCAATTTTCCCAAAATAACATGTCACAGATGTATATTTTATTTTTACAAGATTTTTAAACCCAAGAATTAACTTTTGTTTGCAAATGCTCAAAAATGGCCCAAAACTTTCAAAATTTTAGATTCCAATCAATATAATATCAGTTTGAAATACACCAGATTATTTTAATTACTGGAAATAGTACATTTAATCATTTAGGTTTCAATTAAGCTAAAATTAAAGCTTCAAGAAAACTTTTTATTTTTAAAGATTCAATTTAAAGCTTACGGATCGAGTGGAGGTACCAAAACAAAACAAAGTGTCAAAAGAATGGTTCTTTCTATGAGACCATTTTTATTTTAATTACCTTCACTCCTTGGCAATGTTTATTGTTTTAAAAAGTGATGATTAAAGTCTAATAAAGCCTAAACATATGATGAAAATGAATTAATATTTTCTTTGTTCTTCAGATTTGATGACAATAGTATAAATTCCCTTTCATCATATGTTTAGGTTTTATTACAATTCTTATCGTTGCTTTAACAATAAACATTGACCATGAGTGAAAGTAGTTAAAATGATAGTGATGTCAAAAGAAAAACTGTCTTTTTGACACTCAAAGGCCACAAAGGTCAATGATTGTCATTAAATTTACTATTTATTATGTATAGTCAATTATTTTTATTATTTAACATTGAAATAATTGTTTTAACAACAATGACAGAAATGGTGGTGGTAGAAGTAGTAAAAATAATAATAATTGTTGCTGTTATTTTTTTTTTTTTTACAGTTAGCTTCCTCCTGTAAAGGATAGAGGGTTACATTAAGGAATAGTTTATATGGATAGGTGGTTGACTCTAGACTTCAGATCGTAGTGATTGGAGAAACATCCACTTGGGAGTCCGTGCCATAGGGCAGTGGTTCGTTGGAAGAAGCTGTTTGAGTTGAACTTACTTCTTGCCAATGGAATACAGAGGGATGGTAGATGGTTTGCTACTATGTAAGTAGCATTGGTGGGTCCTAGCTGTGAAGGTCAGTCTTGGTGGAAACAGGAGATGCAGTTATCTTTAACAACAGTCCAATTTCGATGGGCAAAAAATAAAACCCAGCTTACCTTCACTGGCAATAAACTGAGAGGGCAAGTCTATGTGTAGTTGTTCCAAGGATCTCACGTGAGGAGATCAGTTGTTTGATCAGCTGCAGGCTAAATCTGCATCTGGGACTGAACTTTAAGGAAAAAGAACATGCCCTGCTAAACAAATATTTACTTTATCATCTAAGCAGTAATTTTAAAAAATTCTTCAAACAAAAAATAAATAAAAAAAAACAGAATACATCTATATCTTTCAAACTTAAAACCCCAGAATATTTGGAAACAAATCTTTTTCAAAAGTTTCAGCTGTAACACTGGAAATGACATTGTTACATTATCTTTGACACTCAGAGATGAAAGAGAGAAAAAAGAAAATGATGAAAAAATCATACTAACACCAATAAACAGTGCATAACTTATTATTTTTAAACTTAATATAAAAATAATGAAAATGAGAAAATCATCAGTCAACTCCTGATAAATGGACCAAACAGTTTCTAAAAAGGTTTATCTACGAAACTCTGGAGTCAACGTGCTGAATATAACAGCAATCAGCTAAGTGAGAAATTATATACATATAGTAATTTTGTTATTATAATGGTTTATAAAAGCATTATATCACTACACAAAAATTTTCATGTTTAACATATCACCTGAAGAAGAACAGTATTGTTCTGAAACATGAAAATTTTTGTGTAATAATATAATGATTTTATAAACCATTGTAATAACAAAATTACAATATTACACTCTACTTTGTATTAAGCACTCTTTATAAAAGTAAATGCTTGAACAGTGCATTTTAATCTACATGTTCTTTGACTTTCTTATTATATAGATAGATAGATAGATAGATAGATAGATAGATAGATAGATAGATGTCTAGTCTGTAAATGGTGAGGATAATTAAAAAAGATTAACTTAATATAAAATATTAAGTGTTATATTTATATAGAGAGCTCAGTGGATGTTATCCAGAGCAATATCATATTTATAAAGGAAAACTCAACACGTCATTTAGACTGGTTATAAATTATAATTCATTTCAATGAGCTTAATTAGCTCATTTCATCAAACCACACAATATTCCTTCCATTTGGTACAAAATATTTTGCCGGAATAAGCATTTTCTTTAACTGAAGAGAAAGATAAAAAATAAAATTAGAAGAAGGAAAAGAGAAAAGGAAAAGAGGGTCAGGGGGATGTATGTAAGTATGAAAATATATGTGTAATTTGGAAGTATGTGTGAGAATTACTAGCATAATTATATATATATATATATATATATATATATATATATATAATATGCTATATATATATATATATATAACACTATTTATATGCGCAGAAATCCTATCTTTATGAAATGTATATATGTGAGTATACAAATGCAAGATCCATATGTAGACATGAAAAAGTGTAGGTTGGTAAGTATGTATAAGCATAAACAAAGTCACATTTGTAAGTACATGTGGGAATGTACATATATGTGTATATGGTGATAAGTTAGTGTACATGGGTGGGTTAATTTATGGGGTTACACATACACACGTATCCAGGGAATTAGAAGTTTCTTTAGAGGTCAGCATCTTCATGACACCAATGCCTAAGTCCTGACCCTCTTTTCCTTTTCTCTTTTCCTTCTTCTAATTTTATTTTTATTTTTTATCTTTCTCTTCAGTTAAAGAAAATGCTTATTCCAGATTCCAGCAAAATTTTTTGTACCAAATGGAAGGAATATTGTGTGGTCTGATGAAATGAGCTAATTAAGCTCATTGAAATGAATTATAATTTATAACCAATTTAAATGATGTGTTGAGTTCTTTATATATATATATATATATATATATATGTTATGTTGCTTCATTTTGGTATAATTAGAAGATAACACAAACTTGAATTAATGATGTTTATTTTTGGTATAAAACTTTAGGTTTTTACATCAAGTTACAACCTTTAAATTTTGTGTGGATACAGGAGCAGACTAGCTAAATTCTCTTCACTGTGGGATGCTAGTAGTAAACGAGCCTATCCCTTCTGGACTCTAGTGGTCAACTGACTAGCCTCTTCCCCTTTTTAATCTCCTACACAAAACTACTGTCCTTAACTCCTACTTCTTACTCCTACTCCTACCAAAAGAAACGGTTCCTTATTTTGCCGCCCAATTTTGAATTCTTGGCATCAGTGTATCTACCTTTTTCTATTTTTAGAACACTCGCCATTTTATAAACCATAACATATATATATATATATATATATATATATATATATATGATTTGTTTTTATATACAAACCCAAACCATTTTATGTAGAATCTTTAAATTTGAGATGCTTTTTAACATTAAAAAAAGCAGTTTTTTTTTCAGAGAGAAATAAAAAGAGAGAACTCTGGTCATGATGAGGGCTCTAGGCAATGACTAGAAAGAAATATAATTGAAAGATTAATTGTATAGAATTTAAATTTTCAAACATCTAAAGAAAAAAATTGCTAGTTGATCATCAGACATCAGGAATGGTTTGTCATTTGTTGGGATTTTGTAAATACACAAAAATAAATAAAAGAACATTTTCAAATTTCCAGTTTTATAAAGATTTGTGGCTATTCTATGTGGACATAGAATATGTAACCCTTTCTAATAAATGGAAAACATGAGATGACCTATATATGAACACACCCAAAGACATTAAGGAGACTCACAAAAGTACTCACAGCAACCATACATGGGAGTGTACAAGGTACATTCAGGCACTTATTCAAAACAACACAAGCAAGACATTTTACTCCAAATATACACTACGTCAATTGCAGAAAAAGAAACCTCCTTAGTTATTTTTTTGAATCATCATTTCACCCCAAACAAAGCAGGACTGCCACTGGGGTGCACGGAGTTACAGTGAGAGAAAAAAACAAGGTACAGGGGATGTCAAAGAAAGGATAAGAGATGGATGGGAATCAAGTAGATAGAAGATGGCAGTTGATGTTGCATTTAAACTTTTGGAGATTGTAGCTATCAGGGAAACAAGAATATAAAAGGGAGTTCCACAAATAGGAATTGTGAGAAAAGAAACTGTTAGAGTAGCAGAGTGGGCTACATTTAACTAGTTTCATGGTAAAAGGGTGGGATCTTGATACTAATCTAATAACATAAGTGAATACATGTGGTCATGGGATCATGGAAAAAAGCTTATCAAAGCAGTTGCCATGAAAATATTGTTAATTCTATCTTTAAATACATACTACACAAAAATGGATAATATATATTTTCATACCTACACATATTAAGTAGACACACATTTGTACATACATGGACATTTGTCTTTGCAAATTTTATTTCCAAATACCTTTTACAATCTCTCTTTAACCCTTCTAAGAATACCTTTGCTTTTTCACTTAATTGTTACAATTGTTGTTATTAAATTCTATTAAATTTATGTCTGAATTTGCATTCCCATTGTTAGTTATTGTTGTTTATTTCCTTGTTTTGATACAACCGGGAAATTACATTGGCTGTAACATTGTGGATAGACATTGAGTATGCTAGTGAATGACCTTGTGTCAAACATAATTGAGCCCACTAACAATGAAAGAAAATTCTGTTAAACAAACATGAGTAAAAGGATAAAAGAGTCTCATTTGTAATAAGTATAAATTTATTTAACGAGAAGAATGACATCAATTTTGTTGTTTTAAAAAATAACATTTATGTTTGAAAGTTCTGCATAAAGTTTCTCTTCTGAATGTGTGTTTTTAGAGTTCACTTTTTTAAAGCCAGTTGATTGATTTGAAATGGATTTGTAAGAGAAAATACGTCTCTGCTTTGCTGTGCATGTTAGTAGTAAGTGATAAGTTACTTTTTTAGTAAGGAAAAGGACAGAAGTGGTCTCTTTGATCTTCTTTCTTTATTTACTGACAGTACATAAGTACAAAGAGAACTAATGACAGTAGTGAAAAAGAGAGAGTGAGAAAGTGCATATCTCTTTGGTATAGTTTCTAGCAGACAACTGAAATCTCTCTGACATGTAAGCGGAAATTCAGAGCTTTTTTATTGGTGAATGAGTAAATGTATATGCTTTTTCAGTCGGTTTGTGAAAAGGTGTAGGTGTGTGTAAGCTCAGATTTTGTGTGCAATCGGATTTTACAAATCCAACAACATCACCTTCTCTTTATTCAAGAAGGAATTAGCAATAAATGCCTTACTGTCAAAACAAGGCCAACAACAATCGCCAGAAACTGTTGAAACAAGATGTTATGACCAACTGAGACTTCTTACCAACCATAGAAGGATATGTCAGCTAGTTTTAATATATTTAGTGAATGAGATAAATGCCTAAATATTGGAGTCACCTTTATATTATATTTTTTTTTATTTTATTTAGATTTACAATTTCAAACAATAATAATAATATTAATAATAATCTGAAATACCTTTCATACAAGAAGGATTTTGTTTCAAGTCATTTCAAACTTTGCATGATTGGTGAGGCTACTCTGTGGCTGAGTCAATTAAGAAACATTGTATCTATTGACTATAACCCTCTGCCCTGAGAGACGCAGGTTTGAATCCTACTGGAGGTCACATATTTTTCTTTAATAAGATCTCTCTACTATTCAGGCTGGCAGACAAAAATAAATAAATGCACTTTTTAATAAATAAATGGAGTGTCACACTCACTCACGCACACATATACATACATACATACATACATACATATATATATATATATATATATATATATATATATATATAAATATTAATAAATATACATATTATCCCATATTTAAGGCACGATTTGGAGTTTCATGCATTATGCAATCATCAGGTGCATATTATAAACTGACCATGTTTTGATTTTATTTTTATTTTAGGTATTAGCGTTGCTTAAGGTCATTATAAATTAAAAAACAGGGTGCCATTTTTTCATTTATCAAATGAATAATTTAATTAGGTTTATGCTAAAACCCAAAAATGGAATGATTCAATTATGTGCCATACGTGATACATGCTTGAGCGATCATGTCTCAAAAGAGACATGACTGACTGACTGTGCAGTTGATTATCCCACAGTAGGTTGCCATTGCTTTCTGCGGTAGATTGGTTGCCTGCCAAGGCTATAGAACCTAATCTGTCTTGTTATTTCACCTATAACTGGAGGGAAGATACGAATTAATACCTTTCCCAGGGGTATTTGCTCAGAAGTGAATGCAAGGAATTCAACTGGAATTCGAACTTGGATCCCCGATTTCTTGTTCCGAGCTGATATCCACAGCACCAGAACGCACATTCAGAATGGAATAGGAAACTTAAATCACGGGGGTTAAAAAAAAAAGAGAGTACAATTTGTTTATTGCAAGTTAAGGGGGGGATCTTGTATTTGTGACGAAGATGTCAGAAAAAAGTAATAATTAATAACAGAAAGCAAAAATTATTATAAATACGTATATATACATACCATACACACATACATATATATGTGTGTGTGTGTATTAAAAATATTTATATAAATACACACATATGGTGAAAAAATAGTTAGTGAAAATGATTGAAATGCTTGTGAATTAAATTTAGAAAATTTTTTCCAATGTTAGTTTTAACATTATGACTAAAAGACAGGTTGAACCATAAGACGTTATGTTTGCATATTTCAGTATATGTTTGCCTTCTTTGCTTTTCTAAACTTACATTGTGTTTACTTTTAGCTAAGGTATATTTAATTTTACTGTTATCAAATCTGCCTTATTACTAGAGTTAGAAGATAATCTAAATTAGATAGATTTATATAATCTGGTGAATTTTATCTCAAAGAGATACCTAAGTTTCCACAATAACAAAATGCCAATCAATCAAATGCAAATAGCAATGCAGAAATCTGGATTGGTTCTTTTGGTCCACAGACAGCTGTCATGAAATAGGATAGATTTTTGTGCTTGCATGATTATACTGAAATCTTGATTGCTAAGTGGGCAGTAATTTTTGGTTAAGTTTAAAGAGGCAGATAATAGATTTTCAGTAATAGATGTGTAAAAATCACAAATATTAAACTGTAGGAACATGCATTCATTTTTATTTTTTATTTTGATGAACCATTCAGCTGTGTAACACCACTGGTTCAATGTTAAAGCATTTTTTGTGTACTTGCACTCTTTTTCCAGGATGGTTTTGCTATTTTTACTGATATAGGTTTTTGAAGGTTAAGTAGACAGTATTGTGGGTTGTTGATATAATTTTTTTCTGTAGAATTTGACTGAAATAAAAGCCTGCTGCTTGTACAGGATTTGAAAAGTTCTGTCTTGAATCAAAATGATCCAAATCAGAAAAAAAATTTTTCTGGGTGCAAAATATACTTGTAATTTATAAAAAAAATATATTTTGTTTTCAGTTTGAATAACTGTATTTTCCATACATGTAAAATATTTTTTCTATGGCAATAGAAATTTTTCAGTAACATTAAAAAATTATATATTTGTTAATTTAGGAGATAAGATCATTTGAATGTTGTCATATGCCTGCCTTGACGATAACCATTAAGATGATTACACGTCGATTCGGGAATATTTACATTTCCACATCTATGGATAGATACTAGTTATCTCTCCTAGATCATGACAAATGGACAATGATAAACAAAAATAAGAAAATAAGATCATTGTTTGATTGATATAATCGAACTGTAATCTTCCCAGGTTTGCTTCAATATCAACACATGTGCTGACCAACAATTCAAGGATGAACGACAAGGCGAAATGATTTTTAATATAAAGTTTTAATAAGTAACAAAGTATTAAAATAAAAAATATATATGAGTATGAATAAGAGTGTCCAATGACCTGAATCTCAAAACTTATATTCGATACCCAACTCAGTCAAAATAACAATTTACGACAAATATCAACAAATATGAATAAATAGAGGCAAACATGAATGCAAGAGATTAACACAAAATAAAATGGGGAGAACCATATAATTATGAGCACATGTGGTATGATGTTTGTGGTAACATAATATTCATGAAAGTGTATGCGTGTTCTAACATGGACCTAAGTATATAATAACTTATCTTTATGTCAGTTCCTTCTCTCTTATTTTACTGTCTTTTCTTTCTTCCTCTTTCTTTATATAACTTCGGACTCAAACACGGTCCACTTGAAATGTATCTATCTGTGTCTCTATTTTCTTTCAGTTGGCTGTTGTATTTTCAGCATACAAATTTTCTGAAATATTCCCACTCATTTATTTCTTTCTTCAAACAAGCATCATATTTTCTGCACTCAAACAATTCTGCAGTTTCTTCTCTTCAATATCTCTTTGTTCACACATTATCTTCTCTGTGTTGCTATCTTTACTTTCTTTTCTTGATAAACAACTCGGCTTCATCTTCTTTCTCTTCTTTTAACAAATAAGAATCAGCATACAAATAACATTAGTTTCTTCTCTTATCTTATCTTCGTTGCTATCTTTCCTTCTTCCTTGAGAAACAATTCGGCTTCATCTTCTTTTTGTTCTTTTAACAAATAAGAATCAGCATACAAATAACATTACAATTTCCTCTCTTATCTTCTCTTCTTGTTTTAACGAATAAGAATTTATAAGTTCGTTTTTCTTATCCTGAGTTGCTTAAGATGAATTGGTCAAATTACGCCATTATCTCAAATGTGTTTTCCTTTTCATTCATAAGTTATCAGCTCTCAGCAACCATGACTTGCTAACCCAAGATCTGATCTGCAACTAATTTCCAATCACTGCTTTCCACATGACTTGTCTTTGGAGCAGATTCTAGCTCATGCTGCTTCACAACCCCATGTCTAGCCTCTGTCTATTTCCTGTCTAGACATTTGTTACTAAGGGTGTCTGGGTCAACCAACCTTGACCTGCTATCCCAAAACTGACTTTAGGTTCCCATGTGACCATCTCCTTGTTACTGGAGACCAATCTCAATATATGTGTGTAAGTGTGTGTGTGTGGCTATCTATATCCATAACAAACATAAACACATTGACAATTTATTCAATTTTACAATAGAAAAATGTTTTCATATTATTTTCTTTAAATTGAAACTAAATATTAGGCTAAACAATAAATAATTTGTTTTTGTTTATCAACTTTATTCTTTAAAAAATAAAGTACAATTATATTTTATTCAGTTATATATTCACTATTATTTGCAAAGACTTGTTACTATAATGGCGTGGGAAGTTAAAAAGAACAATTGATTTACCTACACAAAGATGATTAATGAAAAATGATAATGAAGAGAAAACACATGGGTAATTTTAACAAAACAAGATAAGGAATTTATTCACAAATTTACAGGCTTGAAGTAGTGTGGAAAATAAATCAGAATTCTTAAGTCCATAATTTTACGGTATTGTCATGAAGAGGAAATGTTCATAGAACAGATTAAATGATCTGACACAAAATAATATTAAAAAATATTTAAATAAGAGAGTTTGTTGCCCACTGAAGGTATATATGCTATATATAGACAAAGAGAGTTTGAAATACTTAGCTTTCTTTGATTGTTGAGAGAAAATTCTTCAAAATGTTACATATTGTAAGTGGCCGATAATTTATTGGCAAATAATTTTGTTTCACATGACTTTAGACACTCTTCTCTCATTAATTTAATTTTTCTTATTTTATATATAAAGGAATTTTGCACAGGCTCAATAACTTCTTTTTTTCTTTTTGACTGACCAGCTAATTTCTGTGAAGGCAAAGTTTTCATTAGTCTAAAAACAATTTCACATAGACTCATGAATTTCCTTCCATTTTCTTTTTAGCTTCAATTTCTGTGAAGGCAAAGTTTTCATTGGTTCAAAGAAAATTTTGCATTGGCTTGCAAATTCCTTTCCTAATTTGTCCTCAGTCCTTGGAATTTGAATGGAGTGAATTAAGGGAGTTATTATTATTTCATATTCACTACATTACCACTCTCTAGACAATTCTTTGATACCATTTGAATAAAATTTGCAGATTTTGATATGAAAAATATTTTAATGAACTCTTGAACCTGGTTTTTATTAGAAAACAATTTGCTCATCAAATTCTTTTGCAGCAATCAAAAAAGCTCATAATCAGATAGTGCAAGGTCAGGGGTGAATATGGCGAGTGGGATAGAACAGATCAACCAAGTTAAAAGTTTTTTACCTGTTATAGTTACTGTATGTGACCTTGTGTTGTCATGGAAAAGAAAAACATTTTTCCTTAAATCTACTGTAATTTTTTACAAGAATCAGATCAAAAATGGAGTCTTTGTGCCTCATCTTTGCTGGAGCTGCCCAGTCCTCCCTTTCCAACCCTGTAGATGCTTTTGTACACTTGACAGAGTTCAAAAGTGTCTTTGCGACTTTGTGGGGGATAAATTATTCTCAACCTTACAAACTTTTTCTTCCAGATAAGCCTCTTGAAACTCTATTGTTATTTCCACTGCAAAAGTTCTGACAAGCTACATTCCTTGGCTTAACCAAGTCAAACCTTTACAGTTAAGACCTGCTATGCCACATCTGCAGGGTTGAATTAATTTCCATTCCCTGTGTATGCCGTTGACAAAAAAGAAGTTCCATTTCAACTAAATTCTTCCCAAGAAGTGATACTTTGCAGAACAGAATCCCAATGCTTTTCCAATCACTACAATCTTAACCTCTTCAAGTCTTGTGTCAGCCATTATCTACATTCAACAACCTCATTTAATTATTCTCTATTGTGAGTGACTCTTGTGTCTTGTGTTAGGTGAACGAGAAAAAAGGTGTCACTGCTGTGCAAAAGTAAGGTGTGTTACTGTTCTCCAAATGCCATGTAACAATTATGAGTTAGTGTGATATATTTGGCATTACAATTGATTCCCTAAAATGGAAAGTGCATATGCATTCTTGTGGGTGATGAATTGCTTTCCACCCTACAACCCCTTTCCCACAGACAAAATGTTGCAAACCTCTTGCTACTCTATTGCTATTTTCATGAAAAGTATTCAGACAAATTACACTTCTTAGTTCTGCTAGTTCTACCCTTCATCATGCCATGCACATTGTAGTGAACTACATTCACTCCTTTAGCATGCCATTGGGGCACTTCAACATGGTGCAAATGTTAGCAAGCTTGTCTCACTAGATCAATTATGAGTGAGTTGCGAGTTTAATCATCACTGGGTGCCCTAAACTTTTGGCTTTGTGCCACATCAATGCTATACTTTAAAAAATTACCCCCTTTGTATTTCATTGGTCAGACAGCTTCTTTCCATGAACTTTTACTTTGTAGAACCAACTCCCAAGAGCATGTTTCCCTGATCACTATCTTAACCTATTCAAATCTTGGATTAACCGTTATCTTCCCCACATATCCTCATAAGCTGTACCCCTTAATCTAATCCTCTACCTTGAATGTCTCTTGGATCTTGTGTAGGGTGAACATTACTGTACAAAAAAGAACCTTGTGGCATTTAAGATTGTGTGTTGCTGTATTGTGTGTGTGTGTGTGTGTGTTCACATATAAACAAAGAAGAAATAATAAAAACTTGGGCCTACTACTGAATATGTATGATTTAGTTTTTTATATAAACTGTAAGGAAACAAAGTTTTCACTGTCACTTGGGTATGTCCATTTTCTTTTTTTGATTCAGAAGTAAGTTAGGGTAAGTAATGATAAGAATGATTGTAATGGTCGAGATCAAATCAGTGTTGTACTGAGTTGGAACAACCACAGTAAAGCTTGTATTTACTTCATTGGTGAAGATTCTGCATAACACATCTGAATACTATGCATTAGAAAGTGAAAAGAGAAAGTATTTCTGCCTGTTTTGTAAATGGGAGTCATAGATTTATACAGATGACTAAAACCCTTTCCAATTTCTTTTATTACTAATGTTATGGGAAATTATTTTTTCTTTGTTATTTCATTTTCCCACAAACTCTGATTTGCTATGCATGGAGAATAGTGAATTTTTCCTGTTTTATTTACCATTTTAGGTTGAATAATTATTCAAAGGGATGTGTGTGGTGGTCCAGTGGATATCGGCTCGGAACAAGAAATCGGATAGCCGAGTTCGAATTCCAATTGAATTCATTGCATTCACTTACACGCAAATACCCTTGGGAAAGGTATTAATCCATCTCTTCCTTCCAGTTATGGGTTAAATAACAGGACAGATTGGGTTCTATAGCCTTGGCAGGCAACCAGTCTACCACAGAAAGCAATGGCAACCTACTGTGGGATAATCTTCTGCCCAGTCAGTCATGTCTCTTTCAAGACATGATCGCCCAAGCATGTTTCAGGTATGGCACTTAACTGACTGAATTATTCAAAATGGAGTGAAAATCATTGAAGATGTTACATTGAATTAAATTTTCTTTTTATTTCATACATCTTGTCACTGATTATCATACTGAGACACTAAGCAATCAAAATGAGATATATATATATCTGACATTATTTACATTTTATAAAAACATTACACACTATGAAATTGGCCTTTCTTTGATGTGTGCCAATGGCCTGGTGGGTGAATATTCAACTGCTGTCAAATCAGTTGGGTTTCAGTCCTGGTTTGAGGCAAATGGATAATCTAGCCACACTGAAGAGCCATGATACAGTGAAACAGGCTTATCAGCAGATATATATATATATATATATATATATATATATATCAAAGATTTTTTATTTTATCTGTTCATTTATTCTAAATTTTTTTTTTCACCCTTCATTATTTTTTAATGAGTTTTTTTTATCTCAAAATCCTGCATCTACTTACAACCAAATTTATTTTACAAAATCTATTTCACTTTAATTAAACTAACTCCCCTATCCTCATTCCCATATTGATATTAAATTTATTGAACAATATCTGCTGAAGTTTTTGGATGAAATTTCAGAGACAGGGTCAGCATTTCTTGAAAATTCTTATCTGTTCCAGAAATAGAAATCCTCTCTTCTTCATTTCCGATATTGATCAGCTTATTTCCTGTGTCTATATTACTTATAATTAGTAAACTTATCAATGATAACTGCAAGTATTTGATTGTATGATGCTAATATCCTACTGTTATTTTATATACAAGCAGAACAAGACAGATTTTTTACTGCATAGATTAGTCAGATGAGGCTTAAAACGTTGGAAAAAATTTATATTTGTTCAATATCTTTTTTAAAAACATTTTATGTCCTTTTGTAAAAAAAAAAGGAATCTTTTTGCCCAAAAATATCTCACCTTACAAACAAATGCTTGTTTAAAATATGCATATATTTGTTTCAAATATTTTTGTAAAATAAAACATAAAAATGTATCCAAGACACACTATGCATGAATGAAGGCTTCAATCAAGAAAAGAGGAGGAAAATGGTGAAGTGCTCACTCTATAGTAACCAGTCTAATTACATAGTGCTGAATGGATAGATGGATGATGATGACAAGAAAATTTTATTTTATAATATTATTCTATCATTATGATTGATTGTTTCTAAATGCATAGGAATGTGTTGGTAGTGTAACAGTTATGGGTGCCGAAAGCTGAGCTAAGTTTCAGCTTAGATTGTTGTGTTCACCTTGCACTAATAATCTTGGGAAAAGCATGAATGCATTCCTTCTCTCCACAGCTATGCATTTGCAGTGGAAAAAATCATTAAAAAATCTATGTAAATTAAGATTTGGTAAAATGAACAAATTAAACAGATTCAAATTATGGCAGGCATATTATGGTAATATATTTGAGTGATGAATCAGTTTCAGATAAAATAAAAGCAAACAGATCTGTGACTTCACAAACAAAGTGAGTTTCCTGGATCATGGCCACATGCCAAAAGACAAGAGGTCACGAAGCAGGCAGGAAGCCTTACTCCAATCCCTCAGGCCCTTCGCATTCAAGCTGGTTATCTTAATTGACATCTTTCAAAGTCTGAAATGAGAAAAAGAGAAAATTACTCCAGGTAGAAATCTCAGGGGGCAAGAACCCCAACGGACTGTCCTAGGGAACCAGTTCCTACATCAGACATAACCCGTCCATCTACAACAATTCCACCAATGTCCATGGGATAGGTTAGTTTTACAACCCTATAAAGACAGAGATGGAGCAAAATTGGGACCCTATCTGCACAATTCTTGCTCATTTTTTTGAGTTCTGGAGTATCACTCCAGAACATGACAATGTTCTTGTAATGTTTATCTGGTGCAGTGATGTGGTCCCACACCCAAAGATTACCCCCAGTGCTCCAGACAAGAGTAATCACACCGGGGGGGGGGGGGCTTTGGAAAGTTCATGGGGTCTTCTGTGGATTTGCCCTCTACGATAGTTTCAGTAGGGGCTTCAAAAGATACGCCTTTGTGTGAACCACTCTTTCATTATTTCTTTCTTTTCAATTCTCATAAGTTCTTCCCCCTGCGGCAATGGCTTCTTTTTCTTGGGCTGGGTGGGAGAAGGAGTAGGGGTGGGTGATTGTCATAGTGTCAAAGGGGAGAGGGGGTCAGCTTGAAGACCGGGGACTGGAGGAATTTTGTGGAGAAGATGGAAGGCTTTTGCCTTCTCAGCATAAGAGTTCTTGTGTCTCACAAGCAAGACGGGCAATGACAAAGCTTTTGACATTCCTTCTTTCTCTCTGCTTCTGCTTTTCCGCAGTACTTTTTGGTTTTCATTCTCATCTTCTTCCTTGTCTCATCCTCTCTTTAGAGATGATACTCTGGGGGCTGGTAGTTCCACATCCATCTGTTTCTTCTAGGCTGATTGATGCTTCTTAGGGGAATTTTTCGGTTTCCTCTGTGAGACATCCTGCTTCAGAGGCGACTTCTGTGGTGGAAGCGACTTTTGTTGCGGAAACGACTTCTGTGGGGGGAGGGTCTTCCGCGGTGTAGGAGACTTCTCTTGTAGTGAAGGGGTGTTGGCTTTTAATCCCTTCTTGCTGGCTGTTTTCTACTCCCCCTCCTTGGTTGTGGAAAATTCTTTTGGCAACTCCTTCTCTGCTGTCACCTTCACAGCTACTGGAACTTGTGACGTTTTTGGTTCTTGAGTCTTTGGGGCTGTATTCCTGGTGGGACATGCCTTGACAACATGATCCGAGGCTCCGCAGACCCACAAAACGGCCTACTGCTCTCCACCACTACAAAGATGGAGCGACCCCTGCAGGTGAGATTATTTGGTATCTCATTGAATTCCTTGTGGGTCACCGTCTCCTGCAGGGTGATGTCACCTGTCATGAAACGGGCTTTAGTTTTAACAGCGGTCACCTTCGCCACTCTCCCAAATTTGGTGAAGAAGGCACCAATGTGATCCTCGCTGATGTGCATTGGTACGCCATGTAGAGTCACCTTGGCTTTCCTGATACCCATGTACTCCATTTGGAGCTTTAGGGTTTTCGTCGCCAGGGTTGTTCCAGCCAATTGTTTGGCCTCTTCCACAGTGCCGAGCAGGATGTCCCAATTGGCCTGGCTCCTTCTCGCCACAGCTTTTGTTTTGATATTGAGGCTTTTCATTGTCTCCTCGATGTTTTCCCTGCTGATATCCACAAACCTGCTGGTTCTGACATCTTTAGTCAGTAAGGAGATAATCTTGGGCTCAATGTCTTGGAGGGCATCCAGTACCAACAGGAGTTCGTTCCTGGAGATATATTCCGCATACCGTTTCCGCAGGCCCTCATAGTACTTTTCACCCTTTCTTACATTCCCTCCCTTCCGAGGGGCTGAAGGGGCAGACGCTTCAGGCCTTTTAGAGGCCACTGAAAGGGAGCTCCCAACGCTGGTGAAAGTACTTTTAGACATTGAGGGTATCGGCGATCGCGGATTATGCGGCTGTTGACTGGCTTCTTGGCTGGGTACTTTCCAGCTAAGGTGGAGGGGTCTGGTGGTCCTGGTAATTCCCCAGTTTTTGGTTTCACTTTCACCTACCCCCCTCACTCCATGCCAAGGTTGAGGGAACTGGAGACTTAGCCTTTTCGAAGGCTATTACCTCCTCAGCAGAGGTATCGTAACAGGCATTCCCCTGCCTGGGAATATTTTAGTGCACACACATAAAAAATTGACTACTGCTGCTAAAAAAAACTTCCACGTACCACTGACTTCAGCACAAGAATCATGATGTGCACGAAAAAAGAACACCTGACACTGTATACAGGGGAACTCTTTGTACTGTCAAGAAAAAAAACCCATACTCCTCAAGAAAAAATCTGCTCTCCACAGTAACGCTGACACCCGTTTTTTTATGTCATTTCAAGATGGTCAAAATTTGCATGCGTGCAAATATTGTCACGTTTTGGACGAGACAGGTATGTATAAATTGTGTCTTCAATAATGGCCATCTTTCTTTTTTGTTATTATCTTGCAGGTAAGACATGTTTGTGCTTGTTTTAAATTCCGAGATAAGTTGTAGTGGTCTGGACAATTTGGGTTCCAATATGTAGTAGACTGACCGTCGGGGTAGTGATTTCAACAGTGAAGAAAAGTTTGGTTGTCCAAACCACCACAATTATAAATAAAATAACTCAAAGCACAATGTAACAAATATAACAACATTGTATTAAGGTTACAGAACTGAATAATTTGTGAATATAAATGTCATGAAAAGAGTTCTCTCTTAGATATTAAAGATATTGTCTCAATATTCATGTTAGAAAATTTCCTGAAAAGGAAATAATATGTTTGTATTGAATAGTAGTGAATATCATTATACATGTATTGAAATGTGCTTATAAGATAGAGAGAGACATTTTTATGTGGCTAATTGCTGAATGCAATTAGCACAGTGTGTGAGTTGGAAGAGACAAACGGTATTTGGACTTACGCTCTGAAAAAACATTCTCCAACTGGCTAAACACGTGTGGAAATCAGTTTATATATTTCTTAATAAACGCAGGAAAAAAGAAAGTTTGTGCATGGCAATATGTATGTAGGTATGTACATGCATGTAGAAGTGATTCTACAAAGTCATGTCTTTCGTTACATCAAGTCAGTCTTAGAGTCTATAGTTAACCCTTATCTTTCCTGCATATCCTCAGAAATTTTCCATCTAACCTCTTATCTTTTGTTATATAAAACAGACTTATTTAATAATCCTCTACCTTGAGTAGTTCTTGGGCCTTGTATAGGGTGAACATTGGTTAAAAAAAGTTCTTAGTGTTTTTTCTATTTATTTATTAATCCTCTCACTTCTTGTTCAAGTATCCATATACAAGATATTGTTAGATAGGTAATTCGCTGTCTACTTCTGCAATTCCTCCCTTCTGACCTGTGTGCGTCTTAAATTGTTCAAGCCCTCTTTCGAATTCTCCGCTACCAGCCAGTAAACCGCAGCGGTTGCGAGGAAAAGTTATCGTCGAACTCTTTACTATCAGGAGATAGAAAAGAAAAGAAACACGAAAGTGGTATTCCAGCCTTATTGTATATGACTTAGATTTCACATTTTAAGTTATATTATTAGTAATGATAAAGTTTCGTGCTCGTAATGATCATGGAGGTTGGTATTGCTAGATGAGCTTCTCAAATCAAAAGCAAAATTTACACCAAAAGCTTTCTTTCTCTGTCTGCACTGTTTTATTTTTTAAGTCACTTACTTCTACTTGGTAACTAGTAAAAAAAGGGTTTCTTTTTTACTCACTTACGGTCTACCACTGACACTAGGTCCTACTAGGTTCAAAAAATTAAAATACAATAATGGCAATGTTTAAGTCATTATTCCACAAAAAGAAAAATCTGAATTAAAAAGTTAAAAATACGCTCAACTCAATATTAGAGGGAAAAAAGTAGCTAGTTGTTTTTTAGTGTAATTTTTAAAATTAGTTACCCGTAAAAAAAAAAAAAAAGCCTTTTTTTTGTTATGGATACTAAGTTACTTTCATTAATTCGTTTTTTTCTATTAAAGACCATCAATTGATAAACAAATGGATAAATTGATAAATAATATGAAATCTTTATTTCTTACCAACGACCTTTTTTTTCTATTTTGTGTACAGCTTCTTCAGCTTTTTATTTTCTCTTTAAAAATGAATGACTGAAACATTTTTTTTGTTGTTGTTAGCTTCTACTTTCTGAATTTTAAATGTTATTAAACCGAATTTGATAAGTATTTTTCCTTGTATTTATAATTAAAGCAAATACATAAAATGCCTGTGGTCAATAAATGAGAAAAACAACGTTGTCACAGTCACCTCAAGGCCCAAATTATCACGGTTATTGAGAGAAAGGGGCATTTAAGTAGGTGTATGAAATCTTCCAAGAAGACATAAGTCAGAAAAAAAATCCAGAAACTAAGTCTAAAGTACTCTATCAGTTATTTTAATTGTTATATTTGGTCAGATTGAGATAAGATCACACATTTTTTTTTTTTTTTTAAGCTAGTAGAATTTTTTAAAAAAATTATTGTATAGATATATAAAAACACACATCTGGGAGAAAAATTAATTAGTTGAAAAAACAATTTTGCAAAATTAGAGATAACAAAATGGTATCTTCAATAACAAGTTGTTATAGGTACCTCCACTCATCTTCAATACCTGAGTAAGGGTTTGGATTTCTCACAATAAAACGGCCTTGTGTCACATTCGGCTTCAGTGGGGAGACAGATAAATACTGTTCTACATGAACTCAGTCTTGTCAGACTCTGCCTTTTGGCAGAATTTCGTCTTAGAAAAAAACTAGACCAGAGCTTTTCCAAGCCTTATTTTCTACGGAAAATTTTTACTTAAGGGCTTGCAATTCTCACGTTAAAAACCAACCTTGCGTCACACCCAGCCTCAGTGAGGAGGTTTCTGGTAAATACCCAGAGTGTCAACTTGATGATAATGCAATTTACTAAGCGCAGCTTAGATGTGGCACAAGGCCGAAAGTATGGGGCACCCAGTGAGGATCGAACTCACTACTTAATTGCAATAGTTCTAGCGAGACAAGCTTGCTAACCATTACACCACCTCGAGGTGCCCATAATTTACTAAGCGCAGCTTAGATGTGGCACAAGGCCGAAAGTATGGGGCACCCAGTGAGGATCGAACTCACTGCTTAATTGCAATAGTTCTAGCGAGACAAGCTTGCTAGCCATTACACCACCTCGAGGTGCCCAACTTGATGATAATGACAGTGTTAATTTGGTTTTGGTACTATAAATTAAATTTAAATAATGAGATCACCTAAAAAAAAAGATTCCATTTTTTTTTTTTTTTTTTCACAAAATAATTTTCTAAACAGTTTGCCAGGGATAATCAACTAAGAGAAAACATTTTTAAAATTTGTTAGAAATTAAAACTTTTTTAACATTTTTTCCAATTTGTGTCATTTGATAAAGTCATAAAAACTTTTAAAAGTTAAAAAGTGTTTTCATTTTAAATTCTTAATTTTACTGTTCATCCCAAGTACACAAAATAAAAAAACATTTGATTTACACTTGAAATTGCTAATAGTTTCTTCTCCCACACTTTTTTTTGTAAAACTCTTTTTAAAAGGGGAAGAAGGGAAAAAAAAGTTGTAAGATGAGCCAATATGATAAAACGTTTTATTAATGTATATATGTATATATATATTTATTGGTTTGCTTTCTTTTCTTCCTCCAAAAATACCCTGTCTTGAATGTAGGAAGTTCAGTACAACCGAGCATACCCGATCTATAACATCGAATAGCTCAAGTGAAGTCTTGAATGGTTGCTGTTTTCCAAGGGAACTTATATCATGTACATCCTAAAGCTAGTAGCAAATTTTTAGTCTGGGTGCAGGCCAAATACTGATCATTCGGTCGGGTCACCTCTCAAAGAAGTCTGTTATTTATTTAGACCCGAAACTTCTATCAACATAGGAGCAACAACACTGATGATGCACCTAGATTCAGCACTTAAAGGTGTATTCTTAATAATTCAGGCTTCTTGTTTTTCAGTCAACTTTGATCCTCAAAAATTGAATTTAAATGCAATGTCAATCGTTATCATCTGTCTTCCTAATTCTTGTTCTTTTATTGTTCTTTCTCCTTAATAATGTTTTTCTTTTTCTCATATTTCTCTGCATCTTAATAGCTTTATTGCCTTGCTTGGGGTGAAATGATTAAGACATAAAAAAAAAGCTAAAGTTATTTAAAAATTTATTTAAAATATTTTCAATACTTTGACAAAAATTCTACTAATTTTTACTGCTATATACTTACATACATATATATATATATTTTTTTTTAATCATATCACCCCGAGCAAGGCGGTAACGCCACTGATGCACAGGGGGCTACGTAAGAGTGAAAAGATTTGAAAAGAGAAAGCCGGAAACCACATCCTAAACAAGGGATGAGCCTGTTCACCTGTTCAATAGACATGGGTGGAGTGTGAACCGGATGATAGTTCAGTCTATCTATTCCAATTGAAAAAAAAAAAAAGAAAGAAAGAAAAGAGTAAAAAGATTGGACAAGAGAAAGCCGGAAACCACATCCTAAACAGGGAACAAGGGATGAGCCTCTTCACCTGTTCAATAGACATGGGTGGAGTGTGAACCGGGCGATAGTTCAGTCTATCTACTCCAACTGAAAAAAAAAAAACTCATCATCCGAATTCTGATGAATAGAGTGCACAGTAGAATCAGGCTAGAAATTGAACAAGAACAGTGACATATATATATATATATATATATATAATTCATTTAAACATTATTTTTAGTGGATACTCATATTTGAGTAGATGCTCTGTTTATTTATTAAATACTATATTTATTCATTTTCAACTACTAGCCTGAATAATTTAGAAATCTTATTAAAGAAGAAAGATGCACCTGCTGGTAGAATTTGAATCTGCATCCTCTTTTGCAGGATAAACTGTTATTAAGTCCACCATGCTTTAGACCAACTCAGCTATGAAGGGTTTTGCCAATCAAGCAACTCATATCAGCACAGATAAGCCTTATCAGCACAAATCCTTCCCAGATTCATGAGAGTTCATATCTGTTGAGTTTCATATTTGAACATAAACAAAGCAATTTCAAAAGAATTAATCAATATTTTATTCATTAATCTAACAGATTTTATCACTTTAAATGTTATTTTTAGTGAATACCCATATTTGAATAGAAATTCCATTTATTTTTTAAACATGTTTATTTATTTTTTGTCTACTAGACTGAATGTTTGAGAAATCTTATTAAAGAATATACTGTTTAAGAAATAAACAGAGCATCTACCCAAATATGTCTATCAACTAAAATTAACATTTAAACTAGTAAAATCTGTTGGATTAATGAATAGAAAATCCATTACTTTATGAGTAATATAATAATGCACATTTGAGTGCTGGCTTTAATAAAATAGTGCTTGATGTAAAATAACAACCATAAATTATATACTAATAATAAATATACACTTTTTTCCTCACAAGTAGCACAACTCTGAGTTTCATGCACAATGCAATCTTCAGGTGCTGAGTTAAGACTGAACTTGCTTCAGCAACTGAAGATTGTGCTGTGCATGAAATTCAGAGTTGTGCTACCGGCAAAGAAAAATTTATATTTATTATTAATATAAATATATACACAGGGCTGATTAAAGATAGAATAATTATTACTTTAGATAACTATTGAGCACTTTTTTGTAAAAATTCTGTTTACATACATTAAATTATGAAATTTTATGTATAAAATTATGAAATTTTATGTATAAGTTATTATTATTTCATTATATATATATATATATATATATATATATATATATATAAAAGAGTGAACAGTGAAGTCAACACTCAGGGGCGACAGATTATTTCATGCTAAGCACAATCATCAGGCCACATGTATTAAGTTTTTCCTCGGCTATTTATATATACATGTCAGTGGGGCATTGTGGGTAATCCTTCTAATGATTATTTTGGCAGGAGTGGCTTGATTATTTAATTATTTGAGTAAATCTATTTTACTTGTTATTTGTTTATTCTTTTGTTTCGCGATGATTAATTTATTAATTTGGATTTGTTATTTACATTTTTTTTTTTCCTTTTTATTATGATTTGTTATTATTTATTTATTTATATTATTTTATTTATTATTTATCTGTTGTAATGGATGTTATATCGTATATATTAATTTGTTTATAATTTGCTCCTTATTAGTTTTTTATTTTTAAGTAACGTAGCAAAAATTTGTTTTCATGTCTGCATTTTGATAGAAAAATACAGCTTTAAAACTAGAAAATGTCCCCACCCAGCAAAAAGAATTAGATGACTTTGAAAAAGACTTAACTAACATCGTAAGAAACATAGAGTTCCATAAAAAACAAGACACATTTCAAAACAAACTAAGAAAAGATATAACTAAAATAAAAAATTCAACAAATGTATTTATTGCAGTGAACAAAACTAGAAATTTATGTGAACTAAGCACACACATACACAATAAATTACTCAAGGACAGCATAACTAAAACATACAAAAAAGCATCTAAAATAATAGAAAACGATATTGATACAGAAGCCAAAGCAATCACCCAAAAATTAGACTTAGACGACAGAATATGTTGCGATAAATATGTTACGAATATGTTGGTTTTTTAGTGGTCTTTTAGTGGTCTTTTCTTTGTGGTCTTTTAGTGAGATAAAGGTTTGTGCCTGTATCCCACTAAAAGACCACAAAGAAAATTTCAAAGCAAACCACATATGCAGACTCATAAACCCAACCAAAATTGAACTAGGAAAAATAAGCAAAACAATACTGGAAAGAATTAATTCTGAACTAAGGAATAAGTTAGGTGTAAACCAATGGAAAAACACAAAAGCAACTATGGACAGGTTCAATAATATAAAAAATAAACATAATTGCCAATTCGTGCAATTAGACATAAAAGAATTCTACCCGTCAATAACAGAACTCATGCTAGATAAGGCCATCATCTTAGCCCAGGAGCAAATAAAAGTAAACCCAAATAAAATCGATATCATTAAACACTCATGCAAATCACCACTATTTGACAATGAAAACACATGAATAAAGGATGACGGCATCTTTGACACTACTATAGGAAGCTTCAATGGTGCAGAGACCTGTGAAATCATAGGCATATATTTACTACATGAACTAAGTAAAATAATAGATAAAAATGATACTGGACTCTACAGGGATGATGGTCTAATAATCTTAAGAAACTGTAACAAACAACACATGGATAAAACCAGAAAAGCAATTATAAAGATTTTCAAAAGTAGTGGACTCGATATAGACATAAAAACTAACCTAACTGAAGTGGATTTCCTAAACGTTACTTTTAACCTAAAAAACAACACATATAAACCAAACAGAAAATCCAACGACAAACCACTGTATATACACACTTCTTCCAATCACTCGCCATCTATAGTTAGGCAGATACCAAAATCAATTGAACGTAGGCTTTCTGGCAACTCCAGCAATGAAACCATATTCAACGAAGCTAAGAAAGACTGAAAAAACTCCAAAAAATAGTGGATTCCTGGTAATACTCACATACTCACCACAGAGAACAAAAATAAAAACAGGAAGAGAAATATCATATGGTTCAACCCACCATATAGTAAAAACATAAAAACTAAGATAGGAAAAATATTCTTCAAGCTTCTACACAAACACTTCCTGCAATCAAACCCTCTTCACAAAATATTTAACAAAAACACAGTGAAAATCAGCTTCAGCTGCACCAAGAACATGGCACAAATAATAAAAAGGCACAACAGATAAAATAACAAACAACCCGAACAAACCACACCTACATATACCTGCAGAATAAGGAATGGATGCCCATTAAACGGTAATTGTTTACAAAACAACGTAATATACCAAGCAATGGTAAAATCACCAGATAATGAGGAAAAAATATACATAGAAGTAACAGAAGGACCCTGGAAATAAAGACATCCAAAATATCCTTCACAAATAGAAAATATGTGAACAGCACAATGCTTTCTAAGTACATCTAGGAAGTCAAAAACAAAACCCAAATCACCCCAAAAATAACATGGAAAATACAAAAAAGAACATCGACCTACAACAATCAATCAAAAACCTGCAGACTCTGCCTGGGGAAAAAATAGCTATTATTACCTTTCCTGACCAAAACAAACTACTAAAAAAACAATCTGAACTAATATCAAAATGCAGACATGAAAACAGATTTTCACTTCATTACTTAAAAATAGAAAACTAATAATAAGGAGCAAATTATAAACAGGTTAACAAATTGCCAACAACATAACATCCATTACAATAGATAAATAATAAATAAAATAATATAAATAAATAAATAACATAATAACAAATCATAATAAAAGTAAAAAAAATAATAAAATAAGTAAATAAATCCAAATAAATTAATCATCGCGAAACAAAAGAATAAACAAATAACAAGTAAAATAGATTTACTCAAATAATTAAATAAATAATCAAGCCACTCCTGCCAAAATAATCATTAGAAGGATTACCCACAATGCCCCACTGACATGTATATATAAATAGCTGAGGTAAAACTCAACACATGTGGCCTGATGATTGTGCTTAGCATGAAACAATCTGTCACCCCTGAGTGTTGATTTCAATGTTCACTCTTTTATATTTACATATTTTCTATCCCTGATATTGAGCACTTTATCCTATAAATATAACACACCTTAAAACTATATATATATATATATATATATATATATATTACATGATTTGTTTGATCTTCCTTTTTCTACACAATCATTTTATTATCTTGTTTCCCAACATAAATTTTACTTGATTAATTTGTTATTAAACTGTACAAATATAAATAAATCTACTTTCATCAAAATTCATCTGTAAATTCTTAGTTACTTGAAAACTTTGTTGTTATCACCACAATGACTAAGATAAGAGCAATAGTTGGCATGTAAATAGTGTAATAACTACTCATACCAGAAATTCAAAGATTGACCCTACAAATTCTGCTTTTGATTAAAGTTAATTTTTTACTTTATAAAATATAGTCTTTATTTAATGTTAGAAATAAAATTAACTAGACAGCAAATTTTATTATAATCATACAAGTATGATATTTTATAAATAACTTAAATAACTTCTTTTTAAAAAACATAAAAATTGGTAATCTCAGAAGATCTTATAAAGAATTGGGAATCTGCATCATACGTCTGTGAGGATATGTATTCAGATTTGAGTAGAAAAAAATTCTGTTGCTTAAAGGTTGTAAAATAATTTATATTAAATCAAGCAACCATTCTCATGCAAACAAAATGATTGGCTGGTAGGACTTGGTGTGATCTGTTTATAGATATACCTGTGTCAATATATTATTGATATAGGTGTATTTTCTTTCCATATGTTTTCCTTTTTTAGTGCCATATATTTTAATTTTTTTGATTGAGTTCACACAAATAAGGAGTAATAACTGGTGTTCTATAACATCAATAATGAGCATGATGATTTCTAAACCCTTTTGGTCTCACTAGGGAATGATGGGAATAAAGTAGATTGAGTGACATGTAGAGGACGAAGCGTCCATTACTAATTTAGGTTTACGAGTCGACTCGGCGTAACTGGGGTCATGAAATAAAACAGGCAATAAGAAAGACGAGTAGGCGAAAGTAACAAGAAAAACAATATATTAACAAAGGTTACATAGGGTTGACAGCATGCATAAAATTAAGGAAAGAAAAGTTCTTTCCCTGGTAAGAAATAAAAATTTGCGCCCCTAATTGCTACCCGCAATTAGTGCGCGTGTGTTTGTGTGAGTTAGGGAAACATGTCTGCTCTTGCCCGGGACGAAATCCTAACTAGCGTACCATGTGACGTTCCCCGCTTTTATTGGCATTTGTTTACACGGGAACTAAGTTATCACGTGAATGCTGAATGACCATGTGTGTGTGTGTGTGTGTGTGTGTGAATGTATCAAACCCCACAGACAGTTTAAATAAGAGTTGTTGAGTTTAGCATGTTTCATCATCTTTGTGTTGCTTCAGCTTTTAGCAGAAGGTCTCTTATAGTTTATCTTTCCATCCTAAAGTCGCTGGAACATAATATCAGAAGTGAGAAGAAATGTTCTTTGTCATATCAGACAATCCATCCTTGGATAGGTTTAAAAAAAAGAAAGAACTGATCTTGTCTACCTGGCTATTTATGAAGCTTTGATTAGTCTGGCAGAAGAATATTAGTGTTGACCACCAAATGAAGATTGAGCCACATCAAATAATAAAAAAAAAAAATCAAGATAAAGATCTTTCCCAAAGAGATTATTCAAAAGTTAAATGAAAAATTTAATATTGTTTCTTTACTTTGGAAAGGAATTGCATAAACATCGAAATAATCAAGTCAGGAAGGATAAGCATAAGTGAATGTTTGATATTACCAATAATAATCATTTGTAAACACTTCTAGTCTCACTAGGAAATGCTGAGAGTAAAAGAAATCAAGCAGAAGTGTGAATAAAATAGTTGTTTAGTTTAACATGTCTCATTTCATCTTTGTGTTACTTTAGCTTTTAGCAGCCAGTCTCTTATAGTTTCTTTTTGCACACTAAGCCCAGTGGAACAACCAATTAGCTCATTCTATAGGATTTCTTTTGTATTACCAATTACTAATTTGTAATTTTCACTTGCCCATTTTTATTATGTCTGCTTTTATTGCATTTATTTTTAAATAATATACATTTATTAGTTCAATCTCTTAATTGTAAGTGATTCTTTTTAGTATTTGATTGGCTAAAGATTACCATCTAATATTATTTTGTAGATTTCCAGAATTCATCTTGGAGATGGCCATGGCCAAAGACACTCACTGACCGCTTAGCTATAAGTTTTTTTACCTTGGGTGGATTGTTTCTGATTTGGTATGAACAGTTTTTAATCCTGCCCACCTACTATTCAGAAACCAGCACAAATGTCATTTTACACTGGATTTTCATCTTGCTAATGGCTTCTCAAATCTACGGGAACATGTTTATGATTGTCACCACCAACACATCAACAAAAACTATTGAGCAGCCTCCAATTCTTCTGATTGAAAACTGGAGATTCTGTAAAACATGTAAGGCAAAAGTTCCGCCTCGTTCACACCATTGTGTTCTTTGTGATGTATGTATTGTTAAGAGGGACCACCATTGTTGGTTTGCTGGTTACTGCATTGGCTACAAAAACCATCGTTATTATTTTGTTATGTTGATGTACATGACAATTACAGCCATTTACTGCAATCTTCTCAATTATGAGTTTGTACTTAAAGTCAAAGGCCAACTTGGAATGTTCAACATAATTTCTTTCTTTATGCCACATGTTGGCTATATACTTGGATTTTATGACACTTACACATTTCTTATCACAACTCTTAGTTCACTTGGCTTTGTGATTCTTCTGATGTTTCTGTGGCTCCTACAAATTCAACTGATGCAGATTTTTAGTGGCCAAACACGATATGAAAGAAAAAAGAAAATCATAGTCAGCAACCTTGGTTGGAAACACAATCTTATTGATATTCTGGGGTCTCGATGGCTACTTGTATGGTTTTTTCCATGGATTCAATCATGTCTGCCAGGAGATGGCTTCACAGTTTCAGAAAAAAATTTATGAAGTTCTTTAAAATGTCTCTCTCTTATTTTTACACCAGACTTATCTAAGCAACATGTCTGATTGTTTTGTTTTTGTTTTTTTTTGTGACACAGAAAAAAGAGATTTTTCATTTTTATTTTTTGTAAGGAAATTTTCAAAGATCAATCCTTTTTTAATCAGTTTTTCTTTCATTTCAGTTTTTTCTTTGCCACAAAAGTGAAAAATTAGATTTGGGTTTTCAACTCTGGTAACTAAATTGCTAAGAGTGACTGCTGTACATGAGCAGGTGCCCCGAATTATAAGAGAAATTTTGGAATTATTTGGAAATTGCTGGGAGTTTACTCTTTATTTCCAATTAATGTTCTTTACTCATTTCTATAAAATAAAGCAACTAAGAAATTAAAATGAAAGAAATCCTAGTAAAAAATGTATACGGCTTGACAATGCTTCATCTAACCAAAGTTCCAGATAATATTACTACTAATAATACTACTAGTGGAAATAAAGTAATTGAAATGAAGATAAAAATCCTAATAATAATGGTTGACAATGCCAAAAAAATTGAAAATAATTTACAATACTCATAATAATTGTACTAAGTTTCTTTGAAAATATTAACTTCTGAAATATGAATAAATGTTCTTAAAGCATGTTTGGATCTGAAATTGTATTTTTAATCAACAAAATAATATTTTTTATAACTCAAACATTGAGAAAACTGTGAAACATAAAAAATTAATGCTGTTTCAGAATTTAGTTTGAAAAGTGAAATTTTTTTGTTAATTTTAAATGTTTGTATTAATCCAAATTTGTGATTGTTTTTCAAAATTGTTGTTATTTTACTTTCTATAATATATACATGCATACATAGCCATGATTTCTTTGTTGAGGCAAGACTGGGATTAATCTTGCACAAAACAAGGTGTGTCTTGTGTGACAAAGGATTTGTTATAATGATTTTACAAGGCCAGATGCTCTTCCTGAGGCCCAATTCAGACACTCACAGTAGACCAAGTACACTAAATGTTTTTATCAAGACGCCATCTCTAGGAAGATTGCCATTCAAAGCCTTAGACCCATCTTAGCTTTAAGCATTAATTTAAAAATATTAAATAAAGGAATTTTTTATTTGGTAAAAAAACCCTACAAAAAATAGTTCAAATAAATGTTTCAGGTAGCATTAGATTTATATGGGTTCACAACAAAGACATATGACATCAGCCAAATTTAACAACAAACAATAAATTTATTTTATTGTTGTTAACACACAAAATTGAAAGAATTACACCAAATGATAGCCAATAACATGTATGTAAAAATAATCAATGCAAATAAAATTTGCCCTTTTATAATAAAAGTTATAATTCTGCATAAGGTCCTCAGAAAAAAAAGCTACATAAAATGTAGAAAATGAGAAAATACTCTGATTATTTTTCAAAGAATTCATACAATTTTCTCAACAGATTTCTTAGTAACAGCAAATAAAACAATTATATCAGCCAAAGACTTTTCCTTGATGTGAGAGCAACTTTGATGTTCCTTTCAAATCTCGTCTGATGTTTGTCAAATTTCTTCTGTATTGTTTTTCTTTCTGGACTGGAGTGACCCGAGTTCCAGCAGCAGATATTTGTTGACTCCTGGGCTCCCTTTATTACTTGCAGGTAGGCTCCAAATTCACTTCTCAGAATTTTTGGGGGACAAAACAAAATTCATATGTGTGACTGAACAGGAAAAATACCATGATATGATGGTATAATAATTATCACATTTATTCTACCCTGCTTCCTTCTCACAGTTTTGCTCAGAAAAAACAAAATTAGATATATTTCCGAAAGGAATTATGCCAGTGGGAATTTTCAATGCTAATTCCCTATGCATTTTACTAACTGCATTTGCCTCATACTGAATAATATCTACCCCTAATAACGCTTGAACAATAATATCATTATTATCCATATTAGAAAAATTGCTAATGCTAGTCTGTAGCTGAGACCCTTCATATTATTTGTTCCCCTTCCCAGAATGTCAAAATTCAAATTAATATCAAATTCATTATCAGTTAAAATCGTTAAAGTTTTATAATAATTAGTAAATTTTACATTAAGATTTGTTTGTTGCAAAAACTTTGTACTGGAACTAAGAAATGTCTTTATATTCTCTAGTGGAAGTGTTTGTTTCATAATTTAATCTTTTAAAGACTAAGTCTGAAAAATATGACCTCTACTTCTAGTGTCAAGCAGACAAAGGAAAACACTCTGTCTTCCTTGGCAACAGTTATTTTACAAAAGGGAGTAAAATATACTCTTTTCCAGCTCAATGCATACATTAGTATTTAATTAGGTTTTCTCTTTGTGGTGTAATGTTTGCAGGATACTAAATTGGCATCACATGCAGGGGTGTGCTCATTGATTTGCTTAAATATTTCATTAATAATGAATTCTGTTTAACAATTCTTCATTTAACAAATCAATAACTACATTATAATTGTCATCATCAGTTGTAAGATGCTGAATTATTTATGCAGTGTGGCCCATTAAATATTCTTTTAAGAGTTGTAGTTTTATTTGATTTGAGTCTGTGTTAATTATATAGTTCTTGAATTGGGTCATAAAATTTTCAAACATGTATTTATCCTTTTCGCAGTTCTTTCTATTAAAAAAAGGGACATTTGAGTTTGCGGCTCAATACACTAAGAAAGCCAATAGAACTGATTTTTTTTTTTTGTTATCTATTTCATTGACTTCCTTTTTCACTCAATGTTCAACCTAAGGTTCATGTACACACTACTTCTGATTCTGCTTCTGTTAGAAAATCTTCCCTGTATACACGTTCATCTATTTTTTAGCATTATAAAGTTTTCTATTTTGATTGTTTTCTATGTTGTCAAAAAATTGAACTATATTATTTTTTTTATACACAAAAAATAATCATTACTAAGACTCTGATCAATCTTCAAGCCATCCAAATAGGTTTGAATTTTAAATTTAACTTGATTCTGTGTTAGAATCAAGGAGCTAAATTCACATATTTTTATATAGTAATTAAAAAAAAGTAAACTGGTTTATTATTCTATAGTTATTGGCCAGAATAGTTTTGAAACTCGTGTTGTGCCTCTCAAAAAACAGTGCAACCAAATTAATTACCCAAATAAACAATTGCAGCTTTGATTTCCAAATAATTGAATTGTGTTAAAGTGTAATTTAACTTGTGTAAAATAAAAGAATTTTTTATTTGGTTAAAAAAAAGAAAAAACTAAGAAAAAAATAGTTCAAACAAATATTTGCGGTAACATTTAATTTATATGGGTACACAACAAAGACATGATCTGAGCACAAATGATAAATTTATTTGTTAACATACAAAATTGAAAGAATTACACAAATTAAGTACATTGTGTGGCAAATGATGGCGAATAACAATAACATATGTAAAAATAATCAGTGTAAATAAAATATGCCCTTTTGTAATCAAAATTATAATGCTCATTAGGTCCTCAGAAAATAAAACTACATAAAATCTAGAAAATGAGAAAATACTTTTCTGAATAATTTTCAAAGAATTGGTACAATTTTCTAAGCAAATTTTTGGCAACAACAAAGAATAGAATAATCACATTAACTGAGGACTTTTCCTTGATGTGGGAGCAACTTTGATGTTCCTTTCAAATCTCATCTGATGGTTGTCAAATTTCTTCTGTATTGTTTTTCTTTCTGAACTGGAGTGACCTAGGTTCCAGCAGCAGATGTTTTTTGACTCGCTGAATTAACTTTTGGGCCCATTTTTATTACCTACAAGTAGGCTCCAAATTCATTTCTCAGAATTTTGGAGGGAAACCTTTAGATTAGTTCTGGATGAAAAACAAACACAGCTGTTTTGCCACAAATTAAAATGTACCAAAAATATATTTGTAAATTCAAAAATTAGGCAAGAGTCTAATGCAGCATCTGCTTTGTCTCAGAAAAGCAGATGACAGACTCAAACAGCTCAAATTTCTTATAACAATCAATAAATAAAAAAATTAGGTAATTAAACAATCAATAAATAAAAAATGAAATAGATCTATAACACATTACTCAATAAATCCCTGACCTAACTAATAAAACAACTTTTAAGCAAAATTCAACTTTATTCATCAACATAGTCTCCTTCTTGGGTGATACACTGATTCCATCACTACTTTAACAATTCAATACCGTTTTTGTAGAATGATTTGTTTTTGGCCTCAAAATATGCCTCAGTTTCTGATATCACTTCTTCTTTGGAATCAAATTTCTTTCCCTGGAGCATTCTTTTGAGGTCTGCAAACAGCCAGTAGTTGCTGGGGGCCAGATCTGGAGATAAGGATATATGCAGAAGCTAGTCAAAATACAATTCATGTACTTTTGCCCCGTTATGATTGACTGATCTTTCACCAATCTCTTGGTGAAAGATCACTTTTTTCTTCTTCATTTGTGGCCTTTTTTTGGTGATTTCTTCCTTCAAACACACAAATAATGCTATATAATATTCACTATTGATGGTTCTTCCTTTTTCAAGTTAATTGATTAACAAAATACCTTGCACATCCCAAAATACAGAAGTCAAAACAATGCTAGTTGATGTTTGCATCTTTGGTTGCTTTGGATGGCTTTCACCTGCTGCTGTCTACTCAGCTGACTGTCGATTTGATTCCAGAGTGAAGCTGTGGATCCATGTTTCATCCATTGTCACATATTTACACAAAAACAATGCTCTGAATCATCAATGTGTTGTTGTTTTGATCGACAGTGAGCAAACATGGCACCCACTTTGAACACAGCTGTCTCATGCCATATGGTGAATACACTACCTTCTCATATGTTCAACTCCTCTATTATCTCATGCAACTTCAATTTATGATCAGGCAAAACGAATTTGTGGAACTTTTTTGTATTTTCTAGGACAACCAGAGCGTTCAGCATCATTTGTGTCTGTATGACCGTGTTTAAAGTCAGCATATCACCTCTTCTTTCCGATGCATGAAATTGGATTTGTTTATAATGTTATTTTGTAAGTATTTGTCAAAATATAATTATTTCACAGTAATATTTTTATATGTATTTAGGGACAATATATCATGATTCAAGTAAATTTGTTTTTTCCCTCCTTTAGCTGACCCTACCCAACTCTGGTTCTGTCTTCATTTTAAGATACATCTCAGCTAAAAAAAAGTATTGTATAATAATAATAATATTAATAATAATTTTAGTCACTTGAATTTTTCAACTACCCTCTAGATAAAAAGAATTTTAGAATTAAGTTGCTGAGATAATAATAAATGTTATTCACTGAACACTGCAATACATAATAAAGGCTTCTAACAAAATTTTAATTAACACATAACTCAAATCCCAGGCCTAACTAATAAACAACAAATTTTAAGCAAAATTTGACTTTATTCATAAACATAGTCTTCTTTTAATCTTCTCAATTCAATTCAATGCCTTTTTTGTAGAATGATTTTGTCTTTGGCCACAAAATATGACAGTTTCTGATATCACTTCTTCATTAGAGCCAAATCTCTTTCCCTGGAGCATTCTGGAGAATAGGGTGGATGCGGAAGTAATTCAAAGTGCAATTCATGTAGTTTTGTCATCGTTGTGATCGACTTGTGACATGATGCATTGTCTTGGTGAAAGATCACTTTTTCTTCTTCATTTGTGGCCATTTTTTTGCGATTTCTTCCTTCAAATGCACCAATAATGCTGTGTAATATTCACTATTGATGGTTCTTCCTTTCTCAAGGTAATCGATGAACAAAATATCTTGCACACTGCAAAATACAGAGCTCAAAACCTTGCCTGGTGATGTTTGCGTCTTTGGTCGCTTTGGACATCTTTCACCTGCTGTTGTCTACTCAGCTGACTACCAATTTGACTTGGAGATGAACTGGTGGATTCGTGTTTCATCCATTGTCACATATTTATGTCAAAACCCATTCTTGTTGCATTGAAACAGTTGCAAACAGTGCTCTGAATCATTGACACGTTGTTTTTGATTGACTGTGCGCAAACGCGGCACCCACTTTGAACACAGCTGTCTCATTGACAAATGTTCATGCAAAATGATGAATACACTGCCTTCTGATATGTTCAACTTCTCTGCTATCTCATGCAACTTCAATTTCCAATCAGTCAAAATGAGTTTGTGCTTTTCAGAATAACTACCAATTTTCAGCATCATTTGTGTCTGTATGACCGTGTTTAAAGTCAGCATACCACTTCTTAACCATTGTTTCCAATGGAGTAGATATGAAATAACAGTTATCAAGCTATTACTTTGTTTAAACAGTATTTTTCCTACCAGAAAGTAATGATTTATCAATACACGAAATTCAGATTTTTCCATTGTTTTGAAAATGTGCAACAGTAGCTTCACTTAAATAACTGTAATTTGTAAACTAATAATCCGATTGGGCCCAAATTTTGTCACATGCCATTTGAAGGTTAGTACTTCATAAATATTATATGGATTTTTTATTAGTAGTACCATCTATATTTCAGGCCTGGGATTTTTGAGTGATGTGTTTCACAAAGTCATGGAATTGAAAGAATCTCAACAAATATTGGTCATTTCATGTCAACAGTGGATCCGGTTTGTAACAGTGAATGTTATTTGTATAAAAACTGGCTTCACCAAGATTGTTTAAAAATCAAATTTTCCCTTAATCAACACATGGTTCACTTTTCTGAAAAATCATACAATAAAATAAAAGGGAGATAACCGGTAAATGTCATACCTGAATGGTGCATTTCTTAAATTATGTATCATTTAAAATGACCCTTGTTAATTTGATTGTTGCATATTTAAATTTACGATACTGACTGATTAACATTAACAACAAGTGCATTTGTTTGTTTAAAAAGAGAATTATTTAATATCTGTGGTGAACACAATTAAAAGTAATTCTCTTCTCCTCTTCACTTTCTGCAAAAATTCACAATTCCATGTGAAATCCTAATTTTGACGAATAGGAAAAGGGTTGACACCGTACTGAGAAAAAAAAACGAAGCCAAATTTTGTGATCCAATGTTAAATTAATTTTCTAACCAATGAAAGGAAGCAATTTGCAAAACTGAGAGAAAAGTTAACAAACCTATGTTAAAAGGTCTTTTGATATAAAAAAAAGAAAGAAAGTCAAATCAGTCAATCAGATGGGAGCAGAGAGACAACATGCTAAAATGTGACAAAAGAAACTTCAAGCTACTGACTCGGACATAACGTCTCAACACACACTCATTTTCCTTCCCCTTCTTGTGTGCTATTTTCCTTTACCTCTTCTTGTCCATCCTCAACATTCTCACAGTCAACAAAGAAGAAGAAAATGGCAACAACAAGATACTTCAACTGACTTCTAAAATTAATGTCCGATAAGTACAATTTTCTTTATTGCTTTACACTTTCTCACCAGCCGTAAAAAAAGAAAGGAACACAGACTTCATTACTATGCTGTTAATCTTTGCATACACACAAGTTACAACTACAAAAGCTTGGTTCACTTAACTTCATACTACACTTTCTCATTTAACTCTTACAAATTGATTAACTACGTACATTTTCTCTTTGAACATTTAACTTCTACAAAATGATATTATTCTGTTCTGTTAATAAAATTCTACTTTAAACATACAAATGAAATACTTGTATCCTTCCACATGCCAACATCTAACCTTCCACCTTCTTGATGACTTTCTAATAAATCTTTAAGTTGTAGGAAGTTTGGTTATGTTTGTCACAAGGCCAATTTAATAAACATTCAAATCTCCCTACCACATTGCTAGTGAACACCAACGTCTAAAAAAAATCAACCACAAAAACATGCAGTAGAAGAGCTTTTCCCTACTTCACTGGTGAACACCGGCGTCAAAAAAAACAAAAAACAACGCAACACTTAGACGTTTGAACATCTACCCACTTAATAATTTCGCACTCTACAAAATTCTCTCCTTAAAATAAATTCAACATTACATACACAAACAAGAGAACTTTCTATCATGCTTTATCTACAAGAACTACTTGGAATATTGCTGGTTCCTATCCATCTCACAGTATCTTTTCAACCTTCAAGGTTTTCAAGAAGGCTTCATTGGCAACCCCGCAAAAAGAACACACACAAAGGAATTCTCATCTAAGCACATTTGATAAACTTGCAAAGACCACGCAAAAGAATTCTGATAACTACATAATGGTGACCATCCAATGCAAAGAAACACACAAATTAGCCTTATGCTCACAACAAGATATTGACCATGACATAAAAAAACTCAAGCATCACTACATAAAATGGCGACTCGCCATCTACAGGAAAAGAAAAAAAGGACAGAAGAAAAAGAAAGAAATGCAGAAACCCCACATGTTTGAATAAGCCCAATGTCAAATTACATGTTGATACTATATCAACCTCTATTGACAACTGGAAAATTTCAACAAACTCTCAACTCTGAAGCATATACCTTCTTTGAATCAGCATGATTCTGAGATTGAAAATCAGCCCTTCATCTTGTAGGGGCCTCAGTGATGCTTGGTAAATTGGCGTTGTGCCAAACACGTCCGAAGTTCCCACAATTTAAATATCAGAAGATTGAATGTTGAAATGTGAAAGGATAAAATATTTCGTGTGTACATTAAAGTAAAGATTTATTAATAGAATGATAAAATTGTAAGAAGAAAAATATAAGTTAAATTTCTTTTGTTACATTGCCACGAGGTCCGTAAGCTAACCACTCCCATGTCGGACTGGACTGTCTTGGCCGGTCACGAATGTCCTTAAGTAGTCAAATTTGGTCATGTGACCAGCTCCCAGAGGCATTTTCTTCTTTAGATGTGAAAAAACGTATATTGAAAGTTTCGATTTGCCATCCAATTAGGATCCAGAATTTTGCTTTTCAAACTGACTTGTGAAATTTTTCTTAGTTGGCGTTTTCCAAAATGCTTTGAATCCGATTTTGCAGGTTTACTTTGTGTGTTTTAGTTAGTTTGGATGATATAGAATTTGTATCCTATGACGCCCCCCCCCCCCCCCCGTCACAGATTGATAAATATTGAAAATATTTTTCAATATGTTCATGCATGTTTGAACGTATCCATGTGATTATGGTCGTTTAAAGCATGAAATAAAGAATATGTTTGTTTTCGTTGCTGAAAATCGGATTGTGTGTTTGTTGCGATTTGTCGTTGTCCAGTGAAGAGTCGCCTTTTTCTGAGTTGATGCTTGTACGCGGCGTATGTGTTCGTTAATTGCAAGTAGTTTGTGTGAGTTTTAAGTTTTTGTGTTGTCTCTCGTAGGCTGAAAAGAGTCTGAGTTGAGATGCGCGTAACTAGTGGTTTTGACAAAAGTGTAACCCTATCAGAGTGCTGTTTATTTCAGAATGCGGCATGCTCTGGAAAATTATCGGTGGATTTCAGTGGTTGATATGGCTGTTAAAATTTTCTAATTGATTCCAATGCTCCACGTTGAGTTGATTGCGTTTGGAAGGGCCCCTGTGTTTTGATGAGTGTGTGGATTTATCTTGGTGTTAGAAGAATTAACAGTTGAGAAAAACTTTGATTTGATACTTTTGTGTTGATACCGAGTGTCGACGCGTGTTTGAAAGAACTTAGAAGATATCTGGGTATAATGTTGATTTGTTTCGGAGGTCTCAGTTATCTCCAGTATCAATAATTCGAACTTGCAGATGTCTTACTTAGTGGTTCTGGTTGAATGAAGAAAAACGTCAGTGAGTCGACGTTGTGTTGAATGATGAAAAACATCAGTGAGTCGACGTTGTGTCACCCTTTTTCTGGACAACCTGGGAGAGCTGACAGTTGTGCTGTCTAGTATGCCATTATTAAACTGTGCAGTGTTCTATGTGTGGTCGCCATTTTATGTACTGGTGGTTGAGTGTTATATATTGTGGTCTACATTTTGTAGAGAGCAGAATTCCTGTGAGTGTCCTTCACTTGATCGCCATTCATTGTAGTGGGGATGTTAAAAAAGATCATGTAGAGATAGTTGCGAGCTAGAGGCATTGAAAAGTAGTTTTTGTTGATGAAAAGGTCTCTCGTTTTTGTGTATAAATGTTAAATTTATTTTAATGAGAGAAAATAACATACTATTTTCGTGTGTTTTTTGAGGAGTCGCCATTCTGTAGGACTCAGAATTTTACCACGTGTCCCTTGCAGTGTAATTATTCATGTAGTGTTCAGAATTTCACTGTGTGTTCTTTGCGGAGTTATCAAATATGTTGAGATAAGTATTTCTTTGCGTGTTCTTAGCGTGGTCACTAATTTGTAAGAGTGCGTCGGCTATGTCTGGTACAAGGCCACTTCCAAATATAGCCGACAATCCCTGCATTTAAGGATATTATCAGGTTGTTGAAAAATATAATTGGAATTCTGTTCGCTGTTAATGCTATTACATAGTTGTGGAAAGAAGAAGAAGAAGAAGAAGAAGAAGAAGAAGAAGAAGAAGAAGAAGAAGAAGAAGAAGAATGTTTGATGAGAAACTGTATGTAATTGATTTGCAAAGTGAAATGTATGTTAATTGTTCCACGGAAGTTTAGAGTTCATGGTTGTGTAGTAGCAGAATGTAAAGTCTTCTTATGTTCCTTCCTCTTTTTGGTAGGTCGGCGACAGAGAGATAGAGAAGGTAAAACAAATAAAGAAATTGTACTTAACGCGTCCTGTTGTTGTTGTTGCTCTCTTTGGTGGCATGGAGTGAAAACGAAGAAAAGAAAGTTGGAAGAACAGGTCGAATGAAACTGTGACGCGCCCCTACGTCCGGATGGCGTGGAGTGAAATATCTTTTGTTACATTGCCACGAGGTCTGTAAGCTAACCACTCCCATGTCGGACTGGACTATCTTGACGGGCACAGAATGTCTTTAAGTAGTTAAATCTGGTCATGTGACCAGCTCCCAGAGGCATTTTCTTCTTTAGATGTGAAAAACGTTTGACTGACGTCATATTGAAATTTTCGATTTGCCATCCAATCAAGATTCAAAATTTTGCTTTTCACACTGACTTGTGAAATTTATTTAGTTGGGTTTTTCCAAAATGCTTTTAGATGCTTTTAGTCGTCTGAATCCGATTTTGCGGGTGTGCAACTTTACTTTGTGTGTTTTAGTTAGTTGATGGATGGTATAGGATTTGTATCCTATAATCTCATGTTTGAACATCTATCATTGGGCTTTGTGTCCGGATGGAGAGGGAACAGTTAAATATTCAAATGTTAAAATAACCGAAAAAATTAGTGATTTTAAGTTTATTGAGTTACTTTAGTTACGAATGTAGAAATTTTTGCTTATATATTCAGTTTTTTTTAATATCTCCAAAACTTTGTCAGGTGAGGAAATTAATTTTATTTTTTCAAAATGCCAAGGAATCAGAGTTAAAGTGAGTGGTTTCGTGAGGTGGGGTATCATAGTTCTGCAGTGTTTGTGATTTGAAGAACATGTAGAATCCACCTTGCAAAGTTTAATTAAAAAAGCAGATACGACAATTAACATATCGCATTCGTCTTGTGTCCTGATAAAAAAATTTAATTAGCACAAAACTTACTTCTAAACGATTACACATATTTGTTTAGCACAGACGCTGGATTGAAAAACGTAAAATTTAAGCTCGCGTCAGTCTCCGCTGATTGGTTAACATATCGAAAGCACGTGGGAACGTGCCAAAATATGTTTAATTCCGCCCAAACTTACAAGTGTTCGTGATCCACTTTTACCAGTATTTAAGGAGAAAACCCAACAAGAAACTTCACTTGGGAAGGAAGCAGAGGTCAGTGAAAATCGCCATGTATTAGACAAAAGAACAATTGCCTACTAAACTTCATTCGCCATGCGACGCGAACCTGAATCCTAAAGTGAGAAATTTACTTTTTAACTCTATTCCACTCACTTACTCCAATTTCAACTCTTATTCACCCATTCAATATTAATCCTCAGTGAGAATTCGAACATCAACCGTGCATCACTGAAATCCACGCAAATACGAACAGTTGAATTTTGTTAAGTAACTCTAAACACAAACTTGCTTAAATTCTTTAAATGCTGCGTGCTGGTCGATAATATAATTAGCGAGTAATTTTACACTAGCGAGTACTTCAACGCTGGTCACGAGGAACTGAAACGAAACTTTTCACGTGGCTTTAGAAACTCTTTTAATTTTTTTCCTTATTTTATATCAAAAGAATTTTCCATAGTCTCGCCACTTTCTTTTTTTCTTCTTGGCTGACTGGTTAATTTCTGTGAAGGCAAGATTTTCATTAGTCCAAAACAATTTCACATGGGCTCGAGAATTTCTTTCTTTCTTTTTTCTCTGCTCACTGGTTAATTTCTGTGAAAGGCAAAAATCTCGCATATGCTCGCGAATTTCTTTCCTCCCTCTTCTTCAGTCCTCGGAATTTGAAGGGAGTGGGTGAACGGAGTTATTATTTCGCAATCACTACAGCCCCTTGCAGCTTGGTAGCATTATCATTTTTCATAGGGTGGTACTTCTTACTAAACTTACTTGACAGCTCACAGGCGTATCTAATCGTCATGTGAAACCAGCAAAGAACTGCTCTCAAAGGATGGTAAAAGATCAAAAGTTATTTAGCAGAAAGTTGTGGAGAGCCATGAACACCCATGCTCTGAAAGCACATGATACGTAAACGAAAATGGATAACAGATCAAGAACAAAAAGGGATGATAAATGTTAAAGATGAAAGCAACAAAATCAAGAATTTGTGGACAGCCAGCAACTGAAAGCCACCCTGATGGGACATGGTACATAAAAAAAAGTGATAAGCTCACTATCCCTTCTTTATATTTGTCGGAAAGCGTAGAAACTATGCCTGCACTTAATCCCACCAGTTTTTAGTTAATCGATATTTGTCAGTTAAAAACGATTATTAGAATCTGGTTCATGACTTAACAGCTACCAATATTTAAACAAAAATTTAAAAAAAAACTATTTTTACAGTTTAAAACCGGACAATTTTGCTTCATGCAAAAATTAAGAATTAAGTTTGAATCTTCATTTTTCCAGGTGATTTAGCAATCGTAAAATTCATAAAGTGAATTTTATTAGGAGCCCCACCATCCTAACGCGAATTTTAAATCTTCAAATCATGTAATCAGCTAAAAATCGAAACATTTTCTTTCTTTATTTTAATTATATTACTCCAAGCAAGGTAATAAAGCCACTAAGACACAAGGAGTTTGGAAAGTTAAATTAACAAAGCAGATACTACCATTTACATGTCATGAGACCAGATACAAAAACGTACATCAGCACAAAACTTACTTCTGAACGATGCCTCATATTTGTTTACACATACAATCTTTTGTTTCGAATTGGATTTCTATATTCTGTCTCAGAAACCCATTACAACAGGCTCCGAGTTTCACTTGCTAAATACTGTTGATTTATTGGTTCGTAAATGGAAGTGTTATATTCTTGCCTACGTCCGCACAGTCGGATCGGAAACTAACACGAGCTACCGATTATCTACTCCACTCTTCGAGTAGCATATATTTGTTCACCTTCCTCTTCTCTCAACATTCCGTCCCATTTTCACTAAGGACAACCGATTTTGAAAACCACGTATATCCTCGGGAACATGACATACAATTACAGACGGCCAGCCTAAAACAAATTCATACACATCAAGACGCTAACCGGCTAAGAATTAAGGACAACCAAATTCGTAAACCAGTTGTCTGTATTTATTTAATAAACGAGATAAATTTATATCTGCCTTTATCATAATTCTTCTTGTAACCATACGCTTGTTTATAACAATTACTTAGAATTGTCCTCAATATACGTTTGCTTTACAAGATCATGAACGAAAGCATAATAAGACAAAATAATACAAAGGCGCAAAACCTTCAAAAGAAGATTCACATTTCTGGGACGTGTAATGAGACTGGCTAAAGAAACGCCAGTGAGAAAGACCCCAGAATAACGCTATATCATGCAATAAGAAAAGTGGTCGTCCAGAAATTTTAGCAGTAAGGACAATTAAAGCCGACATTGCAAATATAAATATTCTATTTTTTTTTTAAATCAAGGCGTATCCACACTCTTTTACACTCAGTATTCACTTGGACTACTAAAGTTCAAGTGAATACTGAGTGTAAAAGAATATGAGAAAAAAATTAAATAGAACAGGAATTAAGAAACAGAAGATAACGATAGGCATTGCATTTAAATCTTTGATGATCAAAGTTGATTGGAGAGCAAAACGACAGAAGAGGGTTTCACAAGCGAGGCGTGAGAGGAAAGAAACTGTTAGTGATAGCATAGAACTTATGGTTGAATCTAGAAATTTAATCTGTAAAATAATGAAACCTAGTTGCTAATCTAGTACTTCGATTAAATTCGTAAATTTTAAGTACCAAGGTGGAAAGCTCAACAGAACAATTACTATAAAAATATTTATAGAATAGACACAGGAAAGCTACGTTATAGCGGTTAGAAAGTGAATGAAGCCGAGATGCCAGGTCAGGACCGATAACATTGCAGATTATTCTTTGTATTTTATCAAGAATATCTGAATACATAGCAGAAGCACCAAACTATATATGACAGCAATATTCAATGTATGAATGAATAGCAGACTATTCTTTAAAATCAATTCACTCCCAAGCAAAGAGATAATGCTCCTAGGACGCAAGAGGGCTACTAGGAGTGAAAGATAATGAGAAGACTTTAGAAGGAATCGGAAATCTAACAAGGGTCAAACCTCTACTCCTGTTCAAAAGGCCGCGGGGGTGTTCTTATAAATTTGTAAGATAGATTATGACGAGTAAAATTGTCTAGCACGACAAAGTAAACAGCGGACCTAGTGGTTAATTCAATATAATCTTTTCAATTCAGTAGAAAACGTTAGACAAAATTTGCAATAAGGATTTGTCTAACGTTTTGTTTAACATTTTTTACTGAAAATGGTAACCTACAGGGGAACGCCTCTGTAGGTTACCATTAGCCATGTTGATGGAAGAAAAAAAAGTTATCTGAGACGAATAAAAAAGAGTAGTTTCGTTTTGGAAGAGTTAAAATTAACAAGCGATTTCTGACCCAAGTTAAAAACAAATTGAAGGTCATTTTCGAGATCAGCAGCCAATTTGACCTTATAGAACTTAGCAGAAGAGTTGTGACATCACCATTGATGACGCAACTATTTTACTTAACATTACAAATCCAGCATCTCTCTTTCAACTGGAGAACTGGATCTCGTACAGTTGAAACCTAAAGTCAGATAGGCTTAAGAGATTGGTCATATAACAATTTATTTTTGTGTAAGTGTAATCGCATTACTAATTATTATACGAATATTTAGTAGCAATGGTGGGTGATCGATTTATTACGTAAAAACAACAATAAGCCAACACCATTCCTACACTTACATTCCAAGAGAATCTTACATTAGTTTATCCTTGTGGTAAAAAAAATGATAGCATATTTTTTTAAAGTTCATTATTTTTTTAAAAATTATAATATTATGTTCGAATCAGGATGGTGGTGCTTCTCATAAAAATGGCTATGAATCTTACACTTGGGGAACAGTCTCTTACAAGACTTCATTGCACCAGCCTTGGACAGGCGCAGCTCGTGTTAACATAACAGACATTTTTTTTTTTGCGTAAGAATAGCATATATATATATATATATATATATATATATATATATATATATATATATTCCAGACGCTTAAACACTTGAAATACATGATTTAGTTGCAACAGACAATGTCGCTAATTACGACAAATCGATTTGTTTGAGTTAATCACGTGCTTTCCTACGTCACGAGAGTTATCAGTGATCATAAAGATACTCGTATTCTTTTTCTCAAACAAATGTTCGCAATGCTTGTTCCTCTATAAATTTTTTTATTGGTTGTACCAACCATCTTTAAAATACCTTTTACTTAATCCTTATAAAGATGTAAGTCTCATGCGGCCGTTTACTGGAATATGTTTCCTCATTATAACAAGCAGTTGTTTATCCTGGCGTTTATCATATCCTGTAGTGATTTCGGAGCTAGTATTTTCTCGAAACTGTTGGAAACAAATATAGTTTCTGGATCGTCGAAGTTTCGTATTATGATAAACTGCCTCGAAAACGAATATGGCGATATAATGAGTGGTAAAATGCCGAAAAGTTCATGGAGACCTAGCTTTATCCATACTGACTGTGTTGAGAAATCGTTTCGCTATATAACAGTAATTCCGGTTAGAAATAGCTTTATTAATATAACTGTGGACTGTGACCAACTTTGCTTATCGTTCCCTCCTACCATTAGCACAGCAACTGCTACGTACGAATGTCCAAATAGTGGACAACTAATATCGTGGACCCAAACCGCCTCAATTGATTGCATGCTCCCTTATGTAACTTCGGCAAAACAGTATCACTGTGAAGCATACGCCTCAGTTCCACAAGTGTTCACCCGACTTACCGCTCTGTACAGTACTTGGATTTTAACTATCCCTTCGACGTTCATTCTCCAAGAATCACCAGGTGTTATCAAATACAGCTTGGATTTAAAGATCGGTCAGTCTCCATTCATTATACGATGGAATCGGTATAAAGTTGATTTATTTTTACAGGTTATGCCGTACGCTTTGAGTGACCGTTGTCAGATCACCCCTCTCGTCGGTATGTCATCCAGCACTTGGTTTTCCGTTAAGTGTTCAGGTCTTTCTAAATTTAGCCAGAAGGGTGGTTTTTACTATAGTATTTTTTATAAGTTCCAATCAAATAGAACTATTAACGTTATTACAAAAGAGCGGTTGACACAAGAATTAAACGTTGCTTTTCAGTCACCAAAGGTGAATTCATCAATTCAAATCGAAGTCAGTGTTTACGTATTTAACGAGGCAAAAACTAACATTTGCTTTAAGACAATGGCAGTTTACACGCTAACAGTGCAGCCCTTTGACAAAACTAAATCTTTGGATGCTGAAATAAATTCTTTACCAATTGGTGATCAGAGAGTAGCTCTGTCTGTAGCGTCATCGTTGCTTCATTTTATAAATGGGTTTACCAAAAACACTACAGCTATGTCAGGTGTGTTGTCACCATTCGAAGTGCGGTCCAGACAAGACAAAAATGCCTGGAGGCGGGAGAAGTTGCTAAAGTTAATGTTAAGCATTAAACCAGTAAACGAAACGCAGGACATTGAACTGATGAAATTAGTTAATAATTTGACTTACGTACAGAATGAGTTGACCCGAAATACCCAAAGATCGGCCAGTGATCTTTATGAGAAGTTGTCTATAAAACTGAAACAGCGATCATCATCGTCAAATGTCAAACACATTGCCAAAGAATTAATGACAGGTATTGGATCTTTGTTAAACTTTATTTCTGACATGGGATCATTACATGTAGGCAAAGTAAATGGGGACATTACTAATTCATTCCTTGACGTAGCCTCCACCCTTGTGAAATCTACAACGATAATAGGCCAAGGTCTTTTTAAATTAGGAAATTTTTCATCTGGATACGACATTATTAGAGTTCCAGATATGTTGCTCGGATTAAAAGCAACAAATTCGAATGCAATTTGTGAAAAACCAATAAAAGAATCGTTGTTTTCGCAAGCGAAATCGATTACTGCCACTTTTACTTGTTCTTACGATTCTGTTTCAAATGTCGGCCGTTTAGCTATCGCTTCCCTTTACATGTTGCGAAACCCTTTTACAATTTTGGAGTTCTCCGCTAGAATGAATTACCCCGTTTTGTCAGTAAACATTTTTAATGAAAATTTCAACGAGACGGTGGTGAAATCGGTTATTGTAGAATTTTCCGAACCCAAAACTCATTTTAACATTGAATGGATAAATCAAACTCTTAAATTCGCTTTTCGGTTAAATGGCACTTACCTTATTCCTACCTACGACCGCTATTTTTCGATCCCTTCGTTTGAGGTGACAAGCCCTGCTACTAGTTTCCGGAATTTACTTATCAATATCATTGAAGGACCATTTGACCTGGACATTGTCGTGCAATATAAACAAAAGCCGACCTACAAGCAATTAATAACAAATGACTTTCACAGACATCCAGAAAGTAAGGTCATTGTCAATAACAAAGGGCAGAACTATTCTGTTTTCATACCTAGCAGAATTGGGGGAAACGATACTTACCATATATTGACAGTGCCACTTAAAAATTACACAATAAGAAATATTTTACCATATATAAGCAATGGAACTAATGATACAGTCCTTGTTCGCATGCAAATCGGCATCTCATCAAAATCATGTTTTTTCTGGGATTCTCGGCAAAGCATTTGGTCAACAGACGGTTGTCGACCAATAGCCGAGTCATTCCGTAATATCGAGGTCATCAAATGCGAGTGTCTTCACCTTTCTATATTGTCTGCAAATCTCCTTGTCTTACCATATTTAGTCAATCCTATCGATGATTCTTACCTTTTCTTGCAATTCTTCGATAACCCCATCGTTTTTGCTGCAATCATTTATATATGGATCCTTTACATTTGCCTCTTGTACTGGTGTCGTCGGAAGGACCAGAAAAATAAAGCTCTTGCCATTATCACTGTTTTGGCTAACGACCTCACTGAACACATCTATCTCGTAGGCTTGAGCACAAGATGGCTGCCTAACGCTGGCACAACTGCTAAAGTATTTTTAATTTTGTTTGGATCGGAAGCTAACAGTACAGTTTACTATTTAAGAAACACTTATAAACCTTGTTTTCAAACAGGCGACGAAAGCTGGTTCGTATTGGCCACCGAACAAAGTATTGGCGAATTACAACAAGTGTCTATTTGGCACGATAATTCTGGTTCGAGTCCGGATTGGAAACTAGATCGCGTAATAGTACAGGACTTTGAGAGCAAACAAATTTGGATACTTCTCTGTCCCGATTGGATTTCAATAAAGAGGGGATTAAAATCACGACATGTTCTTCTTGTACCACTGACTCTAAAACAATTTCGATCGAAGCGGCTGTATCAATTCCGATCACAAGTCGTACAAGGATTTCGTAACTCACATCAGTGGATGAGCGTTTTATTAAAAACCCCGACAAACAGTTTTACACACACTCAGCGTCTTACATGTGCCTTTAATTTATTTTTGACTATCATGCTCGGAAATATTATGTTTTATGGAATCCCAACGGATGATTCTAGAGACCAGATTCTGACCGGACCTGTCGGTTTATCTATAAAATCTCTGGTAATCAGCATTGAAACATCATTGGTTATTATTCCCGTTGGTTTTTTCCTCACAATTCTGTTTTCTCGTGTTTCTCCTAAATCTGCTCATTTACAGTTTAAAAAGAGAAATGATGAGGTAAAGAAAAATATAGAAAAACAAGATGGCGTTAGAACTGCTTCAAACGCAGCCAACCACCCGAGTGTTAACATTGAAAACAAGCATACGAGAGGAAGCGGAAATGCAGACGAAAAACCAACCAAATCAGCGTTAAAGTATAATGACAAAAGCAGCCAGGCAGCAAAAATCAATGCAGGAGGTGTGTCAAAAAAAGAAGTTACATCTTACAATACTGATAGCGAAACTTTACACCCTAAAAATGGTGACAGGAATATCAAAAGAAGTCACGGCAGACATACGTGCAGCGTTCCAAACTTTGGTAGGCTGCCATGGTGGTTTATTTACATTTCTTGGGTTATTAACATAACAGTTTGTTTAGTCTGTACTTATTTTACTGTCCTCTATGGTCTAAAATACGGACAGCAGGCAAGTTTCGATTGGATATGTTCGTTTTTCTTCACCTTCTTCCAATCGGCGGTTTTAGAGCAACCGGCTGCAATTATTTTCAAAGCATTTATGGTAGCTGTTTTGTTTTCAAACCGAATAAAAATGGCACATTACAGTTTAAATATAAGAAAAATGGACGACGACAAGCTTTTAGAAATGATTCAGGAGTATTGCCATTTCGAGGAAGAATTTACATTTGTCATACCTGCACCAATTGGGGAACGCTTGAGCGTAGAAATAAAGTCCAGTGAAAAATAGAAGTGCTAGCTAGCTACGTCCATTTTAACTGCGTTTCGATTTCAACAAGAAGTGTTGTTATAAAGTTATTTGTTTTTAAAGGAAATAATTTTTCGTTGTCTACGTATTCTTATTTGCATTTTGAGTGCTGATTTTTTTTCGTCTGTACTTCTAACTTTGCCATTTAGAATGTAAAAAAATAAAAATAAAAATAAAAATGAGAGGAATTATGAATTTTTTTCTCCTTTCTCTTCCTTGTAGTAAAATGTCCATTCAGATGACAATAATACACAAGAGGAAAAAATAAATTTTCTTTCTACTTATCGTCACCAAATGTCTCCGAGAAAAAATACTTTGGAGGGAACAGTTGCTTCTCCTATTACAACTGTGCTTGTCACTCCCTTCTTTAGTTCACACCACCATTACGCCCTACCAACAGCCCATCCTCTTTAGTATAATAAAGACCGTTGTGTGTTTATTTGTGTATATATATATATATATATTCCCTCTTGTCAAGCTCAAAAAGAGAGAGAGAGAGAGAGAGAGAGAGAGAGACAGTAGCGAGGTAGTGTCAGCTCAATTCACCAGAGAACAATAGTTCATTCTCTTTACTACCAATTATTAAACTTTACTACTAGTTATGAAAGCTCTCTGTGTTTGCTCTTTAACAGTGCCTTATAATTTTTATGCAGTAGTTATGTAAGTAGTCAAGAATACATATATATATATATATATATATATATATATATATATAGTCATCTGCAGACAGATGTTTCGCTGTATCACAGCTCATCATTATGGTTAAACATCCGATTGCTTTTACCCAGGATCGAAACCCGACTGAATTGGCGTCAGTCGGCGATTCTACCTCTGAGCTATGGGCGCTCGGTAGGCAGACTTTTAACGTGTGATATATCCCTTATATCACATTCAGGGGTTTGGATTATTTTGTTTTAGTTTTTTTTCTTATGTCTTAATGTCAGTCAGTTAAGTGCCATACGTGATACACGCTTGGGCGATCATGTCTCGAAAGAGACATGACTGACTGGGTAGAAGATTATCCTGTAGTAGGTTGCCATTACTTTCTGGGGCAGACTGGTTGCCATCCAAGGTTATAGAGCCCAATCTGTCGTTATTTAATCCATAACTGGAGGGAAGACACGGATTAATACCTCTCCCAAGGGTATTTGCGCGTAAGTGAATGCAAGGAATTCAACTGGAATTCAACTTGGCTCCCCAATTTCGCGTTCCGAGCACCACAAAGATACTCAAGTGTAGGTACATCAATATATATGTTGCTGCCATTTTAGACAGCATATCGATATATTTTGCTGTCATTTTTGACAGCACGGGCCCACTCGTAAATAATCTATTCTGTTTTGACTTTTGATCACATGAAAAAAACAGTTTCAGTGAGAAAATGTAAGAAAGAAAAAATGGGAGATAGAATTGTTTAACATCTCCTGCCAATACCACATAAATAATGGATTATTCCATTTTAATCATGTGGAAAAAGAGGAAGACACTACTTGGTTGTTTCAATGAGAAAATGAATGAAAGAAGAAAAGATAGAGAAATGTTAAAGTTTAATAGCTGTGAAATGGAAAAGTTGTCAAGTTCAAATCTTTTCATTTGTTACACTTCTTGACCAGCATTCATATTCAGGATTTTTACCACAATATTTCAGCTGAAATATTAATGATGCGATAAGAGAATTTCTATTGGTATTTTATTGTCGTAGAACTTGCCATGAGCTTACTCAATATTAACTTAAGAATTAAAATTCATCAGTGTATTAAAGTGGGAAAACCATAAAATTTTCAGTTTAAAACTGTTTACATTATTCGGACTGTTGTCCTCATCTTTGTCATATACACAATGTTTAGTTTTCTTCAGGTGATATACGTTGGAACTTTGAAACAAACCCTTTCTTTAGTCCACCAAAGTAGACTGTTCTAGTTCCACATATCATGCCTTCTCTGGATATCTCAACTTCCGTTATTTTCTTTTAGTAACTCAACTCTCCAAGGTTTTGTTTACTTTTTTTGTGGCAAGTCACTGGATTACTTCACACAATGCTGCTGGGCCATGTGACAACAGTTCAAATAATGTAAATAGTGTAATTAGTTACAATACATCATTTCAGAAATATTGACAGAAGTTAAAACTAGATCTTATCTATTTCACTTCAGTATCTTATTGCAAAAATGAAGAATTTGAGCTGCCAGTCACCAACACACCAATGATTGCCAAATACAATCCTCTTAAATTGTATTGTGTGCAGACCAACTCAACAACTGTGTGACATTGGGGTTGTCTGTGCTTGGACTCATTTCTGAGAATTAGGTCACAATTTACATTGTTCAATACTGTTGTCCTCATCTTTATTGCCATATTCACATTTTGGCTTCTTCAGGTGATTGAAATTTCAAACTAAACTTTTTTTCTCAATCACTAGGGTATATTGTTCTTGTTCCATGATTGCTACTTCAATCTCCCTTTAACTCAACTTTGTAAGTTTTTGTTCACCACTGCTGTAGCCAGGTATTGAACTTGTAATTCTTTGGGTCAAGTCACTAGATTTAACCAATGCATTTATCCACTGGGCCATGCATCTTTGAAGACAGAAGTAGAGACAAATAATTAAGCCACCTACTTAATTGAACTAGAATTGATTAAATGAAACAATTAGCAACTGAAGTGATCCCTGTTGTCTGTTTAACTTTTAATTCAGCACATAGCAATGTAACCAGTTATATAAAAGACTTCTCAGAAAGGAGAGTAGAGCATCACCAGGCTGTACATCTGTCAGTTGCTATATTGAACACAACCAATGCATGCACCACCACCCCTTAAAGTGCTGTCAAACAATTAAAGATAGCTCCTTTTATCAACAAGTGACTATTGCTATTTTTGGGGCATCCGAGTGAATCTTTCCTTAACCATCATCCTTTTGTGAGCATAACTTGACTTTGGCAGTTTCAGGTAACACCAAGAAGCCATCATCTTTAAAAGGAATAAAAAATTTAAAAAATGAAGGAAAAACAAGCTCCAGTGTGGTCAAAACTGATTTTTCTTGTCAGCTGCAAAATCAAAACCCTTGTGTCATCTTGAATGGTATAACTACTTCATGGTAATCTTATTTTACGTTATCTCTTTTTTTAAATTTTTCTTTTTGTTTTAATGTGGCTGCCTTTTATTGCTTTAATTAAAGTAATTTTATTTGAATGACTGATAGTTTGTAAAACTTTCTGGATGATTCAAACCAAACCTCCCTCTATATTGTTTTTTTTGGGGTGGGGGGGTTATTAATGTGAAGCCAGTAGATAATAAAAAATGTGCATATTTATTTAGTACCTGTATGTAAGTGACATTATATTAGGTAAGTATTACTGGTGGCATATAGCCAAATACTACCTGTTTCATGGTCGGGTCATTCCTAGACTGTAGTCTATTAAGCACTACATATTCATGACTGGATATGTCCTCCAACTTCAAGTTGGAGGACATTGCTTATGGTTCAACCTGGAGATTGGATGATCTTGGTTATTGACAAATTTCTATGGGTAATTTAATGCTGAAATTTAAATATTTTGAACAAAGTTTTATGCCTTTGTAGGGGAGTTATAAATAATTACAAACTACTTCATATTTATATATGCAAAAATACTTGTGAAAATGAGAAATAGCAAAATGTGGAAACAACAAAACGAGCATTATTTATTATATGCTTGTTATGTAGTGTTTGAGCAATGAGAGACAGTAATACTAGGTAAAATTGTGAGTTTGGGGTCTGCAGATGTAGATTAAATATGGATCAGAATCCAACAGAAGGATAAGATAAAAAATAAGTAAAGTGTATACAGTTTGTATCATATGTTTTTTATCAATGTGTATAATGAGTGTCTAGATAATTTAGACAATTTAGAAGTGTCTAGGGTTTATTTCATTTTTTTTTTTTTTTCATGTGATAAAATATAAATGTTACTTTCATGGCCAGAAAAAGGAAAAGGAGATGAAATTTTCATTCATGCATGTTAATGACCTGTCCATGTGAACTGCTTGTCTGATAGTAAGAATGTGTGTAAAGAGGAGAAAAGTGGGGGTTGATTCTCATTGGTTTGAAATAAGTGAATTTATGATAATTATTTTGTTATTCTTGACACTATAATTAATTTTATTGATTTTTTTTTTCTGGGCATGACAGTTTCAACAAAATATATTTTGAACACGGTTGTATGCCTTCAACTACAAATAAAATGTATTGTTAGTCATTTTGCTATGTGTTGCTGGTATTTTTACTATAAAAATCTATTTTTATACTTTCATAGTATTTTGTGTTTGTATGGGGGTTCACTATTTGCTCATAGCTGAGATCCTAACAGTTACTACCACCCTGTGTCAGGGTAAACCTGAGAACAGCAGCAGTTGTGATTTCACAATCTTCAAAACCTCCACTATCCTAATCAGAGGCATTGCTTCCAGATGTAGTTTATCATCATACCTGGAGAAGAATGAACTACTTGACTAAGACACACTATACATGAATAAATACCTCTGTGGTCTTTCAACTCAGATATGCGAAAGGAACTTGTCAAGTGCTCAGCAACCTGACAGTAACACTTACTTGCAGGACTAATAATGATGATTTGATTCTTAGTAAAGTTTTTAAAATGTTTAATCCTTAAATGATGTGCATGATTAATTTATGTTTTATTAGAGATCAGCTGATATCATCAATTGATGATTTAAACTTTTTCCAAAGATACAGACATCATTTGTTTATGATTTGAGCCTAAATAACTACACTTTTGTGTAAACTTGATTGAAACAAAATGAATAATGCCTTCCTAGAATCTTTCACACTGTCCCTGACCAAGTATACATCATCTCTTGGTATTTTTATTTTCTGACTGCAATTTCCATTACGTTTTGAACTGACAGATCCAGCTTGTTTCTTTGCCTTGATGACATGAATTTAATTCCTTCTCAATTTTCAGGGATTCAAACCATTCCTTCCCAGTTTTTCATTTTCAATTCTAATTTCAGGAATAAGACATGTGAAATGAGGCCAGGCAAATAAGAGGCTGAAGTGAAAAGCAACAGTTATATCAAAACTCTTTCATGTTCCAGTAGATAAAAGTGTTTCTTGGAGTAATCCAGTGACTTGGTTGAAAGAGTTTGAGTTCAATACATGGCCATAGCAGAGGTGAACAAAAACTTGGAGAGTTGAGTTAATAAAGGGAAATAACTGAAACTGACATCTCCAGATAAAGGCATGGCACGTGGAATTAAAACTATCTACTCCAGTGGGAAAAATAAAGTGTTTGGTTTGAAATTCCAATATATATCACCTGAAGAAGGTTGAAGCGTACAATGACCAAAACGTTGTGAATATAACATTAGTTCTAACAATGTAGTTACAATTCCCCCTCTCAAAAATATAGACAGATGTAAAATCTCTAAGTTTTTATGGCTTATCAACCCATTGGAGGTTATTTAAAGCTATAAAATATACTTAGATTGTAAAAATGTTTTTTTTATGAGATATTAATGGTTTAGTGATACAATTCTTACTGATTAACTGGGAGTGAGGAAGAGGTTGATTCATTCCTTTCCCAAAGTATTTATGCAAAAATGAATGTAAACCTGACTGGAATTGGAACTCGACTTTCCCTTTAACAATTTTGTACCATTATCCTACCACACATCTAAGTATTTAACCTATTAATGCATACCCTAAAATGATGTATTTATTTTAGGTTTCTATATATTTAAAAAAAAAAAAAAAAAAAAGTTTCTCATGTTGGTCAACATTGTAAGTTGCAAATGAGTGACCCTTGAATTTTAAACACAAAAAAAATTTGAAAAATGTGAAGGAGTTACAATTTTTTCAGAAGAAAGCCACAGATACTAAGGCAGGATGTGACCAGAGGTTGTTTTAACATAGCAAGCACAATTTATATACATATGCTTATGGGCCAAGAACAAATATTTTTTCTCCCAGTTCCTGCAACTGATCAAAACAAAAGCAAGAAGTTTGTAGTAAGATACTGAAAAAAAAAAAAACAAAACCCATTGGAAAATTCTCATCAATTGGCTTTCAATTGATATACTGACCATGCCTCTCTTACTGCTAAGAGATAGTTGCTACCACAGGGTTGGAATCCCATGGAACTGAGCAAGTTCTCACATCTAAAATGAAGAGAAATCTTCACTCCACTCCTGTGCCAATCCACAGAAGCAGTAAAATGATTCGTACTGCAAAAAAAACAAGTGTAAATAAAGACAAGATAACACTGGCAGTTATGTTGGACATGATTTTTTTATAAGTTTGACAAATGAAAATTTGAATGTCTATATATTTTGATCATTATTATTGTTAATCTATTATTAACAAGAAAATAGTCTAAGTCCCATTTTTCGATTAACATGATATTTTGATATCATGTTAATCAAAATTTATTCTAATATTAAAATGGAATAAACATTTTGTGAACATATGAAAGTTATTTGATTTTGTCAATAACTAGAGTTTAGACCTTGTGGGCTATATACAAAGGTATCTATCTACAAAGTTGATATAGTATTTGGTAAAAAACTGCACTTAACACTGAAATTGTCAGCATCTACCATGCACATGCCAAATTGATAAGTTAAAAACTAAACCACATCAACTCTAAAAACTAATTTGTTTTTTTTTTTAATCTAATCAACCCCGAGATTTTCATGCAAATGAAACTGGTGTTTATCTATTTATAGGCAAAATGTCAATCATTTGTGTTAATAGAACCATGATAGATAATCTATTCTTTCCTCTAATACTGAGTCATGCTCACAAGCACAAATGATCAAAAAAGCATGAAGTTCGTAGTAAGATACTGGAAAAAAACAAAACCCATTGGCAAATTCTCATCAATTGGCTTTTATTAGTAGTACCAGTATTAATAGGAAGCTGTTAAAAGTTGCATATTTAAAAAAAAAAAAAAAAAAAATGCTTTTATATTAATTCATGGCTGTTACACATTAAGAGATTTTCGTTGCATACTTCAATAAGAAAAAAAAATGTATTTACACGATTTAAGTTTGAACTATTGTCCTCATCCTTGTTGTTATCAATGTTTTTGCTGCTATGTTTTCCAGCCTTTCCCAGGTGGATATGTTTCAGTTAATTCCCTAATATGCTAGACCATAAAAATATCCTAAAACGGCAAAGCATAGACACGAATTCAATATGTAAATCAGGAACACAGACTGCTAGAGAAAATACAAGAATTGTAATATGAGCTCTGATAAAAAAAAAAATTTACTGAGACATTAGGCCTGTAAGTCCCCAAAATTAATTCACTGAAGGAATTCATTCCTTCCCCCAGGACACATGGCTCAGTGAATAAAAGCATTGAAGTAATCTAGTGATATGACCCAATAACTTGTTCAATACCAAGGCCACTTGGACAGTTGAGTTACTAAAGGGAATTAATTGAAACTGAGACATCCGTAAAAGGTATGACACCTGGAACTAGAACAATTTACTCCAGTGGACTAAATAAATTCTAACGTATATCACCTGAACATGACAATAAAGGACAACTGTCTGAACAATGTAAATAGTGTAAATACCTTATCTTAGAACTACAGACAGATATTGAACTATGTATTTAATCTACAGGGGAAGACTGTTCTCATTTTACTGTCCACTTCTAAGAATTTCATCTATTACTTTTATTTAATTTAAATTTTGTATGTGTGTATGATATTTATATATATATATATATATATATATATATATATATATATAAGATAACTATGCTCGTGTCGAAAAACCTTCCATGTATCTACGAAGAAGGGAAAAAAATGGTTAAAAAAGAGCTAAGTACATGAACAACAGTTAAAAGAGCTCAGACCGAGTCAGCACATAGCCCAAAGAAAAAACCCCGACATGAGCAATCAACTAACAAAAAAGTGCTCAATATTTAGGTAGAGCGAAATAAATAAAGAATACCTAGAGAGCCAGACAACCTACCTAGGTTTCACCTAAATGGATCTTCAGGGAAAGCTGGCTAACAAGGAATGAAACAAACGACATGTATAAAGGAAATTCAATCAACCCACGTGACCAAGAAAGAAGACACCAAACACAAATAGGATAGAACTTTATTAAGAAAACAAATTTCATACATATTAAATTTTTAAAAGATTAGTGATTGCAAAAACGAAAACAAAAAACAATACAACTTACCAAAAGAAAATTTAATTCAAAAGCCAAGGCTTTCTATGCCTACATTTATTTAATATTTCCATTTTAGAATTAAATTATTGGCATGTTTATACGAAGCTATAGCAAGCTTTTCCTCTACACACAACCTACAAAATTTCTGGCCGGCTTTATACTTAGCACATATCTTTAATACTTCCCATTTCAAAATAAAGTCTATACAAAGCTCTTGTTTAATGGACCACACATAAGTGGATAGGGTAGTGCTATGTTTATACTTTTCATTATTAAAGCTGCTAGTATGATTCTAATATCTTTTTTTGAAAATATCTCAGGTAGCACCTAAGTATATTTTGGGTTCGGTGTCGTCAGCGTTTTTATAAATTTTAATACAATAGACAACACAATCATGCTGGCACTTACCCTGCAAGGGACAATTATTCTTAATCATACAATTGCAACTACTTATGCCAGTACACGTATTATCCTTAACTTTTTCCTTGTTTAATCCACTAATAATTTTCTCCAAATTGGGCATACAGCAATAACTAAGTTTTACATTATTTCTGTTAAATATTTTATACAACTTATTGTCTTTACCGAAATTTTGCTCTAATAAATTGAAAAATATTTTTCTGATTTGGTTTTTACTAAGTTGAACGGGGGGGGGGGGTTTAAAACCATAAGATGTTCCTACACCTATTCTTTTGTTTGCTTCTCTTAGTGTCCGTATATACTAGTTTATCTCTATGACCACTTTTAATGAGTGCATCTCAGTACACTTTCTTTGTGCATATGTGTAGTCAAATGAAAAATATTATCCACTAATCTAAGAACTAGATGAGATATTCCAAGACATGGGCAGTGAAACAAGAACAGTCTATCCTCATAGATAAAATAGGTTAGTCAGATCTTGATGAAGGCTGGAGAGCACAATGGGCGAAATGTGATAACACCAACAAAAATGAGGACAATAGTTTGAACATAAATAGTGCAAATAACAACTTCTCATACCAGAAATTATGTGTGCATGAGAGAGAGAGAGAGAGAAAAAAAAAACAAACAAATTATTCATCTTAATCATCATTGACAGTCATTTAATAACAGAATCTGAGACCAGTGCAGTCATAAAATAGTTAAAAAAAATTTAAAATATACATTAGGTTTTGTCACCAGTTTTTTATATATGATATGTAAATGCACCAAAAACATGATACAACCGATTTTTATATATATTTTAAGCAACTGGGTAAAAGCTTTCAAAATCAATCCTTTTTTTCTTTACTCTTGTTTAAGTGAATATTAATAAAGATTAAACATTTTAGCGCTCAGTCTACTATGCTATTACAGACCCCCACCTAGATGCTAGCTGATTGTTTTGTAAGTTTATTCATACAAGGAAATAACTCAAGTTCTGATTTCCTCAGCTTTAGGCTATTTATTCATTCTTGCAATCAATAAGAAAACATTTTCAAAATGTTATGTCATTCAATAGAAATTGAATGATCACCAACGATAATCAGCTGCAAATATTTGCTTACGAATAAGAAAATTCTTCCTCACTGAATGAAATGATACAAAATTTAGCCTTCTGCAAGTGTACCACATGTCTAGGCTGGGACCTGGCTAAAATAAATCATTGTCTTTGTTCACCGACTCATTAATGTTGAGTTGGGAAAAATTTCAGATAAAACCGACTTATTCAACTGAAATAAATACAAAAAACCTGTGTGATTAAAAGAAAATCCAAGTTGCATCACATTGCTTTATGTTCTGAGTTAAAAAATTGTCATTGAAAGCCACAATTAAGTATCAAATATTAAAGGAAAAAGAAAAACATTCTCATCAATTGATACAAAACAAATGATTATCATGTGCAAACATACACATTATATATGGCTTTCATTTCTTCAGGTCAACTGCTGATGTACTGGTGTTAATTGCAGAGTCTATCAAGCTCTAGATAAGAATGGCAAAGCTTGAGCTGTAGCTTTAGACATCTTGAAAGCTTTTGACAGTGTTTGACATACAGGTCTTCTCCACAAGCTGAAAGTTATCATGACTCTGGACAAACTTTTGAACTGATTCAGTTTTTCCTATCAAATCGTGAAATGAAAGTAATCCTGAACAGCCACGATTCCAGTTCCTCTTGTATTCATGCTGGTGTCTCCCAGGTCTCTCATCCTTGGTCCTACTTTGTTTTTAATTTTCATTAAACAATCTTCTCAATGCCATCAACTTTCAACTTGATATCTTTATTGATGACAACCATTTACTCCTATCTTGATAGTAAGCTCTGATCAGTTTGATAAGGTCAAAATGGCAGCTAATATCTAAAACAATTTTCAGTCTGTTAACTGGAGCAAAGGATGGCCTGTTAACTAACATCCTGCAAAAAAAAAAAAAAAAAAATATCAGCTGCTCTGTATTAAACATCTGAGAGACTTTCTGCTTTCCATCAGCATGACTGATGCTGACCTCTAGAAGAGCTACTCATTGCACCTCCTCAGGCTCATGTTCTCTGTTGACATGAAGTGGAAAGACTATATTGAAGCCATTGGTAGGTCAGCTGTTAAGAAAGTTGGTTCACTGTGTCAAACTAGACAATTTTTCTCTCCAGAATTTTATCTTGCATATCTATAAGTCAGTCTTTGCTTTGAATATTGCTGCCACATATGCTCCAGTATCTATTTACTATGAGCTCCTTGATAAAATTCAAAGAAAAATCAGCAACATTATTGGACATATTCTGGCATCTTGGTTTCAGTCTCTTTCCCATCACTATAAGGTTGCACCCCCTCTGTCTTTTTTATTAATACTTTCATGGTATTTGTTTGGATGAACTCTTCATTATAGGACTTGTACTGTGCTTAAATTCATAGTCTAAGATTGGCGTCGAGATCATCAATTTACAGTTGAGCTAGATAGATGTACTCATAAATTCTATGCCAACAGTTTTTTTTTCCCTGCAATTCTTGATTGTGGAACTCCCTTCCAGTTCCATGCTTTCCAGCCAACTTTAATCTGCAAAAATTTAAATGCAATGTCAATTGTTATCAACTGCTTACTTTTTTTTTAATTATTATTCTTGCTTCTTAGCAATGTTTCAATTTCTAACACTTCCACATGCGATAACCCCTTGTGTCTCAGTGGCATTACTGCTTTGAATGGGGTGAGCGCCCATAGCTCAGAGGTAGAATTGCTGACTGACGCCAATTTGGTCGGGTTTCAATTCTGGGTAAAAGCAATCAGATGTCTAACTGTACTGATGAGCTGTGATACAGCAAAACAGATCTGTCTGTGGATGACTATTTACACTCTCATACCCTGAAGGAATGGTAGACTTTGGAAAAACAGTAGTTACTCTAGCATCTACGCATTGCTCATTCAGTAATGAATTAGAGCACTAACTACTGGCATATTTTACCGAGCGCCCATAGCTCAGAGGTAGAATCACCGACTGACACCAATTCGGTCAGGTTTCAATTCTGGGTAAAAGTAATCAGATATCTAACCATACTGATAAGATGTGATACAGTGAGACAGACCTGTCTGCAGATGACATATATACACACACACACACACGTGATATATAAATTTTTATGTAAAAAGAATATACTCAAAACACACACACATACACACAAAAATCATTTTTTCTAAATTTAAAATTCCCACCATCTTTCATTCGTGCACATGTGTAATCATATCAATGCAAACAAACCTAGTCTGATAAAGTCCTGAGGAACAAACTGCATCACACAAAACCTCTTCCACTTCATATTTTATATTAGAATATCCTTCCCTATATAAGAATCAGCTATTTCCCAGGAAGAGTGTAACTTTGCATATAAATGACCTCGTTAAATAATAATACATACAAAATGAATGTTATCTATCAACATAGTGAAAGAAAAAATGCTCCAAGTAATTAATATTTAAATTAATGATTCGTAAAAGTGTTAATATTTAAAATTTTTATTTGTAAAACTAAATGCTTGTTTATAACAATCATTTATCTACATAGCCTCATCAGAGAAAAATAGTAAAATCTGCATCAAATGAATTTAAATGAATCGAAATTAGCTTCAAATGTTTCCAAACGTCCATTTTTTTTAAGATAGAAAGTTACCTGGAGGTTTTTCTATTAACCCTTATTTGATAAGATTCCTTGCAACAAAATCTAAATACCATATTATGTGCAAGAATGCAGTATAAATATGAAGTAAAAGATTATATTTCCAATACAAAAGGTTGATTATATTTTGCTAGAGGGACTCTTCTTAAACAGACAATAACGTTTTGTTTTATTAAATTTTAACTACACTAGGAGCAGATATTGCAACCATTTTGTAAGTTAAACCAATCTTTTTACTACTTTTTATTTTTGAGGATTAGATTTGAAAATTTAGAGTTAAGCTCTGAAGCGCAAGTTGATAAATTCATTATCTGTCATTAAACAATATCTAATGTTGTAATAAAGAATTTTCATGTTAAAAAAAACATTGGCATGCTAGGTTTTTTTAGATGGAACTGCTGAATGATAAGATTTAAAAGCTTGAACTTATTCTTTTACATTATGTTTGCAAAATCTGCATAATTGCAATTTATATATATATATATATATATATATATATATATATATATATACACACACACACACACACACATACAGAGAGAGAGAGAGAGATAAAAAAGTAGTTCCAGCAAAAGATTATTATTAAGGAAGTTAATTGTGGTGAATAAGAAAACGGTAAGAGGAACCAGAGCTGAAAAGGCTCATTAGATTCATATTTTCCTAACCTTTTCAACTGCAATTTACCCTTTATTTTTTTTTAATTAAAGGAAGCAGATATAAAAGTGTTGTTCAAAATTTTATGAAACACCAAATAAATCAACAATCGGTGACATACAAAAAACAATAACGATAGATATGTTGTCCAGAAATATTTTCCTGAAAAAGACCTTGCTATCATTTTGCATAAATGATATTAAGCACAACAAGAAAAGGTTAGTTTTAATTATTTTCATAAAATCAATGATTAATTGATATCTCTTCATCCATTTATTATACTGGCAGGAAAAAAAAGAAAAAAAAAAAAGAAAAGAAAAAGAAATTATGGAAATTTAAAATTACTCTTATGTCCTTTTGACTATATGACAATAGAAATTAACAATTCTTAATGAAACGTGGCAAACAAAACAATTTAATAGTTGAAATAAAACATTAAGGATTTAAGAAACCGTTTCAAATTATTTTTGAAGGCAACAAAAGGCTTTTTAATGCTCTGGAAGACATGAAATAAATGCATTTACCAAAATAACATTCAATACGGAAAATAAGAGATTTTATAGCAAAAGTTATATTATAGGATCTTGCATTTCATTTGTACAATGTGTTCTGATGAGATCTGAGAGTCATTGTTAACATTTATGAAATATTGATGAACTCTAAGCTATTGAATTCAATTTGGTTATTACTATTGATTTTTGTCTTTAAAGATTCAGCACTTAGAAAAACCATACAAATTAAAAACTGGTTACAACGGTACAAATGTGTGTGTGTGTTTGAACCTACTGACAAGCAACATTATCTCAAATTACAGTGTAAAACAAAAGATGAATAAAAATAAAAAAGGAAATTTCTTCAGGGACTTTGCTAAAAAATATTTTCCATTTCTGATAATTAAAAGAAAAAAAAAAAAAAAAAAAAAAAAAAAAAAAAAAAAAAAAATGAAAAAGTCTTCAAATAATATTTATATCCCAAATCAAAAAAAAAAAAAAAAAAAAAAAAAATCATTCTACATGATTAACAGAAAAGATAATAAATCTTTTATTTTGCACTGGAAATAGTTTATCACCTCCACTTAATTCCATTATAAAAATGGTAATTTTAGGAACAACAAGCTGTAAATGTTTGGAGGAATGCATATCTTAAAATAGCTTTTCATGTTGGATTTTTTTTTTTAAATATGAACACAACTTGCAAAACGAGAAGTGTATTATGGAAAAAAAAATCCTTTATCAGTTATCCCGTTTCCGTTTTTTAAAAAGTGATTTGCATATAAGTTGCTGCCAGAAACTTTTAGTAGCACCCCATAAAAAAAAAAAAAAAAAAAAAAAATCAATCTCAGTGGCTCTCTCCTTTCTTGCCAGCAACCTTAAAAAGACAAAAATTGAAACAAGTATAGCAAGGTAAAGTGAAAATTGTTTTGGCTGAAAGTCAAATGTAACAAACATTTAGAAGACCGTCTATATTCTGGGAGTTATAGTAACTAAATTTAAGATCCTTAATATACTAAAATTTTGTACAAGGATAGAATGCTTACACATATTTATGTATGTGAAGAAATATGAAATATAGACATGAATTTGTATCTACAATATGAAATAACGTTTAAAAATACGTTGACAAACTTGGATCTTTGTGTCCATAGAAAACAAAGAAAAATGAAGTCAAAACAGTGTCAAAAGGATGTTTTTTTCTCTTGACATCACTATTATTTTAACTACTTTCACTACCTCAGTAATGTTTGTTTTAAAAAGTAATGATTAGAATTTTAATAAAACCTAAACATATGACAGTTGAATTTATATATTTGTTAGATACGAAATTAAAAGCAAGAATGTAATAGAATAAATTATAAAAAATTCCAAAACACTAGATTTTCATTATCTATGTTCGTAAAATATTTCTTTTTAGATTTAAAGATTGAGAAGAAAATCAGGAAATTACAAAGACAAATTGTAAAGAGTAATAAAAATGTATCATTTACCCTTTTGAATTCAGACATGTCTGTTGAAGAAACAGGAGTGCCTATAAAACATAAATAATTCAACTGGGTTGTTTCTGTTCCACCCTGATTATCTTTAATGAAGATCTACAAAAAGAAAACAACTTTAAATAAAAAAAATGTTTTCATATGAACATTAAAATTAAATAAAGTTGGGAGACAAAGATACTGATATATATATATATATAAAATACAAATGGAAAAGAGAACAAAATGGAAAAGGAGAGGAAAAAATGGAAAAAGAGAGAAAATGAAACAAGAAAAAAAAGTGAAAGGAGAGAAAAATAAAAAAAAAAGGGGAAAAATGGTAAATATAGAGAAAAATGTAAAAAAGAAAAATAGAAAAGACAGGAAAAATGGAAAGAGAGAAGAAAAAATAGAAAAATAGTTAAAGGAAAGAGAAAAATGTAAAAGAAAAAATTGAAAAGAAGGTAAGAGAGAGAAAGGAAAAATATGTAAAAAGAGGAGAAAATGTGAAAAGAAAAAATGGAAAACAACAGATAAAAAAAATGGAAAAGAGAGACATGGTTCAGCAGATAAAAGCATTGGTGGGATCTAGTGTCTTGACTCAAACAGTTCAATACCTGCCGACAGTAATAGCAAACAAAAACTTAGAGAGTTGAGGTAAAGGAAGATAACTAAGACACCTGGAAGTGGCATGAATCATGGAACAAGAACAACCTTCTCCAGTAATTGAAATAAAGGGTTCAGTTCAAAATTCTAGTTATCTGAAGAAAGTCAGAGCGTACAATGGCCGAAAAATCGTGAGTATGACAAAAAAATGAGAACAACAGTCTGAACAATGTAAATAAAGAGCTAGTAATAAAAATGGAAAAGAAAGGAAAAAAAAGTGAAATAACTACATAGAATCTATAGCTGCATCTGCTACTAGGAAGAGTTTGTCTTTATGTTAGGCCAGTGAGTTTTTCTCATCAGAATTTATCTTGCACATTTATATATCTACTATTTGTCCATGCATTGAATACTGCTGCCATAACTGGTCAGGTGATCCTTCTATTCATCTCAAGGTTATTGACAAAATCCAAAGAAGGATCTGCAATGTATCTCAACTTCAGTCACTTTCTCACTTCAGTGATATGGCTTCCTTCTGTCTTTTCTACAAATATATTCATGGTAACTTCTCTGACGATCTTTTTTTACCCTGGTGCCCTGACCATTTGAACTACTAGATTCACATACAGGTCCCATGCTTTTACTGTTGAAATAGTTAAATGTAACTGCCACTTCTACTCTAACAGTTTCTCTTCTTGCACTTCCTGCTTTCAGAACTCTCAACCATTTACTTGCTTCCTTGATAGCTAAAATGCCCCAAATTTAAATGTAACGTCAATTGCCATCTACCTTCTTGAACCCCATTCATCTTTTATCCTTTCATCAATATCTCCTGTAACACTCTGCACACTAGTGGCAGTCCCACCTTGCTTGGAGTGAAATGGAGAGAAAGAGAGAGAGAAAGAAAGTAAAAAGAGAAGGAAAAATGAGAAGCTGGAGAAAAAAAAAAACAGAAAAAATTTAAAAGAGTAAAGAAAAGGAAAAAGAGGAATAAAACAGAGGAAGAAATTAAATAAATAGAAAGAGAGAAAAAAGAGAAAAACATGCAAAAGGTAAAAAATGAAAAAGTAGAAAGAAAAAAGGAAACAAGAGCAAAAGAGAAAAAAATGTAAAGAGGGAGAAATGAGAAAATCATGGACAAATAGAGAACGAGGAAAAATGAAGTAAAAATAGAAAAACAGAAAAAAATGGAAAAAGAGAAAAAATTGAAAAGGGAGAAAATCATAAAAAAGATAAAAACAGAGAGAGAGAAAATTTTAAAAAAATGGAAAAAGAAAAAAATGGAGAAAAAGAAAAGTGATAAAAGTGGAGAAAAGAGAACAAAAAAGAGAGAGATGGAAAAAAAGAGATAAAAATGAAAATGAAGATAAAAAAGGAAAAAAATTGAAAAAGAGAAATGGAAAAGAAAAAAATAAAAAGAGAGAAAAGTGGAAGAGTAAAGAAAATGAAAACGAGCAAAAAAAAAAAAAAAAAAATGGAAAGAGAAAAATGAAAAGAAAAAATTGAAAAGGAAGAAAAAATGTCAAAAAGACAGAAAAAATGGAAAAGTGTGGAATGAAAAGTAAAGAGAAAATGGAATGAGAAAAAATAGACAAAAAGAAAAAATTAAAAAATGATGAAGAAGAGAGAAATGGAAAAGGAGAAAAAAAATGAAAAATAAAAGAGCAAAAAATATGCAAAAGAGAAAAATGGAAAGTGACAGAAAAAGAGAAAATGTAAAAAGAGATCAAAAAATGAAAAAAGAGAAAAAAAAGGGAGAGAAATAAATGGTAAAAAGTAAAGGAAAGAAAAGTTGAATAAAATAAAATGGAAAAACAGCAAAAATATACAAGAGAAAAAATAGAATGTGACAGAATGAAATTAAAAAAAATAAAATATAAAAATAAATAAAATGGAAAAAAATGGAAAGAAAAATGAGAAAATGTGGAAAGAGAGAAAAGGAAAGAAAGAAAAACGCAAAAGAACAAAATGGAATAATGAAAAAGAGAAAAAAATGAGCAAAACTAGATTTAAAAAAAAATGAGCAAAACTAGATTTAAAAAAAAATAGGCAAAAGTAGATTTGAAAAAAATGAGAAAAAGTAGATTTGAAAAAATGAAAAAAGTAGATTTGAAAAAATGAGAAAAAGTAGATTTGAAAAAATGAGAAAAAAATTTAAAAAAAATTGAGCAAAGTAGATTTTAAAAAAAATTGAGCAAAACTAGATTTAAAAAAAAAAATGAGCAAAACTAGATTTAAAAAAAAATTGAGCAAAAAGTAGATTAAAAAAAGGGATCAAAAAATAGATTTTAAAACAATGATCAAAAGTAGATTTTAAAACAATGATCAAAAGTAGATTTTAAAACAATGATCAAAAATGGATTTAAAACAATGATCAAAAGTAGATTTTAAAACAATGATCAAAAGTAGTTTTAAAACAATGATCAAAAGTGGATTTTAAAACAATGATCAAAAGTAGATTTTAAAACAATGATCAAAGTAGATTTTTAAAACAATGATCAAAAGTAGATTTTAAAACAATGATCAAAAGTAGACACCAAAACAATGATCAAAAAAGTAGATTTTAAAACAATGATCAAAAGTAGATTTTAAAACAATGATCAAAAGTAGATTTTTAAAACAATGATCAAAAGTAGATTTTAAAACAATGATCAAAAGTAGATTTTAAAACAATGATCAAGTAGATTTTAAAACAATGATCAAAAGTAGATTTTAAAACAATGATCAAAAGTAGATTTTAAAACAATGATCAAAAGTAGATTTTAAAACAGTCAAAAGTAAGTTTTTAAAACAATGATCAAAGTAGATTTTAAAACAATGATCAAAAGTAGATTTTAAAACAATGATCAAAAGTAGATTTTAAAACAATGATCAAAGTAGATTTTAAAACAATGATCAAAAGTAGATTTTAAAACAATGATCAAAAGTAGATTTTAAAACAATGATCAAAAGTAGATTTTAAAACAATGATCAAAGTAGATTTTAAAACAATGATCAAAAGTAGATTTTGACAATGATCAAAAGTAGTTTTAAAACAATGATCAAAAAAAAAAATGATCAAAAGTAGATTTTAAAACAATGATCAAAAGTGATTTTAAAACAATAGTCAAAAGTAGGATTTTAAAACAATGATCAAAAGTAGATTTTAAAACAATGATCAAAAGTAGATTTTAAAACAATGATCAAAAGTAGATTTTAAAACAATGATCAAAAGTAGATTTTAAAACAATGATCAAAAGTAGATTTTAAAACAATGATCAAAAGTAGATTTTAAAACAATGATCAAAAGTGAATTTTAAAACAATGATCAAAGTAGATTTTAAAACAATGATCAAAAGTAGATTTTAAAACAATGATCAAAAGTAGATTTTAAAACAATGATCAAAATGTAGATTTTAAAACAATGATCAGAAGTAGATTTTAAAACAATGATCAAAAGTAGATTTTAAAACAATGATCAAAAAGTAGATTTTAAAACAATGATCAAAAGTAGATTTTAAAACAATGATCAAAAGTAGATTTTAAAACAGCCAGTCATTAATTTTTAAAACAATGATCAAAAGTAGATTTTAAAACAATGATCAAAAGTAGATTTTAAAACAATGATCAAAAGTGGACACAAAACAATGATCAAAAGTAGATTTTAAAACAATGATCAAAAGTAGATTTTAAAACAATGATCAAAAGTAGATTTTAAAACAATGATCAAAAGTAGATTTTAAAATAATGATCAAAAGTAGATTTTAAAACAATGAGCTAAAGTAGATTTTAAAACAAGGAGCTAAAGTAGATTTTAAAACAAGGAGCTAAAGTAGATTTTAAAACAAGGAGCTAAAGTAGATTTTAAAACAAGGAGCAAAAGTAGATTTTAAAACAAGGAGCTAAAGTAGATTTTAAAACAAGGAGCTAAAGTAGATTTTAAAACAAGGAGCAAAAGTAGATTTTAAAACAAGGAGCAAAAGTAGATTTTAAAACAAGGAGCAAAAGTAGATTTTAAAACAAGGAGCAAAAGTAGATTTTAAAACAAGGAGCTAAAGTAGATTTTAAAACAAGGAGCTAAAGTAGATTTTAAAACAAGGAGCTAAAGTAGATTTTAAAACAAGGAGCTAAAGTAGATTTTAAAACAAGGAGCTAAAGTAGATTTTAAAACAAGGAGCTAAAGTAGATTTTAAAACAAGGAGCTAAAGTAGATTTTAAAACAAGGAGCTAAAGTAGATTTTAAAACAAGGAGCTAAAGTAGATTTTAAAACAAGGAGCTAAAGTAGATTTTAAAACAAGGAGCAAAAGTAGATTTTAAAACAAGGAGCTAAAGTAGATTTTAGAAAAAGGAGCTAAAGTAGATGAAAAAGGAGCTAAAGTAGATGAAAAAGGAGCTAAAGTAGATGAAAAAGGAGCTAAAGTAGATGAAAAAGGAGCAAAAGTAAATAAAAAATGAGCAAAATAGATAAAAAATGAAAAAGAGAAAAATAATGAAAAAATAGAAAAGAGGTTAAAAAACAAAGACAAAGAAAAAGTGAGAATAAAAAAGTGTAAATATGTAAAAATTAAAGGAAAAGGAATGAGTAGTAGAAAAAGAAAAAATGTAAAAAAGGAGGAGGGAAATAGATTTTTTCACTCTTCTCATAGGAACAATATATGATTAAATAACACTTTCTAGGATATGTGATTAAATCAAAAGAGGGAAAAATTTTGTATATTTTAAAATGGTTCAATTCTTGATTCTTTTAGGAAACAAAAGTTTAGTGAAGTTTTAATCTCTAACTGTATTATTATGGAATGCAGAAAAATTTGATCCTCTGTTAACAGACATACAACAATGAAATATGGACACATTTATCAATTATATTATAATCAGATTCTGCTAAAATTGTGGTGTTATAAACAAGGGTTAGATTAAAAAATAATCATCATGTACAGAACAACTGGATCAAATACTGTTCCAGTCAAGCATCTGTTACAAAAAGAAAAAAAGAAAAAAAAAGAAAGAAATTAAATAGATATACACATGTGCATTAAGTAAATTGCTTTTATACAAGTTTTTCTTTTGAATTTTAAGCTCTACTCCCAACGTAAAATAAAACTGGTAAAAATGAATCATTATTTTGATTCCAACTGACATCATGAAAGAAACTTACTGTCACGTTTTGCACATTCTGATATTTCACATAGCGTAATTCAATAACATTTCCTTCTTCTAAGTCACTGGGATTTAGACTAAAAAAAAGAAAGAAAGAGGAAAGAAAAATACAACAAAAACATTATCAAAATAGATTTAATAAAGCCAAGAAAATTTAATGATAAAATGGAATTTGTTTTTCATTAAAATAAAGCTCAAATTTTAAAAGTTATGACCCTATATATATATATATATATATATATATATATATGAGTGAATATAGAATGAAGAAAAAATTTTTACAACATCCAAAACATTAATTTAAAACAGTGCGCAATATATAATATATAGAGCTGTGAATATTTATTATAAATTATATTTTTAGAACATGTACAGAATTATTTTATATATACACTACAAATAGTACATTTGTTTCAACATTGAAACTACGATGTCTCATCAGGCGGTGTGGGCAGGAATGGAAAGCTCCTTTTCTTATATTTGGTCAGTTGTGTGTGGGATGTTGGTGGGGGTTAGTGATAAGGGAACAAGTCTTGTGGATTGACAAGAATTGACTCAGAATTTTAAAGAAAGTGGTGTGGGTAGTGAGTATGGTTGATTAATGAGTGTCTGAGTTTTCTAGACAAATTTAACATTAGCAGTTAGAATGTAAGTTTTTATTATCTTGCGACTAGACTATATCCTTTGGATTTCTTAGAAGAGCAGGTAAGGGGTGGGATGCTTATTTTGTACAGAATATTTTTGTATTTAAGCAGAGTTTTTATAATTAATCTAAATTTGTATATTTAATCTTAATTTTGGATTTAGGAAATCAATTTTTACAATTAAATTTTAATTAGATCACAGTCTGAAAACTGATTTCTTAAAAAAAAGATTTTCTAAAAAAATCAAAAAAAATCAATTTACTAAATTCTAAAGTAAGATTTAATATACATAATTAGATTAATTATAAAATCTCCCCTTAATACACACATTAAACTTCAACTATTACCTTAAATAAAAACACACCTATTACCTATTCACCTATGACCTTAAATACAAACAAATCTTTCCTCCTACATAAAGTTCTACTTATTACGCACATGTTACCTTTTACCTTAAATTTTTAACATTAAATTTTACCTCGTACAGTAAATCTTACCGCAAACTGTGATCTAGTTAAAATTTAAAAGAAAAAAATCAGTTTCCAATCTGTGATCTAATTAAAATTTAATAGGAAAAATTGATTTCCTAAATCCAAAATTAAGATTAAATATACAAATTTAGATTAATTATAAAGACTCTGCTTAAATACAAAAATATTCTGTACAAAATAAGCATCCCACCCCTTACCTGCTCTTCTAAGAAATCCAAAGGATATAGTCTAGTCGCAAGATAATAAAAACTTACATTCTAACTGCTAATGTTAAATCTGTCTAGAAAACTCAAAGACACTCATTACTCACACCACTTTCTTTAAAATTCTAATGGTCAATCCACAAGACTTGTTCCCTTATCACTAACCACCCACCAACATCCCATACACAACTGACCAAATATAAGAAAAGGAGCTTTCCATTCCTGCCCACACCGCCTGATGAGACATTGTAGTTTCAATGTTGAAACAAATGTACTATTTATGATATATAAAAATAATTCTGTACATGTTCTAAAATATAATTTATAATATATATATATATATATATATATATATATATATATTTTTGTAATAGCAGCCATAATATAAGGAATGGAAACAACAAAGGCATAAATATATGTATTACTTAAAAAAGTAATACATGATTAGTAATGAAATTTTTACCGAATAAAGATTAGGGTATAATGCATAAATATTATACAAAGTTACAAAAATTTACATAATAGTTTTTTTTAAAATAAAGATTAAATGAAACAAAGGAAATAAGTTACTGGACAAAAGTCAAGGAACGATCTTGTTAATACTTGATTGTGAACAAAATATCCACAAAATTTAATATTTGGTAAACATCCCCTTATTTTCAATGACTTCTCTGCATCGT